>BSQZ01000002.1:3165000-3312500 GCA_033239005.1 Lamellibrachia satsuma | reverse complement strand
GAGCACGCAAACAGGACCGGAACCAGACACAACGTACGACCGACGCACCATACGTCACACGCGTCGTCGTGTTATGCATGGGATATTGTCGATTGATGCGTATTGATGCACACAAAAGTACGTCCGATGAACGAGCATCGGCGCAGATGAGCGTGGACCTAATTCAATCGTATCGAGTTCCTGTGCATAATTATGTAAACATAAAACCATGTAATTATTAAAACCATCAGTGGCACATTTGGGTGGGACTCCTTTGGCTTATTTTTTTCTCGTGAAACTAGATGCGCAATTACACGGTAGTATGGTAAACTAATGGCAGACTAAGGTTTCCCCCCCCCCGCGGGGCTCCTCTTTGAGAGATCCTACACACTCCACCTAAAATCATACAATTATCACAACTGTGTTATTGTTACGTGACAGTTGAGAAGGAACTGGCGCGCCGCCTGGTGACTATCCCTTGAACATAATCAATGATAACTCACGTTTCTACCAAAAGATATCCGTTTTCGCGAGCACTCTTTTACACAGCAGGCGCACTGAGACAGTTAAACGCATACGTTTTTGATACCGCGGGGCACTCCTGTTTTGTGACACATAAACAAGTAACTGTTGACAGTCAGACACCGGCCGTTTGAGACTGGGCCACATCGTGTGATAGATCGTCTTTGTGTCTGAACATCCGGGACCAGCTGAAGAACGTAGCTGCTCAAACAACGCTAAAAGCACTCTTCTTGTTTAATTTTTACTAGCAAAATCGTCCATCCTGCGGACGGGATAACATTATCACGGAAATATCCATTAATGCCTTTCAGTTTGCGGCGTAGTACTTGAGTAGTACTTGCGTAGTACTTGCGTAGTACTTGCGCAGTACTTGCGTAGTACTTGCAAGTTTATTATCGGGTAACGACGTCTTGGCCTTGTATATGGCGTAACTTTGGACAATTCGATTGTTTGTACAAAGGATAATACCGGGTGAATTTTGAAAATAAAAAATTAAACTGAGACGACCCGACCGTGGGTGGTAGATGAACCCTTGAGATGCAAAGCGCCCAGGAGGAATAGCATAACATACATACATGCATGCATGCATACATACATACATACATACATACATACATACATACATACATACGTACATACATACATACATACATACATACATAAATACATACATAAATACATACATACATAAATACATACATATATATATATATATACATACATACATACATACATACATACATACATACTCACAGTGGATTATTTAGGGTATAATACACTGTGTGTTGATGTCACGAGGGTGTTGCCATCGAGATAACATCAAGAAATCCGATGGCACGAGTGATGTCATATGTCTGGTAACATTAATGTGATGTCGGGCACTGTTGCCGTCGCGTGCACTCTACTGTTAGTCCCCGCTGTACGAGACAACGGCTGTACCCATCAACTCGCCCCCGCTGTACGAGACAACGGCTGTACCCATCAACTCGTCCCCGCTGTACGAGACAACGGCTGTACCCATCAACTCGCCCCCGCTGTACGAGACAACGGCTGTACCCATCAACTCGCCCCCGCTGTACGAGACAACGGCTGTACCCATCAACTCGCCCCCGCTGTACGAGACAACGGCTGTACCCATCAACTCGCCCCCGCTGTACGAGACAACGGCTGTACCCATCAACTCGCCCCCGCTGTACGAGACAACGGCTGTACCCATCAACTTGTCCCCGCTGTACGAGACAACGGCTGTACCCATCAACTCGCCCCCGCTGTACGAGACAACGGCTGTACCCATCAACTCGCCCCCGCTGTACGAGACAACGGCTGTACCCATCAACTCGTCCCCGCTGTACGAGACAACGGCTGTACCCATCAACTCGTCCCCGCTGTACGAGACAACGGCTGTACCCATCAACTTGTCCCCGCTGTACGAGACAACGGCTGTACCCATCAACACGCCCCCGCTGTACGAGACAACGACTGTACCCATCAACTCGTCCCCGCTGTTCGAGACAACGACTATATCCATCAACTCGTCCCCGCTGTACGAGACAACGACTGTACCCACCAAATTGTCCTTCCACAGAAAAAAGTGTAGATTTCAATATTGTTGACATACATGCAAAACGTTTTTTTTTTGGGGGGGGGTAGGCGCCAGTTAGATAAATCCTCAAGGATGGTATTCTGGCAAAGTGTTGAATGTTCCACCCCACGGAGTCACTTTAAAGCACTGTGGAATAGTTCTACACGTCGGAGGGGCCGAGTGACGTAACTGCACAAACAGCGCTTTGGTTGATCGCGCTCGAATCGTCAGAGCAATAAAGTGAATGTCGTTATTTTTGGACTGAGCATAGCCTACTCGTCATTTGCCAACTTTGTCATTTCACCAAGTCGAACTTTCGTTGGGTTACTGGGGTATGCGTGTAAGGTGTTTGCAACGTCGACAGGTTAAGAGGAGATCAGACTGAAGTTTTTAAGATATTGAATGTGTATGAAGCCATCGTCCCTAGAATTTGTCTCTGCGACAAGTGAGAGCCTTTGTGTGCGTCAATTGTCTGGAGAACAGCACTACTGTTAGGGATCCATACACTCAGTCATAAATAAATAAGTTAACAGTGGTTCAACGACGTGCAGCCCGGTATGTTTTGCATCGTCATCACAATGTTTCTATTGTGACAAACATGCTACACATATTGGGACGGAGACCCTTATAATACCGCAGGACAGATGCTAAGCTCTGCATGATTTACACAATAATTAATGATCTAGTAGGAATACCTTCAAATCGGTACCTTGTTCCTATGAATAGTATCAATAGCATACAACATTCCTTAGCCTATTCCATTCCTTACTCCAGATGCAGTTACCATTTAAATTGTTATTATTCCAGGACTATTCGACTCTGGAAATCCATCTCTCAATACACAGTTAGTGTAAACAGTCTGAATGCATTTAAAAACAATATTAAGACACTTAATTGTCCTAGACATTAGATGACACAAACACATTGCACTGTATATAAGATTATTATTTTGTGTTACTATTGGCCTGCCTGCATTCTCAGCCCGTTGAGGCTACGCAGAATATTGGAAGGCGAAAATGTTTTTGGGCCTCTCTCTTCGAAAATATTTACAAATTGAGCTACAACAATACCGCCTGACATTCTGTTCGACCACTTAGCATCCGATGCGCGACATTTAGAATCAACGTTGGACAATTCTTCATGTTCGGCGTTGTTTTGAGCACTGCGATAACCACTGCATAAAATAAACGACATTTGCCCAGTTACTCACCGTTATTACTCCTCATTACTTTAATGAAAAGATTGCGTTGCGTCATTATGTTAATAATTCCACATCTTCTAAGCCGAACTAGACGAATATCGATCCCAGTAACACGTCAGCCGCGACACGAAAATTTGGTGACTACGAAAATACGTGAAAGTTTGGAAAGTGCAGCAGCGATTTAGTGATTGCGGTCTGCAAAAGCCACACAATGGTCAGAGATGGTAATATTTTACTAATATTGTGTAGATAACCATTTCGACGTGTTGCACCTGATATAAATTGCCTCGTAGTGTCATCGAGTGTCATGAAATAGGGAATAGCATAAGTGATTCGTGCCTAAATGCCAACATTCATACACGCACACATGTCCATGCACGTGCATACATATGCATACACGTGCATACACATGCATACACGTGTCAAGTATGGATGAGGCATCGAAAGATGGATCGCGTTCCGAGTCAGTTGTGCGTTCTCTGGTGACTGTGTGAGTCGATGTACGACTAGCTTTTGTGTCCACAAACGGTACAGTCATAGGTGGTCATTGGTCCCGACGGAGTTTGTCCATTCTTCCGCTGCGCTCTTCGATCTTTGAGTAGTTGTTGTCGTTTCTACTCCAAGTCTTGCAGATCGGTGCTGCATTGCTGACGTTTCCCATGTGTTATGAGGGATGGCGCATGACTTCAGCGTTCACTTTAGCACATATTTGTACCTTTTCCTTTGGCCGCCTCGTGTTAGGCAACTAGTTTTCAACTGGCCGTATAGAACAGCGTCTTGGATATGCTGTCATCAGTCGTAATAATAATAATAACTTTTATTTTTATAGCGCCATATATCCGGATATAATACCTGTTCAGAGGCGCTTAAAATACAACATTTGTAAAACATAATCGCTCAAAAAAATATATTACGGAATTTACATATACATTTGTATAACTATAAAATAAAGTAATGGCTAAATACTGAGTAAACATTGCTTTAAAATTAAATTATAAAAATTAATAAATAATTAAAATGCAATAAAAGATAAACCATGCTAGTGACGATTTCTAATAGTTATGTAAAAAAGTTATATAAATAATATTCAAACGATGTCTTAAAAAGGTGTGTCTTAAGTTGAAACTTAAACAATTCGAGTGAGTCAGCGACACGGATATATATCGGCAGATCGTTCCAAAGGCGCGGTGCCGTCTCGGAGAAACCCCGTCGACCAGATCGTTCCAAAGGCGCGGTGCCGTCACGGAGAAACCCCGTTGACCAGACCGTTCCATAGCATGGCGTGGTACAGTTAATAGGTTGTTGTCGGCGGAACGAAGCCGGTGCCCTGGTGTGTACGGCGAGATAATGTTGACAATGTACGCGGGCACGAGATCGTGTAACGCGCGGTAGTTCAACAGAAGAATCTTGTAAGTTCGATGGATGTAGATAAGAAAAGTGGCCTTGGAACAATGTCAGTTCGGCGGATAAACAGATGATATTGTCAGCTTACTTGTCTTGTTATGTTGCGGTATGTGGTCACGTGTGTGATCACGTTATATGATTGTACGTTTCTATATCGAATGACGTTATTCACACATGACAAAAATTAGATGGAAACGATATACACTGAATAGCAACATTTATAAAGTATGTAGTCGTTATTGCTAACACCACCTCTTAATTTCGCGTTTACCTGCGCATTTGGTGTCGAAAGGCTATGTATACCCCAAAGTAACGATATAGCATAACTAATATATATATATATATATATATATATATATATATATATATATATATATATATATATATAAATATAAATATACACGCACACACACGCACACACACACACACACACACACACACACACACACACACACACACACACACACACACACACACACACACACACACACACACACACACACACACACACACACACACACACACACACACACACACACACACAAACACACACACACACACAAACACACACACACACACACACACACACACACACACACACACACACACACACACACACACACACACACACACACACACACATGCATACACATATAATATACACATGTATACGTATGTGACAATGCCGATCTTGTTTGTTTACAGAGAGGTTCATTCGGGAAAAGGGAGATGTGGCGCAGTATCCAACTGGACAACTGTATGGATAGCATTGATCTGTGTTTTGTTCGGTTATGCGGCAATGATGAGTAGTCAGATCGTTTAGCGAAGTTACAGTTACGTAGCGGAGAAAGCAGCACGTTTTCCATGGGACTACTTGTTGTCATGCATATTGATTTTAGAAGGGGAAATAAACAATTTCAAATCGCACAAGGGCCCCTCAAATGTTACTGATATTGAACGGTTGGAAATATGAAATATATTTGTTTCAGGAAAAACGTTTTACAATAACACCTTTTTAGCGAGTTTTGTATACATTTCCCACACACGCATTCTACTGTGGCGAGTCCCGGTTGAACATGCAGCGCCTACTCAAGTGAGAGACAAGCAAAACCTGGTAGAAGTATGTTTTACTCCATATATCTACTCTTGAATGCAGATACGAATTATATTTTGGACTAACTCATTTAAAAGTGTCAATAATACATTGTTGAAGTAGTCATATGATGAATACGCATGTATTATTTAAATGACAATAGAACCTTCTAAAACACAGCAAAATAAATAATTTATCTGAATGTATTGTCAGGTCAACGGTTATGGATACACAAAGTGGCATTGGAATATTTTCAGTTCGGTGGATGTAGATTGACTGTCAGTTCGGTGGATGTGAACATAAAAAGTGGCCTTGGAATATTGTCAGTTCAGTGGATGTAGGTAGACAAAGTGGCCTTGAAAAATAATTATTTCGGTGGATCTAAATAGATAACGTGGTATTGGAACATTGTCAATTTGGTGGATGTCGATATACAAAGTGGCCCTTGAATACTGTCAATGTGGTTGTTGATATAAAAGTGAGCTTGGCATATTGTCAGTTCGGTGGACGTAGATAGAAAAAGTGACCCTTGAATATTGTCAAATCAGTGGTTGTTGATATACAAAGTGGATTTGGAATAATGTCAGTTCGGTTGATGTAGATAAACAAAATGGCCTTAAAATATTGTCAGTTCGGTGGATATAAATCCCAAAAAGTGGCCTTGGAATATTGTTATTTCGATGATTATAGATATACAAAATGGCCTTGGAATATTGTAAGTTCAGCGGATGTAGATAGACAAAGTGGCCTTGGAACATTGTTAATTCGGCGGATAAATAGAGGATATTGTCAGCTGACTTTTCTTGTTATGTTGCGGTATATGGTCACGTGTGTGGTCACTTTATATAATTGTACGTTTGCACATCGAATGACGTCATTCACACATGAAATAAATTAGCTGGAAACAATATACACTGAATAGCAACATTTATAAAGTATGTAGTCGTTATTGTTAACACCACCTCTTAATTTCACGTTTACCAGCGCATTTGGTGTCGAAAGGCTATGTGTAGCCACAGGACGCATATATTGCAAATAATATGGGTATAATGTCGGGCAAAATGGTTAATAGACTAAATCAGATATGTCGTCAGCAACTCACCTAATTATTTGACGTTTTTTAATACAGCAAAAAGGCAGCTCCAGTATTTCTTTGCGTGTATGTTGTGTAGCCGTAACGTGTACACAATCATACAATGATACAGTTCATTCGGTAGCTACTTATGTTCCATGTCACTGAAGCCAAGTGTGTGGGTGGAAGGGGTGTCGCCAATATTCAGTTGTATCCGTTGTGGAGCCTTTATTACAGGATTAACCTACCAAGGCATGGAACGATCCTGAAGAAAGAGTGCACAAATTCCAAAAACAAGTGGCTGGACTTCTAGTTATATTTTTTACACGATGAGCATTCCATTTCTACAGGATAGGCACGCACGCACGCACGCACGCACGCACGCACGCACGCACGCACGCACGCACGCACGCACGCACGCACACAAACATGTATTTGAAAGGCCCACCTTGAGTCGAATTCAATTTGATTCGACTTTTCCGTGAGACGATGCCAGCAGTAGGACCGTGTCTGATGTAACCGGTCAAAACAGTACTAACACTGACATATCGAGCTCAGATTTGGCAAACATATGCACTTGTTCTCCGATTAACAATACCATGCACATTCAGAATAAATATCAACAGTGGCCATGATGTGATTTAAAATGCACGATTCCCAGTCCAAAATTTACCTAACATGAATTTAACGCAGTGTTAAAAACATCGCGTTGTGTCATTATATATCGCATACCGATATATTTACAAATAGTTATGCCTGACTTGATGTCAATTATGATCATTTAAAATTGGATACATACTACAGCTTTATTTTGTTGCATACATTTATCCGTTAGCATGGGTTGCTAGTAACAGGAATTTCTCTTCCTATCAAAACGCTTTTGAAATACTGTTCATATATCATAACTAAGCAGAACTTAGATGATGTTAACGTAACAACACCAAATGAATAACTGACGAGAAGCGGCTATTTAGACCTTGGGTTACCTACCAGCCAAGAGAGTTGAACAAAACCGGTATTTCGTTACGACACTCCCTTAACCGTAAGCAGATTACGGGACACAGGAAAGTAAACAATATTGATTAAAACGAAGAAAAATCTTTAATTAGACAAAGTAGAAATATCAGAACACCAAATTATATGCAGAAATACTCACAGAGATAAATCACTTACATATGACTACATACATTGTTCATACGTGTATTTGAAACCAACGTCCAAGGTGCAGCAAAACATCCTCACATTGTTCCAACATTATACGCTATTTTACACTTGTCTTGTAATCACGAGCTAAGATATTTTTTGGTATCCCAGATAGTGAGTAGTAAATAATAGATCTCATTAATATGCATTTATTTTAGCTACATAGTTTGCATTTGTATCATCAGCATAGCTAGCCGCTTTAACAAGATTTTCGTTCGTTCGTTCGTTCATTCATATTGTTTTAATGCATTATCTAGTGTATATGACTAGCTTATAAAACTAAATACGCTCTACCTAAATGACCTATGTAAAAGGTAATTGGTAGATCTCCTATTGGAACAAAAGTGCAAACTCTGTAATGAAAAGAATCATGTTAATTATTAAACATTTCTTAATCGCCGTTCGATTCACAATTTGTGGCACTTTCCAAAAATTTTTTGTCACCGAGTGAAATGTTTTGCTTGATATCGCAATCTTAGGATTTACCCGAGGAAATTTTACACTTTGCCCCAGCAAAATGTCATTAACCTGTGATTGCATAAAACGCTGCTTAACGGCCAATGTAGCAGCTAGAGCATGAATTAACATGAATTAACATGAATTAACATGAATTAACATGCCCTTCCTTGGGGGAAGTTCGGGGATTAAACTTTTGAGATAATGTTCTTGAACAGTAAAATAAAAAAATTGCCATGTTTTCATAAATCATCTCCGAAATCCCCGGTTGTTTGTGTATGTCCAAACTCCACTTTTCAAAAACCCGAGGACGGGCCTGATATATGACTAGAACTACCAAAGGAAGAACAACATATGCTACGTCATGGGCATACAAACCCTTAATTAGTCGGCGTAGCGATAGTTGAACAAATTACCGGTTTTTCTTGGCGACGTTTTGACCTTACCAACGGATCCACGTCATTAATCTACTTATGAACACACTGATGTCTATTGCAACTTACCCGTCTTACAACACTCTACAATACACATGTTAAAACTTTTCTTTCTACAAAATATACATTTGTGTGCAATTTCCTAACCTATTGATTTATTAATCTATTGATATTCTTACAATATCAGAAAGCTTTTGTGGGTAACTCCTTTGTTGTACTTTCTCAAAATCATCGCGTTGTGTATGTCTTCCTGTTGCTTTCTGACACCAGCGGCAGTCTGGTCGAACGTGGTGTAAATTGACAAATCAGAATTCGCCACAGCCACCTCCACCGCCACTGTCACAGCCACCGCCGCCACCGCCGCCACTGTCACAGCCACCGCCGCCACCACTGTCGAAACCACCGCCGCAGCCACCGTCCTCGAAGCCAACACCTCCATCGCCACCGAGGCCACTTCCGCAGCCACCACCACCGACGAAGACAACAACGTCCCCTGTTCCGCTGCTGTGATGCGCGCTACCCAGGTAGTTTCCTCTAGTCCGGTTCGCCGTTTTAGGGCGGTGGCCACCGCTGCGCTTACTGCTGTTGACGTCGCCACTGTTGTCGCAGCAGCTGCCGCAGCAGAAATAAGTGAAGACGTAAACGAGCATCACTCCCGCCACCACGCCGAAGATACCAAACACCACTCCTGGTGTTGTTCCAACGGATCTCGCGTCGCAATCTCGTTTTCCCGACTGAACCTCTCTGTTACAAACAAAACCATAACCAGACGTTTATTTATACACATATCAACCAATACGTAACACCCTTTATTAGTTTGAAAACTGGTGAAAAGACGAAAAATTATTATGCTTAATGCTATTTTTATTAATTATATTAATAATAAATCTGGAATTTCCTTTAGTCTGCAGTAGTAAATAAACTGCCACGGCCTGGAAGAAATTCCTGCTGTGAGGCCAATTTCTTATATAATGAAATTCGCGACCGCCGAAAGCGATCGGCATTTCATTCGTTGGCCAAACTTTTCACTCGACCACCATTACTAGTCAGCTCTTCCAATTTTGTAGTTTATTACATCAGATATTTAACTCTGATATATTTATGTGTGTACTCACAGGTACTGCTTGGGGATATACGTCAGTCCCGTTCCGCAGCTCCGATCTTTGAAGATATCACTCGTTTCGTTGACTACCATTCTGACGCACAAATCTGAGAGTTTCTTCCGCACACAGCTCTCCGTTCTCGGCCATGGCTGCGAGAGACACAGTGTAAACATTTCATCGCTCTTGTTTTCTTATGCAACAGACAATATCGTGTGTTTTAATTATTTCCTCCAAAAAAACGATTCATGCCCATTTCGCATACAAGTCCAGTAGAAATCAGCACATGTTTGACAAAACCTAACATTTTGGTTAAAAGGTAAATTTGTGACTACTACTTTGCGACTAGCAGGGTTTCCTGGATTTGCAGAAAAAAAATTACCAAAATCAACCCTTGGGTATATATTTTGTTCAGGAACAATATGCATACGGTGCCTTCGTCATATTTTCTTCTATTGGCTATCTATACCAGTTTGGCTCCATTGCGTATACCTGGTATGGAAGGCCAATCACGACGTTGTTAACGATTTTGTTGCCTAGGCCTAAAGATAGTTGATGATTATTGAGAAATACATAGTTATTAAGATAAAGTGTTAAATTTGAATTATATGTTTGAATAAAAAAAATTGTTAAAGCAATTAAACAAATAAATGAAAATATCATGGATTTAGTGCGGTGTGTGTGTGTGCGTGTGTGTGTGTGTGTGTGTGTGTGTGTGTGTGTGCGTGCGTGCGTGCGTGCGTGCGTGCGTGCGTGCGTGCGTGCGTGCGTGCGTGTGTGTTGTGTGTGCTATATTTTTTAACAATCAGCAGAGCTGTGCCACTTCTTTACCCCCACCATTTCATTCAACATCACTCTGTTGACGCAGGTATTGATTTCCTGGCCAAAACATTCCACCACCCTGTAAAGCCGCGAGTGTGTCTTTTGCTGTCAACAAAGTACACTTAAGACACAATTGTAACGCTTTGGCCAATTTAAATTGTAATGTTGTTATTGTGATATCCATAGACATTAATCATGGTCATATTGAGTTATTTGGCATCTCCTTGCGGGTGCAGGTATTGATTCTCTGGCCTAAAAACTCCCACCACTTTCGAGATAAAGGTACTTCAGACATTATAGGGTGGAGGAAAATTGTGGTCAGGGTGTCAATATGTGCACATAAAGAGAGACGTCAAATTGTTCAAGATGGCTAGTATTGATGCCAGTGGATGTCATAGTATAAAAACCCAAAGTAATATGGCTAAATGGTGACACCGTTATGTTAATAAATATTTGTTTGACAAAAAAAGCATTCGCGACCTTATAGGGTGGGGTAGTGTTTTGGCTTGGAAATCAGTAACCTACAGAGAAATGTCAAATGGTTAAACATGACCAGGAATACTACCAGTGGGTGTCTATTCTTCCACTTCGCCTACTGTGGAGTTATGGCGACACGCACGCACGCACGCACGCACGCACGCACGCACACATGCATCGAATTAGTAATTAGCAAAACAACCATTTCTCACCGATACGTCGGTCTGAGACACCACTTTGGTTGTCGCAGTCTCTAAACTTCCACAACGTGTTTCCCAGGTGCTAGGAAAGTGCACTGGTCTCCTCCAGGTTCGCACTGTCACGTGATGGGCATCTGTTGAATAACACATGTTGAAATAACTACAGTGTAGCACATTCGTCCAGTCCAGCTTAGAAGAGATTCAAATAATTTAACTGTGTTATTAAAGTAATTACACAGAATAAAACCGTGGCCAATACGCGGTTCTATTTCGCGTTGTGTGTAAGCATTACCCAGTTTGACATTTAATGTTAATGTACAAAGGTAAAGAATTAGAGTGAAGTACCAGTATCTTCGAAGATAGTTGTACTATTGATATAGTATTGAGATAGGTGTATTACTATTGCAATAGTATTGCGATAGTTTCATAATTATTCCATTAGTATTGCTATTGTATCACGGAATAGCGAATAGCCAGGACAGCTGTCTATAGTCATCATTCGTGTGTGGCGCCATCGCGTGGCCTTGAGAGCAGTTGATTAAAAATAGTGAATATATGAATGATGCTGTTGTGATCGACGATTGTTGATGTTAGGTTGATATGAATAAATTACCAAGTAAAGTTGAAAAAAGTTTGTTTACGAACAGTATTACAGGGACACAAGTGGCCCTGCTGATTTGTTTTTAAACTATCGTTACTATCGACGGTAATTATTGATAGTTAAATGTATTATCGGTAACACTGTACCGTCACATCGACCATTGCTAAGATGCAAAGAGAGTTCGATATTATGGTTACCCCCGTATTGGGAGCGGTTCGTGCGGCGTGACCCCGCAGCGTCGCCAGGAGCGGTTTGTGTGGCGTGGCCCCGTAGCGTCGCCAGGAGCGGTTTGTGTGGCGTGGCCCCGTAGCGTCGCCAGGAGCGGTTCGTGTGGCCTGACCCCGTAGCGTCGCCAGGATCGGTTTGTGTGGCCTGACCCCGTAGCGTCGCCAGGAGCGGTTCGTGTGGCGTGACCCCGGTTTTAGTAACACAGTGATACCCACGTGTCATCGCCGACACGGATTCTCGTTGCGACAGCAGCGAACCAGCCTTGACATGAGTGACAGCCTCCCAGCCGACGAAACAAAACGTCACTGGATAGTTAGAACGAACAGGTATGTCAGGGATGGCCAGTATAAGGGCGTACGTTTACCTCTTTTACCGACCGACCGACTGAACGACCGACAGCGTACAACAAGTACAACGAACCTTCTTGTCTCGTGAGCAGCCGAGCCGGGTCACAAACCCACGACTTGCTACCGTTGTTTCCGCAGACGTCGACGTTGAGTTGTGGGTCCGGGAACTCGGACTTGGTCCACGAGTCAGTCGCAGCTGCCGAGTTGACAAGTGCATTCGCTACCAGTATAACACATACAGCGACCGACATTACGTTCGTATTACCGGATTTCTAGAACAGCCAACCGACCGTTAACAGTCAAGGTACCATTCTATTGCATCATTTGACGCAGCGGTGATCTAAAAATAGATGCACGCGCAGTTGCCACGAGAAACGTCACCGCCACTAAACACACAAGTGTCGGATAGAAATTTCCATGCGCAGACGCACACGCGGATGTACGCTCGTGCATTAGAGCACGCAAACAGGACCGGAACCAGACGCAACGTACGACCGACGCACCAAACGGCATACGCGTCATCGGGTTATGCTTGGGATAGTGTCGACTGATGCGTATAGATGCACACAAAAGTATGTCCGATGAACGAGCATCGGGGCAGATGAGCGTGGATCTAATTCAATCGCATCTGAGTTCCTGTGCATAATTAAGTAATCATAAAATCATGTCATTATTAAAACCATCAGTGACACATTGGGGGCCGGGTCATTTGGCTTATTTTTTTTCTCTCGTGAAACTAGATGCGCCACTACACGGTAGTATGGTAAACTATTGGCAGACTAAGCTCGCCCCCCCCCCATTGGGCGTCCTCTTTGAGAGATCCTACACACTCCACCGAAAAATCATACAATTATCATAACTGTGTTAATTGACTATCCCTTGATCATAGGCAATGATAACTCACGTTTCTACCAAAAGATATCCGTTCTCCCGAGCACTCTTTTACACATCAGGCGCACGGAGACAGTTAAACACATACGTTTTTGATATGTTCATTTATTTCTACCCTACACCCCACAATACAACAAGCCGCGGGGCATTCCTGTTTTGTGACACATAAACAAGCAATTGTTGACAGTCAGACACCGGCCGTTTGAGACTGGGCCACATCGTGTGATGGATTGTCTTTGTGTCTGAACATCCGGGATAGTTGCTGCGTAGCTGCACAAACAACGCTAAAAAGCACTCTCCTTATTTACTGTTTATTAGCATATACGTCTATCCTGCGGACAGGATAACATTATCACAGAAATATTTGCGACGTACTTCTTGCAGTTGTATTATCGGGTAGCAACGTTTTGCCTTTGTGTATGACGTAACTTTGGACAATTCGAGAGGGGTGAATTTTTAACAAATTAAACTGAGACGACCCAACCGTGGGTCGTAGATGAACCCACGAGATGCAAAGCCCAAGATGCAAAGCGCCCAGGAGGAGTAGCATAATATACGTACATATATACACACATACATGCGTACATACATACATACATGCATACATACATACACACATACATACGTGCATACATACATACATAGAGACACACACACATACATACGTACACACAAGCATACATACTCACAGTGGATTATTTAAGGAATAATACACTGTTTGTTGATGTCACGAGAGTGTTGCCAGCCGGATAAAATCAAGAGAGCCGAAGGCACGAGCGATGTCATATGTCTGGTAACATTAATGTGATGTCGAGCACTGTTGCCGTCGCGTGCACTCTACTGTTATTCCCCGATGTACGAGACAACGGCTGTACCCATCAACTCGCCCCCGCTGTACGAGACAACGGCTGTACCCATCAACTTGTCCCCGCTGTACGAGACAACGGCTGTACCCATCAACTTGTCCCCGCTGTACGAGACAACGGCTGTACACATCAACTCGTCCCCGCTGTAAGAGACAACGACTGTACCCACCAAATTGTCCATCCACAGAAAAAAGTGTAGATTTCAATATTGTTGACAGACGAGCAAAACGTTTTTTAGGGGGGCATCAGTTAGATAAATCCTCAAGGATGGTATTCTGGCAGTGTATTGAGTGTCCCGGGTGTGACCGACTCGTTGACCAAGTCCGAGTTCCAGAACCCACAAGTCTCTCACTGAAGCCAAGTGTGTAGGATGAAGGGGTATCGCCAATATTTAGTTGGATCCGTTGTGGAGCACACGCGCACGCACGCACACAAACATGTATTGGTAGGGCCGACCTTGAGTCGAATTCAATTTGATTCGACTTTTCCGTGAGACGATGCCAGCAGCAGGACCGTATCTGATGTAAGCGATCAAAACAGTACTAACACTGACATATCGAACTCAGATTTGGCACTAGTTCTCCGCTTATAAATACGCTGTACATTCAGGATAAATATCAACAGTGGCCATGATGTGATTTCAAATGCAAGATTCCCAGTCGCAGGCGCCTACTTCTGGCACGGTCGAATATCTTGTTTAGTTGTCAAAGGTGTTAACTTTCACATTTATGATTGCGTGTTATTAGAAAATAAATAAAAAATTACCTAACATGAATTTAACGCAGTGCTAAAAACATAAAAAGCGTTGTTTTCAAAATATTTCAAACTAGTTATGCCTGATTTGATGTGATTATGACTGATAATTTAAAATTGGATACATACTACAGCTTTATTTCGTTGCATACATTTATCCGTTAGCATGGGTTGCTAGTGATAGTAATTTCTCTTCCTATCAAAACGCTTTTCAAATACCCGTGTTACTGTTTATATATCACCACTAATCCGAACGTACACCAGTCCAGAAATTACCTAACATGAATTTAACCAGTGTTAAAAACATCTTGTTGTGCCATTATGTATTGCATACCGATATATTTCAAAATAGTTATGCCTGACTTGATGTCAATTATGATCATTTAAAATTGGATACATACTACCGCTTCATTTTGTTGTATACATTTAACAGGAAATTATCTTCCTATCAAAACGCTTTTAAAATACGCGAGTTACTGTTCACATATCATAACTAAGCAGAACTTAGACATGCGTGATGTTAACGTAACAACCCCAAATAACAACCCCAAATGAACAACTGACGAGAAGCGGCTATTTAGACCTTATTTAGACCTTGGCTACTTAGCAGCAGCCAAGATACATGAAGTAACCGGTATTTCGTCACGACACTCCCTGTTTGGTGTCAATACCATGTGTTTTGAATTTTACATCTTATTTCTTTCCCAAAATGGCGGAAACCGTAACCAGATTACGGGACACATGAAAGTAAACACAATTTATTAAAAAGAAGATAAGTCTTTAATTAGACGAAGTAGAAATATCAGAACAACAAATTATATGCAGAAATACTGACAGAGATAAATCACTGACATATGAATATAAACATTGTTCATACGTGTATTTCAAACCAACGTTCAAGATGCAGCAAAACATCTTCACATTGTTCCAACATTGTACCCTATTTTACATTTGTCTTGTAATAACGAGCTAAGATGTTGGTATTCCTGATAGTGAGTACTAAATCATCTCCCATTGATATGCATTTATTGTAGCTTCATAGTTTGCATTTGCATCATCAGCATAGCTTGTCGTTTTAGCAAGATTTTCTCTCGTTCGTTCTTTCATTTAAATTGCTTTAATACATTATGTAGTTTATATGACTAGCTTATAAGACTTACTACGCCTTACCTAATTGATTGCGTAAAAGGTAATTGGTAGATCTCCTATTAGAACAAAGTGCAAACTCTGTAATGAACATAATCATGTTAACTACAAAGCATTTATTAATCGTCATTCGATTCACGAGGGTGGCACTTTCCAAACACTTTTTCCTCACCGAGTGAAATGTTTTGCTTGATATCGCAATCATAGGATTTGCCCGAGGAAATTTTACACTTTGTCCCAGCAACATGTCATTCACCTGTGATTGCATAAAACACTGCTTAAAGGCCAATGTAACAACCAGACCACGTATTAATATGGGGGAGTTCGGGGGGTTCGAACGAACCCCACTTTTTGAACAGTAGAATAAAAAGTTTTTTTTCAGAAATCATCTCCGAAATCCCCGGCTCTTTGTGTATGCTCAAACCGCCATTTAAAAGACCCGAGGACGGTCCGGATTTATGATTAGAACTACCAAAGGAAGAACAACATAAGATAAGTCACGTGGTGTAAACTGACAAATCAGAATCCGCCACTGTCGAAGCCACCGCCGCAGCCACCCCCACTGTCGAAACCACCGCCACAGCCACCGCCACTGTCGAAGCCACCGCCGCAGCCACCCCCACTGTCGAAGCCACTGCCGCAGCCACCCCCACTGTCGAAGCCACCGCTGCAGCCACCCCCACTGTCGAAGCCACTGCCACAGCCATCGGCACCACTGTCGAAGCCACCGCCGGCACCACTGTCGAAGCCACCGCCGCAGCCACCGTCCTCGAAGCCAACACCTCCATCGCCACCGAGGCCACTCCCGCAGCCACCACTGCCGTAGCCACCACTACCGACGAAGAAAACAACTTCCCCTGTTCCGTTGCTGTGATGCGCGCTACCCAGGTAGTTTCCTCTAGTCCGGTTCGCCGTTTCAGGGCGGTTACTGCTGTTGACGTCGCCACTGTTGTCACAGCAGCTGCCGCAGCAGAAATAAGTGTAGACGAAAACGAAAATCACTCCCGCCACCACGCCGAAGATACCAAACACCACTCCTGATGTTGTTCCATCGGATCTCGCGAAGCAATCTCGTTTTCCCGACTGAACCTCTCTGTTACAAACAAAACCACAACGAGTCGTTTATTAAAAATATATCAATCAATACGTAACAACCTTTATTAGTTAATACTGATGAAAAGACGACTTTTTATGTTTAATACCATTTTTATTAATTGCAGTAATAATAAATCTAGAATTTCCTTCAGTCTGCAGGAGTAAAACTGACACGGCCTGGAAGAAATTCCTGCTGTGAGGCTAATTTCTTATATATTATAATGAACTTAGCGACCGCTGAAAGCGATCGGCATTTCATTCGTTGGCCAAACTTTTCACTCGACCACCATTAGTAGTCGGCTCCTCCATTTTGTAGTTTATTACATCAGATATTTAACTCTGATATATTTATGTGTGTACTCACAGGTACTGCTTGGGGATATACGTCAGTCCCTTTCCGCAGCGCCGATCTTTGAAGATATCACTCGTTTCGTTGACTACCATTCTGACGCACTCATCTGCGAGTTTCTTCCGCACACCGCTCTCCGTTCTCGGCAACGGCTGCGAGAGACACAGTGTAAACATTTCGTCGCTCTTGTTTTCTCATGCAACATATAATATCGTGTGTTTGAATTATTGCTTCCAACGAAACGATTCATGCCCATTTCGCATACTAATCCAGTAGAAATCAGCACATGTTTGACCAAACCCGGACATGTTGGCTAAAAGGTAAATTTGTGTCTTAAAACGACTAGTAGGTTTTCCTGGACTTGCAGAAAAAATGCAACGAAAATCAACCCTTGGTTAAATATTCTGTTCAGGAACAATGTGCATACGATACCTATATCATATTTTCTTTTTTTGTCTATCCATACCAGTTTGGCTCCATTGGGTATACGTGGTATGGAAGGCCAATCACGACGTTGTTAACGTTTTTGTTGCCAAGCCCTCAATATATTTGTCAATTGGTGTATTATTGAGAAATACATAGTTAGTAAGACACAGTGTTAAATTTGAATTATAGGTCTGATTAATAAAACATATTAAAGCAATTAAACAAATAAATGAAAATATCATGGATTTATTGCGGACACAGATACATTGCAAAGAGGGGCGAACTCTAATATGCATTTTTCTTTTATCCCTAGTTAATATTTATGTATTATCCGCAAGTGTTAGCTAACAGTGTTGTGTGTGTGTGTGTGTGTGTGTGTGTGTGTGTGTTTGTGTGTGTGTGTGTGTGTGTGTGTGTGTGTGTGTCTGTGTGTGTGTGTGTGTGTGTGTGTTTGTGTGCGTGCGTGTGTGTGTTATGTTTTTTAACAATCAGCAGATCAGTTGCAATTGCAAGCGCATATTTTGTAAAACAAAATACACATTAAGATAAAATTGTAATTATTTACTCAAATTACATTTAGTTGCTATTTTGAAATTTTTTTTACATTATTCCTAGTAATTTTAAGCCATTCTGCATCACTCTGTTACTGGCCAAACCATTCCCACTATGTAAAGTCGGCAGTGGTTATTTTGTCAACATATACGTATTCAAATAAAATTATATCGCATTATCCGCATTAAATTATTGTTTTGTTTTGTAATTGTGACGTCCACTGACATCACTCCTTGTAATTTCTAGCCATTCGACATAACTCTGTGGACGCAGGTATTGATTTCATGGCCAAAATATTTCACCACCATGTAAAGCAGCGAGTGTGCCTTTTGAAAGTACACTTAAGACACAATTGTAACGCTTTAACTAACTTAAATTGTAATTTTGTTCCTGTGATATCCATTGACATTAATCCTGGTCATGTTGAGTTGTTTGGCATCTCTTTGCGGGTGCAGGTGTTGATTCCCTGGCCCAAAAACTCCCACCACTTTCGAGAAAAAAGTACTTGCGACATTGCAGGGTAGAGGAAGATTGTGGTCAGGGAATCAATATTTGCACACAAAGAGAGATGGCAAATGGATCAAAATGGCTAGGGTTAATGCCCGTGGATGTCATAGTATCAAAAACCCGAAGTAATATGGCTAAAAGGTTACACCGTTATGTTAATAAATATTTGTATGACAAAGAAAGCATTTGCGACCTTATAAGTTGGGGTGGTGTTTTGGCTAGGAAATCAGTAACCTACAGAGATATATCAAATGTCTAAACATGACCAGGAATACTGCCAGTGGGTGTCATGTTATCAAACAACCCAGTGTAATATGGTAAATGGGCAACAATGTTACCTTAATAAGTCTCTGTTTGATACAATAAACACTCATGACCTTATAGGGTGGGGTAGTGTTTGTCGAGTGATAATTAATATAACACTAATTAAACTTTCTGATTTATTTTTAATGTAGGGCAACATTAGTCATAGCATAAAAAACATATTGACCAATGACTGAAACAGTTATGAAATATGACAAACAAACGCAAACACAAATCGGAACCACAAAATTGGACCACAACCCCAAATCAAGGATTGGGGGCAAAAATCAAGGTTCCCAGGATTGAATTTAGTTGCATTTTCTGTGGGAACTTTGGGCACCCACCCGATCATCTTAAAAGAGAAATTGTGTTTTTTACTCAATGTCCGGGTTATCGTCAACTTCTACTGGACTATTCTTCCACTTCGCCTACGTTGGAGTTAAGGCGACACGTACGCGCGCACGCGCGCACGCACGCACGCACGCACGCACGCACGCACGCCGAATTAGTAATTAGCAAAACAACCATTTCTCACCGACACATCGGTATTAGACGCCGTTTTGGTTGTCGCAGTCTGTAATCTTCCACAACGTGTTTCCCAGGTGCTAGGAAAGGGCACTGGTCTCCTCCAGGTTGGCACTGTCACGTGCTGGGCATCTGTTGAATAACACATGTTGAAATAAATATAGTGCTACACATTCGTCCAGTCCAGCTTAGAAGAGACTCAAATAATAACACACACATTTAACCGTGTTATTAAAGTAATAATACAGAGTGAAACGGTGACTAATACGCGGTTCTATTTCGTGTTGTGTGTAAACGTTACCCTGTTTGCCATTTAATGTTAACGTACAAAATTAAATAATTATAGTGAAGTACCAGTATCTTCGCAGATATTTGTAGTATTGATATAGTATTGAGGTAGGTGTATTACTATTGCAATACTGTTGCGATAATGTCATAATTATTCCATTAGTATTGCTATTGTATCACGGAATAGCGAATAGCCAGGAAAGCTATCTAAAGACATCATTCGTGGGTGGCGCCATCGCGTGGCCCTGGGAGCAGTTGATTTAAAACACTAAATCCGCGAATGCTGCCGTTGTGATCTACGGTTGTTGATGTTAGGTTGATATAAACAAATTATCAAATAAAGTTGAAACAAGTTTGTTTACAAACAGTATTAGAGTGACACAAGTGGGCCTGCTGGTTTGTTTTTGTGTAACTATCGTTATTATCGACGGTATTTACCGATAGTTAAATGTATTATCGATAGCACCGTATCGTCACATCGACCGAGATAGTTCGATATATGGTTATATTGGGAGCGGTTTTTGTGGCGTGACCCCGTAGCGTCGCCAGGAGCGGTTCGTGTGGCGTGACCCAGGTTTTAGTAACACACAGTGATACCCACGTGTCATCGCCGACACGGATTCTCGTTGCGACAGCAGCGAACCAACCTTGACATGAATGACAGCTTCCCAGCCGACGAAACAGAACGTCACTGGACTGTTCGAATGAACAGGTCAGTCAGGGGTGGCCAGTATAAGTACGTACGTTTACCTGTATGTGTTCATAACATATAACTTAATTTATCTCTTTTACCGACCGACCGACTGACTGACTGACCGACAGAATACAAAAAGTACAACGAACCTTCTTGTCTCGTGAGCAGCCGAGTCGGGTCACAAACCCACGACTTGCTGCCGTTGTTTCCGCTGTAGTCGACGTTGAGTTGTGGGTTCGGGAACTCGGACTTGGTCCACGAGTCAGTCGCAGCTGCCGAGTTGACAAGTGCATTCGCTACCAGTATAACACATACAGCGACCGACATTACGTTCGTATTACAAGCTTTCTAAACAGTCAACCGACCGTTAATAGCCAAGCGCTACACTAGTAATGATTTATTTCGTTCGTTGCGTGTGTCTCTCGGTGAATAGACCTCGGTACCTTAGTAAAGAACGATATCGACCTTGTTGATCTGTCGACGCGAGCGCGGTGATATAGCTCAGTCTCTGAAGCTACGTCACACGGCCTCTCCCAGGTATGGAAATATTCCATTCAGTTGAGATATTCTACACGGGAAATTACGCGATGGCTAGTCATACTTCGTATCGTGACTCACAAAGTGACACAAACCTAACTAGACGTGCGATTTTTATCTTTCATGTGTTTATGTTTTACAACACAAGCGCACTTGTTGTATCCGTGTGTGTGTGTGTGTGTGTGTGTGTGTGTGTGTGTTTGTTTGTGTGTGTTTGGGGGTGGTGTGCGTGTTCTGTCAACCCCCCTCCCCGAACTAGCACTTTCCTCGGTGCTTGGCTTTAGAAACGTTTTATATGAAATAAATATGTACAATTATCAATGACGTAAACATTCAACCTCACATACTCGTTTAGTAGAATACAATGACTTATTTGTACAAACAGCTTTTCATAAGTTCGAACGTTGAACATTAAATGCACTAACTTGACTCAGTCGTACAGGTGTCTGTAAACATGGGGATAGATGATGTAAACATGGTAATTGGGGTGATGCACAAAGTAGGGGGGAGGTTGATGGGCGTTGGGAGGTAGGAAGTTGGCCTCAACAATAAGTGGGAGGTGGACTCTCAACAAGTGTGGGATGTTGGAGGTTGGCCACACAAACAAGTGGGAGATGGGAGGTTTGGACCCCTGTCACAAGTCCCCCTCAACACTCCTATGCGTACAGTTCTGCTGCATCATTTGACGCAACGGTAATCTAAAAATAGTGGTTACGAGAAACGTCACCGCCATAAAACGCACATAATTATGTCGGATAGGAATTTCCACGGACAGACGCATACGCGGATGTACGCTCGTGCACCAGAGCACGCAAACAGGACCGGAACCAGACGCAACGTACGACCGACGCACCATACGTCACACGCGCCATCGTGTTATTCGTGGGATATTGTCGATTGATGCGTATTGATGCACACAAAAGTATGTCCGATGAACGTGCATCGGAGCAGACGAGCGTGGATCTAATTCAATCGTATCTGAGTTCCTGTGCATAATTATGTAATCATAAAACCATGTAATTATTAAAACCATCAGTGGCGTATTTGGGGGGGGACTCCTTTGGCTTATTTTTTTCTCTCGTTAAACTAGATGCGCCACTGCACGGTAGTATGGTAAACTAATCGCAGACTAAGCTGCCTTTGGGCGTCCTCTTTGAGAGATCCTACACACTCCACCGAAAAATCATACAATTATCATAACTGTGTTATTGTTACGTGATAGTTGAGAAGGAACTGGCGCACCGCCTGGTAACTATGCCTTGAACATAGGCAATGATAACTCACGTTTCTACTAAAGGATATCAGTTCTGCCGAGCACTCTTTTACACATCAGGCGCACGGAGACAGTTAAACACAAACGTTTTTTGATATGTTTATTTATATCTACCACAAACCCCACCAGAGGGCTAAACACAATACAACAAGCCGCGGGCACTCCTGTTTTCTAACACAGAAGCTAGTAACTGTTTCCAGTCAGACACCGGCCGTTTGAGACTGGGCCACATCGTGTGATAGATCGTCTTTGTGTCTGAACATCCGGGACCAGCTGAAGAACGTAGCTGCTCAAACAACGCTAAAAGCACTCTTCTTGTTTAATGTTTACTAGCAAAAACGTCCATCCTGCGGACGGGATAACATTATCACGGAAATATTTGCGACGTAGTTCTTGCAGTTGTATCATTGGGTAGCGATGTCTTGCCTTTGTATATGACGTAACTTTGGACAATTCGATTGTTTGTATAAAGGGTAATATCGGGGTGAATTTTTAACAAATTAAACTTAGACGACCCGACCGTGGGGTCGTAGATGAACCCACGAGATGCAAAGCCCAAGATGCAAAGCGCCCAGGAGGAGTAGCATAATATACGTACATATATACACACATACATACGTACACACATGCATACATACTCACAGGGGATTATTTAGGGAATAATACACTGTTTGTTGATGTCACGAGAGTGTTGCCAGCGAGATAACATCAAGAGAGCCGAATGCACGAGTGATGTTATATGGCTGGTAACATTAAAATGATGTCGAGCACTGCTGCCGCCACGTGCACTCTACTGTCAGTCCCCGCTGTTCGAGACAACGGCTGTACCCATCAACTCGTCCCCGCTGTACGAGACAACGACTGTATCCATCAAGTCGTCCCCGCTGTACGAGATAGCGACAGTACCCATCAGATCATCCCCGCTGTACGATATAGCAACAGTACCTATCAACGCGTCCCTATTGTATGAGGCAACGACTCTACCCATCAACTCGTCCCTGCTGTACGAGAAAACGACTGTGCCCATCGACTCGTCCCCGCTGTACGAGACTATGACAGTACACACCTAATTGTCCTTCCACAGAAAAAGTGTAGATTTCAATATTGTTGACAGACGTGCAAAGTTTTTTTTTGGGGGGGGGACGGAGGCGTCAGTTAGATAAATCCTCATGGATTGTATTCTGGCAATGTATTGAGTGTCCCACCCCACGGAATCACCCTAAAGCACAGTGGAATATTTCTACACGTCGGAGGAGCCGAGTGACGTAACTGCACAAACAGCGCTATGGTTGATCGCGCTCGAGTCGTCAGAGCAATAAATTGAATGTCGTTATTTGTGGACTGAGCACAGCCTACTCGCCATTTGGAGCGACATTTCACCAAGTCGAACCTTCGTTGGGTTACTGCAGTATGCGTGTGAGGTGTTTGCTTTTACGTGTTTTTATGTGCTACATGCAGAGCGAGTGTGGCGTAAGATTGTTACTGATACGAACACTATGTCGGCTAGATATATTGTCGTGTGTGTTCTGCTGGTTGGGACTGTACTCGTCACTCGGCGGGAGTGACCAACTCGTGGACCAAGTCCGAGTTCCAGAACTCACAACTCGACGTCGACGTCGACAGGTTAAGAGGAGATCATACTCAAGTTTCTAAGATATTGAATGAAGCCATCGTCCCGAGAATTCGTCTCAGCGACAAGTGAGAGCCTTTGTGTGCGACACTTGTCTGGAGAACAGCACTACTGTCAGTCATAAATAAATAAGTTAACAGTGGTTCAACGTCGTGCAGCCCGGTATGTTTTGCATCGTCATCACAATGTTTCTATTGTGACAAACATGCTACACATATTGGGACGGAGACCCCTATAATATCACAGGACAGATGCTAAGCTCTGCATGATGTACACAGTAATTAATGATCTAGTAGGAATACCTTCAAATCAGTACCTTGTTCCTGTGAATATTATCAATAGGATACAACATTCCTTAGCCTGTTCCATTCCTTACTCCAGATGCAGTTACCATTTAAATTATTATTCTCCCAGGACTATTCGACTGTGGAACTCCATCCCTCAACACACTGTTAATGTAAACTGTCTGAATGCATTAAAAAACAAAATCAAGAAACGTCATTGTCTTAGACATTAGATGCACACAAACATATTGCACTGTATATAAGATTATTATTTTTGTGTAACTATTGGCCTGCCTGTATCCCCATCCCGTTGAGGCTAGGCAGAATATTGGAAGAAGAAAATTTCTTCTCTTCGAAAATAGTTATAAATGGAGCTACCACAATACCGCCTGACATTCTATTCGCCTGACATTCTATTCGCCTGACATTCTATTCGACCACTCAGCATCCGACGCGCGACATTTAGAATCAACATTGGACAATTCTTCATTCTCGGCGTTGTTTTGAGCACTGCGATAAATACGGCATAAAATAAACGACATTTGCCCAGTTACTCACCGTTATTACTCCTCATTATTTTAATGACCGTTTGACTCCATAGGAGTGTTGTTGAGTTGCGTCATTATGTTAATAACTCCGTATCTTCTAAGCTGAACTAGACGAATATGACACATGATACTACAGTGTTTCGTCACGTTTTATTTCACATGTATCCACCGGATCCCAGTAACACGTCAGTCGCGACACGAGAATTTGGTGACTACGAAAAGACGTGAAAGTTTGGAAAGTCCAGCAACGATTTAGTGATTGCGGTCTCCAAAAGCCACATAATGGTCAGAGATGGTAATATTTTACTAATATTTTTTAGATAACCATTTCGACGTGTTGCACCTGATATAAAATGCCTCGTAGTGTCATCGAGCGTCATGAAATAGGGAATAGCATAAGTGATGCGTGCCTAAATGCCAACATTCACACACGCACACATGTCCATACACGTGCATACATATGTATACATGTGCATACACATGCAGACACGTGCATATACATGCATACACGTGCATGTGTCAAGTATGGATGAGCCGTCGAAAGATGCATCGCGTTCCGAGTCAGTTGTGCGTTCACTGGTAACTGTGTGAGTCGATGTACGACTCGCTTTGGCGTCCACAAACGGTACAGTCATAGGTGGTCATTGGTTCCGACGGAGTTTGTCCATTCTTCCGCTGCGCTCTTCGATCTTTGAGTAGTTGTTGTCGTTCCTACTCCAAGTCTTGCAGATCGGTGCTGCATTGCTGACGTTTCCCATGTGTTATGAGGGATGGCGCATGACTTCAGCGTTCACTTTAGTATATATCTGTACCTTCTCCTTTGGCCGCCTCGTGTTAGACAACTAGTTTTCAACTGGCCGTAGAACAGCGCCTTAGGTATGCTGTCATCGGTCATAATAATAATAATAATAATAATAACTTTTATTTTTATAGCGCCATATATCCGGATATAAAACCTGTTCAGAGGCGCTTAAAATACAACATTTGTAAAATATAATTGTTACAAAAAATTATTTAATACGGAATTTGCATATACATTTGTAAAGAAATAACTAATGTGAAATAAAGTATCGGCTAAATACTGAGTAAGCACTGCTTTAAAATCAAGTAATAAAAATAAATAAATAATTAAAATGCAATAAAAGGTGTAAAAAAGGTGTGTCTTAAGTTGAAACTTAAACAATTCGAGTGAGTCAGCGACACGGACATATATCGGCAGATCGTTCTAAAGGCGCGGTGCCGTCACGGAGAAACCCCCGTCAACCAGACCGTTCTAAAGGCGCGGTGCCGTCACGGAGAAACCCCGTCGACCAGACCGTTCTAAAGGCGCGGTGCCGTCACGGAGAAACCTCGTCGACCAGAGCGTTCCAAAGGCGCGGTGCCGTCACGGAGAAACCCCGTCGACCAGACCGTTCATATCATGGCGTGGCACAGTTAGTAGCTTGTTGTAGGCGGAACGAAGCCGGCGCCCTGGTGTGTACGGCGAGATAACGTCAACAATATAGGCGGTGGCGAGATCGTGTAACGCGCGGTAGGTCAACAGAATAATCTTGTAGTTGACTCGCCATTGGACCGGCAGCCATCGGACCGGCAGCCATCGGACCGGCAGCCATAGGACCGGCAGCCATTGGACCGGCAGCCATTGGACCGGCAGCCATAGGACCGGCAGCCATTGGACCGGCAGCCATTGGACCGGCAGCCATAGGACCGGCAGCCATAGGACCGGCAGCCATTGGACCGGCAGCCAGTGAAGCGCAGTGAGGGAGGGCGTGACTTACTGATGGTCGCGTTGTTAGGCGAGCCGCCAAATTTTGCACCATTTGAAGCTTCTCAATTAACCGCACGTTTACTCCAAACAGCACAACATTTTCACAGTCCAGTCTGGATGTAACAAGCCCGTGTATGATCGGCTTGCACGCGTGGGTCGTAAAGCATTTTCGATTTTTTTATCTTGTGCAGTTGGAAATACGCCTCCTGACACGTGAGAGTGACGTGTGTCGACACACACAAGGTGTTGTCCACGAAGACGCCTAAATCTCTCACAAATGACTGTGGTGTTATGTCACACCCACATACGTTTATTGTATCAACAGTTGGAGGAGCTTTACAGCAAGAAGCACAAAAATACCAATTGCCTCTGTCTTGGGGCCTAATTTAGCATTAAGTGATGATCCATCATCCATCGTTTGACGTCAAATGTGTATTGCTCGATTCTTCAGTCATACGGACCAGGTGACCGGACCATGTGCCACGCTTGATGTAGAACTCGATTCCACATATTCCGCCCTTCAGTGTTTGGCACAATGTACTGTCATCTCATGCCCGCGATCTGCAGTAGGCGGGTGTTTGGCACAATGTATTGCCATCTCATGCCCGCGATTTGCCGTAGGCGGGTGTTTGGCACAATGTATTGCCATCTCATGCCCGCGATTTGCCGTAGGCGGGTGTTTGGCACAATGTATTGCCATCTCACGCCCGCGATCTGCCGCAGACAGCGCATGTGTAACTGTTCTATCCGTCTCACATGGTGTCGGTATGGAGTCCATGCCTCATATCCGTAGAGCGGATTGCACCCATATTATTGCACGTTTTTTATTGCATTTCATCAATGCTGATCCAAATCAGTGCATTGCTTATAACAATTAAAATTAATGCAACAACACCAATGTCCATTGTTGGAAGTTTGGTCCTCGAGCTATGAGTGTGGCACTAGGATGGAGATCTCCTGCTTCCTCAATTTTGGGGAGTATTGAACCCGATTTGTGTTTTGCGAAAAAACCGCTACTGCACAATACATATGGAGTTCGGAAGGCTGACACTGTATAGCAAGACGCAACAGGTTAATTAAATAAAGTATTTGATGCAAAATGCGTTATCGCCAATGTGTTCGTTTCTATATAAATCATGTGTTCTACTGCACATAGTTAGTCGATAGACACTTTTACCTCCACCACTATCAACTAGATGGCAGCACGAAAGTAGTTTTAACTCGGTTGACGTGATTTTGGCGCATATTCGCTTCAGATGCGTAAACATTTCGCGGCTTTTTGTTTGTTGATGTCTTTCCTGTGGTGATCATTACGAATAGTAGCAGACTTGTTCATCCATTGCAGTGAAATGTGTCGTATGTTTAAATTACATCAATAATAACTGCACTCTTCGTACAGAGCCTTGCTTCCGGTAACAAGGCAAGCTGTCTCCAAATTGGCGATAATGCCTGTGGTTCAGTGTGATCTTTAGTGGCAGTCTGGAAGGAATTAAAAGGCACCTTATAATTATTATGTTATATAATTATTTGAGAATTATTTAATAAGAAAATATCGGTGTGCATTTCATTTGTTATTAAAAGTATACTTACCTGTATGAGCAATTCTATATTTTAAGCAAAATGTTGTCCCTGCCTATTTCTAAACATTTGTTCAATGTGGCATATTTACGATGATAATATGCACATTTGTCACTGCAAATTATGTTACCTAAAGTTCATAATTACTTAAAGGTGCTTAATCAATTAAAATTGTTTGCTAGTCTCATTTCAAATTAATTTAGCAAAAAAAAACAAACCTACCTAGTATCCACTGCAACATACTAACTCGTTTGTGCAACTTTTGTATACAGTTTTTGTGAAATCATCAGATAAACTATTAAATTAGCTAATGCTTGTTCAAACATTAACTGGAGTAACAACAGAATTGCTGAAAAAAACACAGTTTTCTTCCTTGGTGAAATGTTATGACTTTGTCATGTGATCGGCGAGAGGATGGAAGTCACGCCCATAATCATCATTGAACCGCACAGTGCTTACTATTTTGGATATGTACTATTTTGATCTTTACTTTGTGTAACGAATAAAGTCAATTCTTTCAATGATTAGAACGAAAATAGGCATTTTTTTATTAACTCGCATAAGGATGTTATATAAACTATTCATACACCACATATCTGCCATTAAACTGGATTTGTGATAGGCTAAATCCGTTGAGGAAGCAGTCTTAAATTTAACTCACCATTTTTTCTATTTTACAGTAGATTTACTTAATTCTGATGCATTTTTTATTTGAAATGGTGGTTTCTGTACATTTGGATTCAACATGAGTAGATTTTTGCCGTTTGATGGTACATTTTGACTCGAAAGTGGGGGATAGTGAGATTCTGGAGAAAATTTTAAAAAGCGATAGTTCCACTGCCAAAGTGGTAGACTCTGCATGTTCTGTCACCTACATGACACAGAGGTATTGTGTCACCTACGTGACACAGAGGTATTGTGTCACCTACATGACACAGAGGTATTGTGGCTGTTGCAAAGGGCTGCATGGATATTTTGTGCACTTATAACTGTCTATAATATTTGGCCCACAACTTAAAATGTTGATCAATATATAACATCTTCACCATCCATTAGTTAAGTTGTATGTCTTTGATATTGTATGTATAATAATAAAACATGTTTTCACTGTTTGTTCAATAAGATACTATTCTACAGATTGTTTTCTGTATTGAAATATGATGCTGATGCAGATGTGTGCTTGTCAGTGATAGGTAGCATGTGACATGTATGACATGCTAATTGATGAAATCCTTAAAATTAGGGTAATTAAGCAAAAACTCAGCTCTGATGGGTATATTAGTATAATGTTTAGATATACTGTATAATTTATTTGATATAACTTATTTCACTACAGTTGGTTGTATGCCCAGAAATACCTAAAATGAGGCTAAGAATAGAAACCCTTGTATACTTTATCAATTGTATTATTGTTATTAAAAGTGTGTATTGCAATCTAAATACAATGTTACATGTAGTTGCTCTTTTCTCTGACGTCTTAGTTTCGTCATGCAAGCACTATCCCCTCTGTTGAGTGTCACACATCTTGCTATGCCACGTCTCCCTCCACCTCTTCCTCTCGGCGCACTCTTTCTTCTCCCTGCATTCATTTCTTTCAATCCACCTCTTCCTCTTCTTGCTGCACCTCTTTCTTCAGAACCATTCAAACTCTGTGTGTGAAAGGATGTGATGATGCTAAATTTGTGTTTATAACAATAGAGTTTATGACTTTTTAAACCAGGAAAAATTACTTCGCAAATATGTGATAAACATCCATAATTGATAATGTTTATACTGTTCATATTCTATACTGAAGTTCAAGTTTATATAGTATATAAAATATTATTCCTTTGATCACTAGTTGCTTCCTGGATATTTGTTGTCAAATACTGGGTTTCTGCCTGATATAGGAGCATTGATCCACAGGCACAATTCACATCAGGAGGGCTGGTATATTACTGCCAGTCCATGTGGTTTTTACGTTACAACCCAATTGGAGGCATTCCGTTCAATAATGCGACAATATATGTGTCAATGAGGCTGGGCAATACACAACACAGGGTCAATGGCTCTTATATCTGCCATCAGACCACAGTACCTGCTAACACATTAAATTGGACTGATACTTATCTGTGTGCACTGGTGGGACAGTAGTGACTCACTGAAGCTTCCAGTGCCATTACAACAGTTATTGCAGTTTAACTTAAAACAACCATTATTCCATAACAGTTCTTCCTTTGGTATCTTTCGATGATTATTTACGTGTTTGTTCATATTATGATGCATTGTGTAATAAACTTTTTTCATTTTGCTACTATTCAATCAGCCAATTCTTTCCTCCCATAATTTATCCAAGCATGAACACTGCCACCATGTATACCAAATTTAATAAAAATCAGATTAATCAAGAATACCACCAGTTGGTACATTTCACCCCAAAGTAAAATTAGCGAATAAATGTATATTTTATTATTAAGTTCTAAGATTGTTTTAATGTTACATGCGAATAGCTTCTTTAGTAAAACTTTAAATAGCATTTGATTAAAATTTCAAAATTGACACATTGAATTAGGGACACACTTAGCATTTCTTGGACATTGACAAATGTACGTAATTTCATTGAAGTGGGGATCAATGTTTGGTGAAATATCGGCAAGATAAACTGTGCCAAGGCAAGATACCTGACAACTACTTAGTGTACATTACTCATCATACATTATGTATAACAAAATGTGCATCTGAAAAGAATAACATAATACTACTACACTGTACTACTGTCCTGACACTAGTCTAATAACATAATACTACTACACTGTACTACTGTCCTGACACTAGTCTAATTACATGAGTGTGTTTCTGCTACACTAAGTTTGAGATTTGTTCTCCCGTGCGGGAGACCGGGAGATTTGATATATTTTCGGGAATCTGCAGGTGAATCCGGGAGACGTAACATGTATGATTACAACTACTATTATGAAAATCGCATTGCCAATGTATCCGCGCCTGCACCCGCACCCGCACACGTTTATACACACGCACACGAACACGCACACGCACACCACACGCACACGCACACCCAAACGCAGACACAAACCCACACGCACACGCAAACGCACAACCACACCCACACGCACACGCACACGCACACGCACACACGTCTACACACACGTTTACACATACGCACGTACGCACGCACGCACACACGCAATTACAACTCGAAATTAAAATGTTGTTTATTAACACTTGAGCCAAATCAAATGTTGCAAATGTTCAAGACGTTTTCCAAATTAGACCTATAGCAGGTTGTGCTTCAGCAGGACGCCATTTCGCGATACTTTTGCGTTTAATTTAAAAATGTCGCGTAACACTGAATACTGAGCAACACCTGTGTCCCGTGATTTTCTTCAAAGTTACACATATTCTTTAGCGGAGCAATACATATTTTCAATAAGTATTATATATATATATATATATATATATATATATATATATATATATATATATTAATATATATATATATATATATATATATATATATATATATATATATATTTATTACTGGAGTGGCTCTTTCGTATGAAACACCTATTTGATATTTTACACCTGTGTCCCGTGATTTTCTCAAAGTTGCACATATTCTTTAGCGGAGCAATACATATTTTCACTAAGTATTATATATATATATATATATATATATATATATATATATATATATATATATATATATATATATATATATATATATATATATATATATATATATATATATATTATATATATATATATATATATATATATAAAGGATACCTTTATATATATATATATATATAAATTATATATATATAAAGGTATCCTTTTATATATATATATATATATATATATATATATATATATATATATATATATATATATATATATATATTATATATATATCTATATAATACTTATTGAAAATATGTATTGCTCCATAAAGAATATGTGTAACTTTATATATATATATATATATATATATATATATATATATATATATATATATATTTATTTATTTATTTATTACTGGAGTAGCTCTTTCGTATGAAACACCTATTTGATATTTTACATCTTATGAGTAAAGTCAGACACATGCGGACTCGCGGCTAACGTTACATTCACCTGATGTCGGTATGTTGTCTGTATGTTGTCTGTATGTTGTCGGTGTGTTGTCGGTATGTTATCATTATGCAAATATGAACTCGGGGAGAGGGATACTTAATCCTCTATTTACCACTGTCGCACATGTGCAATTTTGGGTAACTATTTAGCAGTGGTCAATATATTTGTTCACCCCTCTTTACCAATGTAGTGACTGCTACATATATAGTTTAACCTAAATGCATCAGATGATGCTGGCAATTCCGATGATGAGAATAATCCTTCAATTCCACAATGCAAAATTTTACTGACACTACGCATTCAAAGATTGCGTCAGTTACGCGGAAGTTCGTTGGTAGTTCGTAGTATACACCATCCTTGAGTCCAAAGCAAAAACCGGCAGCGTTTAGGCTCCATGCTGTAAACAATTCAATGCGCTACGTAGTTGCCATATCTGTAGGTTCATCGTCTTCCGTTTTCCTGCTGCTGCGGATACACCGAGTGTGCCTGTGTCACCTCTAAAAAGTAAACCGGATCATTATCTAATAATGACTCCCTCGGTAATAACTGCTTACATAATAATGACCTGCAATATACAGTTTGAATTACGTGGATATCATAAATAGCGGAAGCTAATTGTACCCCTGCAAAAGAACTAAACAAGGTTCATACCAGTATGTAAATAGTACAGAACTCAAAACGGTTATTTATTTTACTGTTTCATTGACAAGTGCTATTTTACCACGGTTTTTACCATATCCCAGCTCTGTTTAGAGTCCAACGTTGAACCAATGTCAGAAAGTTTGACCGATGTCAAAAAGTTTGACCGATGGCTGCAAAGCGTTTTTTTGGAGAAATATGTCCCCAATGGTTTTTGCACTTTGTGGTCTACGGTGGTTTTGGTACGTCTCTCTTACGATTAGTTAGAATACATGTCCGTGTTAAATATATATGAAATGCGTGTTGTACTGTATCTTGTGGATTGATTTGACTCAATCAGAATATCCAGTTTACACAATTCGTTTTTAAGAATCATAAACTGATCAAGACTACGCCTTCGTCGAGCAGTCGTGTTAAAGAAGATGAGCAAACGAGCAAATGACATTCTTACTAATAAAACGTCTTCACAATTTTCGTATTTTTGATAGGAATAGGAGTGAGCGATTTAAATATGTTCATTGTTAATAACATGGAAGTTATCTCGTGAATGATATGGACATAAAGTGGCATGTAGAAATACAGAGTAACAAAAATGAAGAAAGCGTTAAAATTGTACAACTTCCATATTCACACTTTCACACTGAAGTCTTCATGACATTGTCGGTCGTCAGTGGGAGTATCTAGCGATAGCTGGAGGCAGTCGTTTTTCAGATTAGGCTTAGTCACGTCTACCGTAGTAATTTTCGATCACCTTGCTGTCCTTGCCGGTTAGGTGTAAGACACATTGTGCATTTATTGTATATGAGCCTCAAGACTCACCAGAATGGTGGATTGCTCTCAAGATCCGATCTACTCGTTAGTATGAATCTAACAACCCACCTCGTATCCAGAAGTAGACAAATGAATTTTTGTTACTCGATACATAACTCCAACTCAAATTACAATTATATAATAAAAATGGATCAGAAACGGGCAAGGTTTCTGCAGATGTGGTGGGTCACATCACATAGCAAAGTAATTTAACAAGTCCCCCAAATGGGACATTCATGGAAACGTCTATTTACAGTCCAATCATTTTCATTTTGCTGTCGAAAATAATACTTGTATAAGCATAGTTTGGTGCGTTTTCGATGGACTAATCAATAACTGTCTCTGCCACAACCGCGGTCATCCAACACTGGCGCCAAGCTTCCCATGAAAGGGGAGAACTTTGGCACGGGGGACTTGCAGTCCCGACGTGTACCCCCACCACTCGGTGTAAAACAATTACGAGGAACACACGTAATCGAACAAAAACAATGACCGTTCGGCAGTAATTCGTTGCCTTTGGGCGATTGCCAACGAACACATTCCAGGAACAGGAATTGCGGCAATTACTGTTGCAAAAACAAACCACACTATTATTGATGATATAACAATAATTAACCTCTATGGCGCCGGTATCATCATTAATCTGAGCTTAGAGGCACAACAAAGCAGAATCATTAAGCATAATCGTGAACAGGGACGCACAAAAGTCAGTATCAGAACGAGGGGCAACCTAAGATTTATGGGGGAAATGCAATTGGGAATAAATATGTCTTTTGTTCGGAAAATAACTATAGTTTCAGATGTTTTCAAAGTGATAGGGAGTTCATTCCAGACCCTAAGCGCAGCGACAGAGAAAGCACGTTTACCCAAGTTAAGTTGTGTTTTAGGCACAATAAGTTGCGAAATTGATGATCTGAGCTGCCTAGGAATATTTGAAAGATGCAGGGGACTAGCCAAGTATGGTGGTTGTTGTGTAGATAGAGCAAAATATGTAAGAGTGGACAGCTTAACATTAATTCGATAAGAAACAGGATATGGAAAAAAGCATTGCTAACTTGGATCGACTTAATTGCATGTAATTGCCGCTCGTTTAATCAAATTGTTTGCGCGTTTAGGCGCAGGCTTTATGTACAAATACCGTCGCATTCTCTTGCTACGGGTACATTGTTCCGTTGACTGCATCCGATTCAATTAACTGTTTATTGTGGTATATGTGTACGACCAAGGATCCGCTTGTGTGTTGAGCCAAGCACTTCGTAGTCATGAAGGTAAGCTTAGATTAGGCTTTTAGTTCTTAACTGGAATACTACTTTTGATCCAATATGCAATTGGTATACTTATAATACCACATTATGAATATGGTTTCTCTATCGTAGTAACTGAATGATCGTGACATTGTGAACAACAGGAACGTGGACACGAAAGGTCCTCTATTGACTTTCAACATTCACTGGTAGCAGCATATGACAAAGGAAGAGTTGTACAGCGGAATGAGTAAAGTCACAGACTCGATGTGGGAACGGCGGCTGAGATTTGCTGGGTGTTGCTACAGCCGCAGTGATGATAAGGCATCGATGGGAATCCTGTTGCAACCGGCACAAACCACTGCAGACCAGCCTGAACATTCATTACCCTCTAAAAGAAGATGTGGTATTGGAACCTGAAGAGGTGCAAACGGCAATGAGTGTTAGATGTTTGGAGACAGGTGAACTGTGCCAGCAGAGTTTGACGCCAGTTGTCGAAACGATTTGCTTTATTAATACTCGCAGTTAATTGTATACGCTCCTACAATATACAGCTAAAATACATTTGTTCTAATTGCAATAAACGTAACGCGGCTGACATTCTGTTTCGCTACGTTTCCTCGAGACCCAACCGTCTGAACAAAATACTTGGTGTACATAACGCAATCTAACTACAATTAATGACAACATCAGGGTTGCTGCTTTTTGCGATCGCGTTACTCGTTATTTATGATTTTAGCAATATTTCACAAGGCTGGCATCTACAGTTGCAAGCGACAGGTGGAAACGAAAGCCAGACTTTTTGAGACTTCGCAATTTGTAAAATACGTCATATATTTGTCTATGATAATTCTTCTTCTTCTTCTTCTTCTGTATATGCCATGTCTGAATCAGATGATATTAAGTTAATTTTGTTGTTGTTTACATTTATAGGGTGGCTCCCATGCTAGCGACATTATATGTCTTAAGGGAGTCTCCCGACCTTACTTATTATTTTAATTATCAGTGTATATATGTCTAAACAGGTCAAATAAACTGATTCTGAGTTCTAAGTTCTGACACTGGTCAACTCTCCACATAATTATAACATTTGTGGGCAGCTTAAATGGCTTTGGCTGCTCTTTGGCTAGTCTTTGGCTAGTCTTTCAAGACTACTTAGACTATTCGTGTCTTTGTTTCTGTGTCTGTCTCTAATGTTTTGTTCTTCAATTCTGCCTTCAATAATGGGTTTTCAATATGACTGTCTCAAGTCCTAGAAATTGGAACTCTTCTTGTGATCGTTTTAAGTAATTAAGTGTCTGTGTTGTCCTGCTCGTTGTAGAACCTTGGTTTGTCCTGCTCGTTGTAGAACCTTGGTTTGTCCTGCTCGTTGTAGAACCTTGGTTTGTCCTGCTCGTTGTAGAACCTTGGTTTGTCCTGCTCGTTGTAGAACCTTGGTTTGTCCTGTTCGTTGTAGAACCTTGGTTTGTCCTGTTCGTTGTAGAACCTTGGTTTGTCCTGCTCGTTGTAGAACCTTGGTTTGTCCTGCTCGTTGTAGAACCTTGGTTTGTCCTGCTCGTTGTAGAACCTTGGTTTGTCCTGCTCGTTGTAGAACCTTGGTTTGTCCTGCTCGTTGTAGAACCTTGGTTTGTCCTGCTCGTTGTAGAACGTTGGTTTGTCCTGCTCGTTGTAGAACCTTGGTTTGTCCTGCTCGTTGTAGAACCTTGGTTTGCAGTGCATTACATACCTGTCCGACTGTTGCAGGTAGTGGTGTGTGTAGCCGTGATGTGCCTGTTGGTGTGGAGGGGCAGTGACGCCAAAGGTGCGGGAAGAGCCCTTCCTGTGGAGGCCGAGAACTTTGTCATCGAACTCTTCACTGGCGTCAACCCCCACATAGTAAGTACAGGGAACATACGATGACGTCATACAACAGGAAATCCCGTGTCGAATATGGGTCAGTTGCATCCCTGTCCACTTGCCATCTGAAGCTTGTTGCCTTGGGCGACAATGCTGTTAAATCGTATTAAAGCTGGAGTAAATGTTATGCATATAATATTATGAAGTATTTCATGTCTGTTTTATTACACAGTTTGCTGTGACCACCTTCAAATATTCGTTCTTTCGGACAAAGCACACTTTAACAAGACAAGATTTAACAAGATTTGGCATCCAAGCCAAAGGCCCAGATGGCAAGTGGACAAGGAAGCCATTGGCTTATCGAGAGTCCAACAATGTTCATCTACTTATAGCCCGCCCTCCTGAGATATGTGTCAACCTTGTTTTTAAACATATTCACGCTGCTAGCAGTTACACAATCTGTAGACAATTTGTTCCATTCATTTATTGTCCTCTGTGAGAACGAGTGCTTCCTGATGTCCAATCTACATTGATCCTTTACTAATTTTACCTCATGTCCTCTAGTTCTGCTATCCTTCTTGAGTGATAAAAACATATTTCTATCAATATTTTCATACCCATTCAATATCTTAAAAACTTCAATCTAATCTCCTCTTAACCTCCTTGTCTCTAGAGTTGTTAAACCACATTCTTTCAGGCGTTCTTCATAACTAAGGTCTCACTTCCATTATATTATGATATCATCTGAAGCTATAGCGTCCTTCCGCAGTTAAATAAATATAAAGTTATTCGAAATTGCATTTCCACCCTAAATCCTCGGTAGTCTCTCGCTCTGATGATGAGTTCTGCACGTCCCTGTTGGTGACATAATGCTTAACCTTTCTAGGTTGTTGTGGCTCTGAGCTCAGGTTCCTGAGGATTGAGGCTATAACATGATATTATTATTATTTATTACTATTATTATATTCTGAGGTTTTACATATGTGTGTTGACAGGAGTGGGATCCGTCCAACTTCCTCATCGACCTCGCCGGCAGGTTTGCCAACTGTAAGAGGGTCGGCAAGAGTGGCTTCATTAAGGTCAAACGAAATACACCGGAAGGGGGCGCTATTGTTGCTATCGTCGATCATATGTTCGATCAAACTTCCAAAACCGATGCGCCCTCTGTCACCAACTATGCGAGGCTGGTCTTTGAAAAGTGGATGAAGAATCCCGCCTACGTTGAGCAGGTAGGGTTGATTTCTTCTATAGTTATAGTAGACGTCGTGGTGGCGGCGGTGGACGTATTGGCCATGGTGGTGGTGACGGCGGTTGAGAGAAACTTACATAACTGCAGCATGAACTTATTGAAACCCATAATCTAATCCGCAATAGAGCGACGGTGCGATGGAGCAACGGTGTAATGCGATCAAGCAATAGAGCGACAGTGCAATGGAGCAACGGTGTAATGCGATGAAGCAGTAGAGCAACGGTACAATTCGATGGTGAAATGCAAAGATGCGATAGTACAATGCGATGAACCGATGGTACGAGGCGAGACATTAATTTATGCATCCATACAATCGCTTATTTAAAAAAATATTATGCAGGTTTCAGGAGCCAATAACGCTGGCTCCTCTCTGTCATCATGCAATATCGCTCGCGCTTTGATCTCAAACAGTGGCTCATACTACGTCAGTTTTATGACAGCAACGGCCATCGTCACATCTGTTTAAATCCTGACCTGACTGAGTAGTGATGTTTCGTTATCACTACTGGCGCGACCACCGGAAAAAAGTGGGTGGGGGAGGGGGTAAATAAAGACCCCGTAAAAAGATGGTTATCATGTATTGTGTTACCGTAAATGCACAAGATGGTGTTAACTAACACCCGTGGAAAGTCTGAACCAACTAACTCATTAAATTACGTTCGATTACATAGTTGGAAGTCGCAGGCGCCAGTCGATGTAATGAAACAATATAGAAGTCTAGCGAGAGTAGCCGCGCAAAAATGGTTCATAAAGTCCTCTTTTTCGTAAGAATCATACAATTGGTGTGTAGGCATGTGAACATCATCATGCGTATTTAGAGTCAGACAAATAATTATAAATGATTCACACATTAAAACAAAGATTCATTAATTAATGTCACCGACTTTGCGTACACATGCACCTGAAGATAACTCGACTGTACTCGATGAAACGCAACATTCCACGTATAGATTTTTCGGTCACAAAAATTACAGTAAAGCGTATATTCTGCGTATTATGTTCTGGGACAATCAGTGGTGAAACACGCGAACAATTGGTGATACGATACTGTTATCGACCATTATTATAAAACTGGAGTAATTTAGCTCGTATGTCGTTATGGTCTGCGCTAGGGAACCGGATTTTTGCGTCTAAATGTACGTCGTGACACTGTAATGACATAATTGACGGATGTCCATGACCGGAACATTGACACGTTCACATGCACTTATGGATGCAGACAATCTACTGATGTTGGTCTTGATAGGACAGTTTTTGTTGATATTATTACTGTTGTTTTTGTTGTTGTCTAGCTTTTGTCGTCTTCGTTGTTGCGTAATTTCGATGGGAACAGCTGCATGCCTGTGGCCTGGGGGTTTGGTTTTCTATAGCTCTGCTAGGCAAGTATTTAGCGTAATTTCAGTTGAGCGTCCTGTTGCGTTTGCTTAGTAGGCCTACTTTCAAACGGAAAACGCTTGAAGAAAAATGTTGACGTTGCCATTAGGAAAACACACCGCGAGTTGGCTTCATCGAGCAGTTAGCGCAACCCCCGTTGGAACGGAACTTAAATCAATCTAAAGTAGTATCCGACCATTAAACAGTAAAGTGGCTGTGACACTGCGTAGTGAATGCTGGGCGACGTGTAGGGGAAGGTGGGACATGTCCGCACCTAAGGTATAATGTGTCATAACTAATTAACTGTTTATGCCAGAATGGTAACACTTCGCCTTGTTAATCTTTATATTTCGTAGTTTACCACTACAAAATATCAAACTGTAACTCCACTAAGAGCAACATGTTATCAATGCGTATTGATCACCTATGTGCGGATATATCCCAGTACCCTGGAGCATATCATACATCACGTACTTCAGGCTTTTGCTACAGAGCAGAATACGAACTGATTTGATACATTTCAGGCTACAGAACATTATATAGCTTGTTAAGTATGTATATCCATGAGCATGACTTGGGGGTCAAATGCGCCCCTATAAGTAATATAAACACAGTCAGCTGTAGTTTATATAATACAATGACCTTAATGTTGTGAAGTGGATGCGATGATATTGGTCTGTCTCAACTGCGGCTGTAGTTTATATAATACAATGGCCTTAATGTTGTGGAGTGGATGCGATGATATTGGTCTGTCTCAACTGCGGCTGTAGTTTATATAATACAATGGCCTTAATGTTGTGGAGTGGATGCGATGATATTGGTCTGTCTCAACTGCGGCTGTAGTTTATATAATACAATGGCCTTAATGTTGTGGAGTGGATGCGATGATATTGGTCTGTCTCAACTGCGGCTGTAGTTTATATAATACAATGGCCTTAATGTTGTGGAGTGGATGCGATGATATTGGTCTGTCTCAACTGCGGCTGTAGTTTATATAATACAATGGCCTTAATGTTGTGGAGTGGATGCGATGATATTGGTCTGTCTCAACTGCGGCTGTAGTTTATATAATACAATGGCCTTAATGTTGTGGAGTGGATGCGATGATATTGGTCTGTCTCAACTGCGGCTGTAGTTTATATAATACAATGGCCTTAATGTTGTGGAGTGGATGCGATGATATTGGTCTGTCTCAACTGCAGCTGTAGTTTATATAATACAATGGCCTTAATGTTGTGGAGTGGATGCGATGATATTGGTCTGTCTCAACTGCAGCTGTAGTTTATATAATACAATGGCCTTAATGTTATGGAGTGGATGCGATGATATTGGTCTGTCTCAACGACAGCGCACACGGAAAGCCACGCTACGAAGAAAACCAAAATTACACATAATAAAAACAACATTGTCATTACACACGTCAAGATACATGAACACTTAACCTACATAGACTATCATGTTATAAGTTTTCTGTCTTTAACAAATCTCACCTCAAAATCCCACCTCCCACCTATTTTTAGGCCAACCTCCCACCATTTTGTAGTACCAACCTCCCACTTCCTGCCTCAATACATTTCCAGTAGACCATCCTTGAGACAAATTTTGTAGGACCAACCTCCCACCTCCTGCCTCAATACATTTCCAGTAGACCATCCTTGAGACAAATTTTGTAGGACCAACCTCCCACCTCCTGCCTCAATACATTTCCAGTAGACCATCCTTGAGACAAATTTTGTAGGACCAACCTCCCACCTCCTGCCTCAATACATTTCCAGTAGACCATCCTTGAGACAAATTTTGTAGGACCAACCTCCCACGTCCTGCCTCAATACATTTCCAGTAGACCATCCTTGAGACAAATTCAACGTTTTATATGTATGTTTTCTGTGTACAACGCAATTTAACGCACACAACACATGTTAACGCACACAACGCATGTCAAAACGCGCTTTTACGATAAAAAAGACACTGAGAAGTCCCATTGATCTGTGAATCAAATATGTTAGTGAATTAATCTTTATCAGCCATCACGTTATGTAAATTAACTACTGCACTGGGTCATGTCCGCATAAGACTGGGTCATATTCGCACACGCCGATGTGGATATGCACCGGACGACTAGCTGTGGAAGACACGCGGCCTATGGCGGTAAAGTTTATTTGTGAAACGACAACACTAATAACAGAAATTCCAAAAATGCATAATCACACCGATATGCACATATTACTGAGAGTGTGAGTTACGTATCAATATGTGTATAAAACTATGTGAGATTCTGAAAAAAAATTACATCTTAGTTTACAATTTTTTACTAACGCAAAGGATTCGCGGTTTCAAATGTCGATGTATGATTTAGATAGTACCGTCGAACAGAGGTTTGACACCAAATGTTACGCAGTTTGGTCAATGACGAGGTGTGCGGACTTGCCCCTCCTGTGCGGACTTGCCCCTCCTTCCCCTACCAACGCCTAAATCGCATAGAGCACAGTTGGAGAAATGAAATAAAGCGCAGAACAACTGGGTTTAATTATGCTATTGTGTGAAACAATACAATCAGTTGTTGATGTTTGTGTTTCCATAATAATAAATAACTATTTAACATCATCATCATATTATATATTCGAACCGTCTTAATTCGTATATTTTCGAATATACGAGTATATTTTCAAATTTCGATGGAATCCCCCAAAGGACGGGCATGTAGATTAATAAATACTTTCGTTTGATCTCATTGCTCCTCGCCTGGCACTTTCTTATCTACTGACTGTATAAATACCAAAAGTGTTGATATGTTTAAAACATAACCTGCATAATTATATTTGACAAAGCCGGGCTCGTGTAGATGAAAACTTGTGGGACTTTCATTAAGCCAAATGTATCATTGTCCACTTGCTATATTGAACTTTTCGCTTTGGATGGTAATCTTTTTAAATCTTGTTAACTCTTGTTTTTAACATTTGCCAAATATTGTTATATATGAAAATAATTTGTTAAATGTAGCTCAATTGTGTTAAATATGTGCTGTAGATTGGGAAGGCCGACCTGTTCGGCTGCGCTGTGAGACCTGCGTGCAGCGGCCAGGTGTCCATCAGCTGTCTCTTCACGTCCCGGTAAGTATCGTCATAGTGACACCTTTAAGGCCGGTTTACACGAGCAAATAATTGGGTGATTGGCGGACACCGTTTCGCGCGGCATCACATTGCAAGAATCGGTCGTGTAAACACCTTCGAGTGACCGATTAACGAGGCCAATTTGTGGCTACGGTTGTATCAGTGGATGTGTCGTTAGTCCCGATTTTACTGACAGTCAGCGGCGAATTAGAAGCCGATCCCAGTCATCTAGGTCGTAGTGGTTAGATACGTTGCTCGTCTAACGGCACACGTGATTTATCTGCCTATTGTCAAGCGACACAGTGTCGCCCGATTCATGTTTGTATGGGGCACACATGCTTGTAGAAATAATTGATATCGATTTAACGGATACTCATTAAATACCACAACCGCGCAAATGGTTATGGACTCCATGAAAAACCATATTCTGAATACACGGACGCGATGTTCATGCAAACATTCGTTGTTAGGTTGGCTGTAATATTCCGATTCCAAAACTAGCATAAAATAACACAACGGCTGGAACAAAAGTTGTCTCAGAACATTGTAGGATCATCGAATGTCTTGTTTGGCTTGTTACAGACGGAACGCTTTGGAATGCCCGACCAGTTGTATTCAGCCAAAATGTATTCCATACGGTAAACAATGCTTTCACATGAAATATTTCATAATTTTATATTCCTAAGCGACGTCGAAATCTTGCAATTTCAAAACTTGAACAAGAACAAAAACGTTTGTTTGGCATTTAAGATGAAACTGATACTTTATAGAAAACAAACATATATGCATATGTACGTAGACGAGACACCAGTTAGCCAAGCCATAACGTGAAATAAATGTGGATCTTAAGACACCACTGTACGTGCGTGCGTGATACCGTGCGTGTGAGCTTGCGCGCATGCGTGCGTCCGCATTATCATGAGAATAAATGCATCGTGTGAGCGGGTGTATTCCTTTATGAATATGAATAGGTACATGTTAGATCGTACGCATGTGCACTAGTCCATCATGATAAACCATGTAATATATTAACGCAAATTATTAACACAAAATATTAACATAAACACCGTCGAACAGCATGTTCTCTCTAGTAAGAACACTATTGAACAGCATGTTCTTTCTAGCAGGAACACCAATGAATACTATGATCTTTCTAGTAAGACATCTCGTGGGTAAAATTACAGTGACACATCTTTTAGAAACACATCCTAAAGTCCTAACACGACTAACGGCGTCTATATGTAGATGGGTCCAGACCGATCCAGACAGCCATCGCCTTCACGAAGGAACAGTATGACCTGGCCGAGTCTCTGACGAAGACCGTGAGTATGGACGTCTTACAGACGGTTGCGGCTAGCCTAGAGGCACTTCAAGGAGTGCAACGTGTTACATCGTAAATTACTCAGGGTTGGTCAATTGTAAAATTGCATTTTGAAACACGTTAGCAATATTGCTTTGAGGATCATTTTGGGCTTAAAACGGACTTTTCATAAATTCCCAGTTTTAATGCTATAAATATATAATAATGAAAAAAATAAAGCAATGAAACTAGAGAAATGTTGCTCTCCTCCTTTTCCCTGTAGTCCGGGGTGAGGCTGGCACCGGTCGACGATTGTTTTCCTCTTCGTCTTCATAACTACTCCCATTTTTTCTACCGTCTCCACCAATCGTCTCCACTCCCCTCCATCCCTCGCCCTCAATCTCCACTCCCCTCCATCCCTCGCCCTCAATCTCCACTACCCTCCATCCCTCGCCCTCAATCTCCACTACCCTCCATCCCTCGCCCTCAATCTCCACTACCCTCCATCCCTCGCCCTCAATCTCCTCTACCCTCCATCCCTCGCCATCAATCTCCACTACCCTTCTACCCCACCAAATCTCTCTTCACGCAGTCCTCCCATCTCAGTCTCGGTCTTCCTATTCTACTTTTGCCCTCCACCGCAAGTGCTTCCGCTCCCTTTGTCAATCGTATCCCTTCCTTCCACATGTCCAGCCCACTTTAGCCGGCTCCTCACCAACTTCCTCCTGAGACTCTCTCTGACACCAACTTCCTCCTGAGACTCTCTCTGACACCAACTTCCTCCTGAGACTCTCTCTGACACCAACTTCCTCCTGAGACTCTCTCTGACACCAACTTCCTCCTGAGACTCTCTCTGACACCAACTTCCTCCTGAGACTCTCTCTGACACCAACTTCCTCCTGAGACTCTCTCTGACACCAACTTCCTCCTGAGACTCTCTCTGACACCAACTTCCTCCTGAGACTCTCTCTGACACCAACTTCCTCCTGAGACTCTCTCTGACACCAACTTCCTCCTGAGACTCTCTCTGACACCAACTTCCTCCTGAGACTCTCTCTGACACCAACTTCCTCCTGAGACTCTCTCTGACACCAACTTCCTCTCTCAGTTCCTCAATTCTTCGCTTGTCGATTCTTTTCACTCCTGCAATTCTTTTTACCCAGTTATTCTCGCAAACTTGCAGTCTCTCCTGTTGATTTTCTGTCATCGCCAAGGTCTCTCTGCCTTACAGGTATGCTGGTGTTATGCATGAGTTAAGAACCTTTCCTTTTAGCTTTCGAGACATATATCTATCTCCCATCAACCCTTCCACTTTCCTCCACGCGCTCGCCCCAGCTTGTATTCTCCTGCGAATTTCCGTCTCCGTGCCGCCGTCACCGCAAACCGCTCTACTCAGGTATACAAAGCTGTCTCTTTGGTTCAATTTCTTCCCATCCAGTATTATGTCAAGATGTTTTTCCTGCTGCCCGACCCAAATCACCCCCGTCTTCTCTAGACTTACTATCAGTCCATGTTTGCCAAAGATTTCCTTCCAATCTACCAACCGCTCTTGAAGGTCTGCCTCACTGTCCGCTACTACTGCCATGTCATCGGGATATAGTAACTTGCGGAGAATGTCGCTTGTACTCGCTTTCCTGCTGACCACCTCCGCTACTGCAATGAATAACCGTGGGACACTCCCCTGTCTCAGGCCGACGTCCACCCTGAATTCTTCCGATATTCCGGTTCCACACTACTCTACCTTTTGTCTCTTCACATGTGCCTTCGACCATCCTCACCTCCGCCTCTGGAACACCCATCCACCTCTACGTGGCCATGACAATTATCTCTCGGAACTGTGTCTTGCCCATTTCACATTCCACTTACTTCTTATCCTTCCTTCCATTTGGTGGTTCTAGGTCGCTCTTTTCTATTTGGTTCAGCAGCTCCTTGAAATACTCCTCCCGGACATGTAATACATATTTCCTGTCAGTGACTAGCTTCCCATTTTTGTCTTTGATTACTGATGCAGTGTTTACATCCCTCGCTGTCCTCATCCCTCTCTTACATCCCTTGCTGTCCTCATCCCTCTCTTACATCCATTGCTGTCCTCATCCCTCTCTTACATCCCTTGCTGTCCTCATCCCTCTCTTACATCCCTTGCTGTCCTCATCCCTCTCTTACATCCCTTGCTGTCCTCATCCCTCTCTTACATCCCTCGCTGTCGTCATCCCTCTCATGTGCCATCATATATATCAACTTCTTTCCGCAATCCTCGTATAACTGTCTGTATAGTTCCTCCTCTATTTCCCTCTTTGCTTTGTCCACGGCTCTCCCAGCAGCCTTCTTCTGTCCGTAGAGGTGCTGTAATGTTGTATTCGGTTGTTCCCCTTTCTCCTTCATCCATTCTATCATCCTCTATACATCCCACTTTTCTCCGATTGCTTGTGTTATTTCTTCCGTCCACCAAGTTTATTTTTTCCTTTTTGATGATAATCCCCTTTTCCACACGTTCTGCCACACAGCTCCTCTGTCACGCCAATAAAAGCATCTTTGAAAGCCTTCCATTCTTCTCCCAGTCTTCCTGATGTTATTCCAAATTTCACATAATCTAACGTCAACCTCTCTTTGTATGCAACAGCTGTGTCTCCACAGCAGTTCCACCATTTGATGGTCTTTCGCCCCACTACTTTCTCCTATCTCCTCTTCTGCATACATACAACAAAAACCAGGGTCTTGTGCTGTGTGGCCACACGCTCACCAGCAATGATCTTGTAGTCCTTCGCTTTCCACATCTGCTGCCTCTTCACTACCAACAGGTCGAGTTATGTTTTATGCTGGCCACTTCTATACGATATCTTGTGGTTTTCTTGCTTCTTGAAGAATTTACCTGTCACAGCCAGCCCGTTTCTCATAACCAATTCGACCCTCTCGATTCCTTATTTTGGATTAATTCACGACTTCTGCAGGGTGAATTATTACAATTACACAGAACCTAGTTACGGTCGGTCGTCTATGATAACCCAGACATTTGTGCCGTGTGAAATAAGCAGTTAGCTTTTCTCTTGCGCACAATTCGTTAAATTACTAATATCATTTCAAAAACACTCCCTGAAAAATATCCCTCAATTTGGTCCCGGGTGGATGACTTATTTTGAAGTGTTGGTGTGTTCGGCACTCGTTTGTTTAACGGTTAGCGATTTAGATCGCCCTCAGTTGACATCTATAATGCTGTGTCAAAGAAAACACTAACTCTGAAACTCATACTCCACACTAGATTATGGCACATAGAATAACTTATATATTAAATTATTATATTTCATTACGACACAGTTAATAATAACTATAAAATCCAGCCGCAACATAAAACTATTAATGATAAACAGGGTGGAAGTCAAACGATTATAATGTAGATGAATTAGTTATGTAATAACCTTGTAGATAATTTGTGTATAAGTAAAAGCTGTGGTGTTGGACGTTGCGGTATATATGGCGTTTGAAGCTGTGTTTTAAAGCTGTGGTGAATGACGCTCTGGTGTGTCCTTGTGCAGTCGTGGGATCGCTCACATTTCTTTGAGAACTTGTCCGGCTACGAGACGCACTGTACCATGAACGGCAGAAAGTCGTGGCCATTCGCGAACGCTCGTCGTATAGCGACCGAGATGGGGCACAGATTCTTCATTCGGCGCAAGGACACCCCCAACCGTGGCAACACTACGGACGCACTGCGCGTGATCCTCCAGTCGTTCAAGGAGGTGTGTTCTGTGGCAAGAGTCTCTGTTGCGAAAGAAATAGAAAATAACAGGAAGCCTAAATTGTCCTGAGATACGTACAAGATTATTTTTGTAGCAGAGAGATGTGCGTGCGTGAGTGTGTACGTGTGACAGTTATATAGTGTATTTATACGAAGTGATATCTTGGTGTGAATTCTACGTAATTGCACAATCACGTCACGTGGGTGCAAATTTCATAGACATCACTTACGGCAGGCAGGCAGGCAGGCAGGCAGGCAGGCAGGCAGGCAGGCAGGCAGGCAGGCAGGCAGGCAGGCAGGCAGGCAGGCAGGCAGGCAGGCAGGCAGGCAGGCAGGCAGGCAGGCAGGCAGGCAGGCAGGCAGGCAGGCAGGCAGGCAGATATCATGAAACCTCCGCTAGTAGCTGATATTCGTGTGACTAATGTTGGAGTAGCTATATGTGTAGCTATGTGTGTAGCTATGGATATCTTCAGTGTCATCCATGTTTGTGTGTCGTTGTCGCCAGCTGACGTGCGCCAAAAAGATCGGCTGCAGCGTCATTCCTGACTGTATGAGACCACGACGCGGGGGCACCACTGAGATGTACGTCGTCGTCAGCTGCGTCTACGAGTAAGTACCACTCTCTCGTCCACCCGTTGTAGGCAGTGGCAGGTATTCATAAGGGTTTGATATCTACATAAACTGACTATTACCGTATACGTTATCATAAGTATTTAATAATAATGTAAGACGACAACAATTCTCAACTTACTAGACTATGTAAAATGTATTCACTAAAAATATAATATATTTTAATAATTATAAACACGATATTTAAAATATGATTGACTGACTGATTGGTTGGCTGATATATTGGTTGGCTGATATATTGGCTGAATGAACATAACGAAAGGATTCGAACTCGTACTCGGTACTCGATTTCGTTTAATTAATATAATTATTATTAATCTATTGTAGAGGATGTTCTAATGCAAATAATTATGTCAAGCATCATCCTAACTGTGCCCGTTGAATTCCAGGAAGAAGTGAGCTGAATAACCTGAAGCGTGACGTACATCGGCGATAAGATGACGTCAAGCATTCTATGAAATACGTAACTCTATAAGTTAATCGTAGCATCCTCGTAGTGTCGGTGAGTTCTGGTTACGTCGATCCCGATAGAGATCAGAGATAATGCGTCTTAAATCACCACCAGACATAAACATTGTAGGCTCGTGTAGCGATATGTACCTGAAGAATTTGTGTATTTGTTTTCATCACATAAACTACGGTTTGATGATTTGCACTCTAATATATTTATTTGTACGAGCGCGGATGTTGGAATTGTGAAATATTGCGGTCATCACAGACAATTATTGCTTGTTTTTGCTATGCAAAACATCTAAACGTGATACATTTTCAGACATTCGCTGTTAGATCCACCGCGATTCATCCACGGGCAATATGTCCGGATGTTGGAATCCAAGGCCTAACTTTGCGTTGCATTGATATGGCAACTGTTAAAAAGTTTAATTCCATACTTTTGTTCGCGTGGATCCACGGGGGATGTTGCTAGGACATCACCACTGGGTCACAATAATAAACTGTGCGACTAATTAGATAAATGTCACATGCTTGTCTTTTCTTTTGAAATGTAATAATATGTTAGCATTGCATTGTATTTATATTATTTTATTCATCATGAGCATAAATAATAAAGTCAATGCCAAAAACTCTGCTTGATGTTTTTTTTAATATCACATTTTCGGTGGTGAACTGCGCACTGGGTTGGTTTCTGGGACAATACTTCCTTCGGTGGCTACACGCAACAGGGTAATCGCTGACAAGACGTGTGTGTGTGTGTGTGTGTGTGCGTGCGTGCGTGCGTGCGTGTGTGTGTGTGCGTGTGTGTGTGTGTGTGTGTGTGTGTGTGCGTGTGTGTGTGGTGTGTGTGTGTGTGCGTGCGTGCGTGTGTGTGTATGGTGCGCGCGTGTGAAACGTCAGTTGGCGAAATGTCCCTTCGCGAAGTTTCCGTTGAAAAAAATTTCCGTTGGCGAAGTGTCCGTTGACGAAATGTCCGGATGCCGGCGTAAATAACGAGTTGGACAACATAACCTCCATGTAGAGAATGCCCCTGAGTACATACTTCGTATTTCTTGCTGATGTCATTAAAATAATGTATTTAATAACGGGTATTTAAAGGTACATTGTCTGATCGTTGTAATTGTCAAATCATGTTTTATGGTATAAACTACATAGGTTTATATTTGAACATCCTGACCTCCCAAATGTGTTTGAATGAATCACAATTTTTTAAATATCAGTTGACTGTTATATAGTGCTTACGAATATCGACTGTGCTGTTCAGCATTCAATGTAAACACGATATTTGGGTCGAAACATTAAAATTAATCAAATAACGGTCAAATTACATTAACACACTGTTTTTCATTAGAGCACACTTGAGCGGTCAAGATACTAGAACAAACATAGTTTACATTATATAACATGATTTTACGATAGCAAACCATCTGACTATGTACCTGTAAGCTACCCGTGTTTCAGGAAAGCTGTGTAGAAAGGTCAGGGTTGGGATCACTGGTTAACCCACAACTAAACTAATCACACCGACGATTACATATTCTGGAGAGTAAATATTTAAAAGAATCGGCGCAGTTACGAATGTGGTAATTAATTTTGAAGTATCGCCACACAAGCAGCGTCTTTATCGACTGAGTGCGTGGACATACAGCCGCACACTAATTTCGGCCGTGTCCTTATTGTGTCCACACAGCCAGGAAATAACGACCGTGATACCCTAGAGCTTCTCTCGTACGTCACGACCGTGAGACCCTAGAGCTTCTCTCGTACGTCACGAACGTGAGACCATAGAGCTTCTCTCGTACGTCACGACCGTGAGAACCTAGAGCTTCTTTCGTACGTCACGAACGTGAGACCCTAGAGCTTCTCTCATACGTCACGACCGTCGATTGCCTTATTGCCGTCGATTTAAAATCGGGATCATTTAAAAAAAAATGCCCGACTCTTTCTTTTGTTCACGGGTAAACCGTCTGATTGTGATGGTCTCAACATTCTTCTTGTGCTCCTCGAGTCTTGTTCCATGTGTTCTCACTGTTTCGCTAATGTAGGTGTTGATACAGCGCTTACAAAAGATCTGGTATACGCAGTCTCTCTTTTGAATGGGCATTCAAATGCCTGCTTGAAATTATAAAGGCATTTGCATTTGAATGCGTACCTTAAACATTTGCATTTGAATGCGACGCACCAACATCTGATTTGTCAAATGCACAATCAAATGCATGCGTAATTCTTTAAATAGTTATTATTTTTAAATTCACTTTTACAAGTTCACAACATGCCATTGTAAAACGTACTCTGTGGTGAGCAGTATCCTCAGCAACCTATGAAATCATTGTCTTATCCGTGAATCCACTTTCACAATGTGCTCTTGTAAAACGTACTCTGTGGTGAGCAGTATCCTCAGCAACCTATGAAATCATTGTCTTATCCGTGAATCCACTTTCACAATGTGCTCTTGTAAAACGTACTCTGTGGTGAGCAGTATTCTCAGCAACCTATGAAATCATTGTCTTATCCGTGAATCCACTTTCACAATGTGCTCTTGTAAAACGCACTCTGTGGTGAGCAGTATCCTCAGCAACCTATGAAATCATTGTCTTATCCGTGAATCCACTTTCACAATGTGCTCTTGTAAAACGTACTCTGTGGTGAGCAGTATCCTCAGCAACCTATGAAATCATTGTCTTATCCGTGAATCCACTTTCACAATGTGCTCTTGTAAAACGCACTCTGTTGTGAGCAGTATCCTCAGCAACCTATGAAATCATTGTCTTATCCGTGAATCCACTTTCACAATGTGCTCTTGTAAAACGTACTCTGTGGTGAGCAGTATCCTCAGCAACCTATGAAATCATTGTCTTATCCGTGAATCCACTTTCACAATGTGCTCTTCGAAAAGGTGTTCTGCAGGTCAATGGTCAACTGGTCAGTGGCTGAGCTGTTATTCTTGCAACATAAACAGACCAACTGGTCTATAAATTGATGGCTTCAGAGATTACCTGTTCAATGAAACAATGCAGACAAATGATTCACTTGTGTTGTATTGACACTGTTATGGTGGGGTGGGGTGGGGTGATGGGGGAGTAAAAATTAGCAATGCCAGCCGTAAATATCTACAGCCAGGGAAAGAGTGATGAGTGTTAGCTGTAATTATCCACCAGGTTATTATCCCAGTAACCCCACCAGTGGACAGTCTATTGTCTTAGGTTATACTTCCATTCTGGCCTACCTGAACGGTTAGCCTTTAATTCCCTGCCACAGTTCGCAGTAAACTGTCAATTGTCTATTCCTTCCGCCGATTTCCACCACCTCTGCAGGCCTGGAACTGTGTGACTCAGTGTATGACTCTACAGACATGTTCATGCAGTGGGACTGGTATGTAGTGGTACTTAATGGTTACAATAATCTACTACTGTATTTGTTAAATAAATTAATAACGTGTTTGCATATATTACGTTGTTTTTCTTCAAATAATACAAAACATTAATATAAAGCCAAAACATTTGAAATTAATTCAAATGCATTTGCAAATGTGTAGCCAAAACATTTGCATTTGCATTTGAATGCGAACCCAAAATATTTGCATTTGCATTTGAATGCGTTCCTGGAAAACGTCATTTGCATTTGCATTTGAATCAAGTGAAACGTTTGCACTCAGATGCGTTGACATGCATTTGTTAACAAGCCTGACGCCAACACATCTAATGGCATCACGCGGCCAACCACATTTATTCCTGAGCATACTTACAGGTATTGTCTGAGAAGAAGTTTGATGTCTCAACCCCTATCCGAAGCGTAATTATTTGAAATCGTCTTTCGTTTCCTTGAATATCTTTGCATCGCACTTGTCTGAGAGTTCGAGATGCGGTAACAGGTAAAGTTGCGACAAACAGAACAGACATGACGACATAATTGGCCGACATCGTGTTCATATCAATTATCAATCAATATCAATTATATTATCAATGCAATGTCTAACTCGCTCCGCATGTAGCAAGTACGACACAAGCCAAGCACCGTCTATATACGTAGTCCTGTAATTTAGTTACAATTCGACTTGGTAAAATGTCATTGTCAATGTAAACGTAGGCTTACACACTGGCAACGTGTCCCGCTCGTAGCTTTTATTCCGCGGCGAGTGGATCTCGGTTAGCATAACTGAAGAACGAGATTCACTTTGTTGATTTGGCGATGCTAACGCGGTGACATAGCTCTGTTTCTGCTGCCACGCCATTCGGCCTCTGCTGGTATAGAAATATTCCACCGACGACGGATCGGCTGTGAGTCGATGAGTCAATGGCTATTCAACGCGCCGATGGGTCATTTATGTTCAGGAGACTAGTACAATGACCCGACAGCGGACAGGTGAGCGCGGTCTAAATCGTCGTGTATGCTCGTGACTCCATGCTGCTAGTTGTATATTGAGAAAGCGATTGCGAGAGCCCTTCAGACCACAAGTCGGACAATCCCGCGCGCTGAGGCTTCAATTCCACCAGTTATGAAGAACGCATAAAATAATGTAGTTCAACAACTATAGAGACAACTACGTTAAGGGGAGATAAAATAGAAGTTGACAAAATATTTAATGGGCACGAAAGTATTTATAGAAATATTTGCATCTCGCCTAAGAAAGATACACATATTTCTATCAATATTTTCAGTATACAAGCAAACAATTTAAAACAGACCAAATATTTGGATGCAAATGAGAAAATACTTATTCTCGCCTAAGAAAGATAGTGGAACTAAAAATTAAGAAAATAATATTAGTAAAGGATCTGTGTTGATTGGATTTCAGAAAGAACGCATTCTCACAGGACAATAAATGAATGAAACATATTACACAGATTGTATGAATGAATGAAACATATTACACATATTGTGTGAATGAATGAAACATATTACACAGAATGTGTGAATGAATGAAACATATTACACCGATTGTGTGAATGAATGAAACATATTACACAAATTGTTTGAATGCTAGCAGCGTGAATATGTGTAAAAACAAGATTGACAAATTACACAAAGATAAAAAAAATGGTTGGACCCTCGATAAGCCATTGGTTTCCTTGCCATTTGTGCTTGTTGCCTTGGATGGAACTCTCGCTAAATCTTGTTAAACCAAACCCAGTTCAAAATAGCCGCGTCATCCCACCTATTCATGTGGCGCGCTCCTCTAGCGGATAGTTAAGAGTACACATTCGATATCAGTCCTGAACTTACACACTTCCCAACATGTGGCGCCACATGTCATATCACCACTGCCACAATTTGATGATAAATTCAAAATGAACAGTTGTGGAGTCGTATAAACAATTGATTAGCAGGGCAACGCAGTTGTTGTTTGCGACTTGTTACGTCGTATTATTTGAGACTGTTGAAACGGACGTCATCGTGTTTCTTGTAAAATTTGTAATGCACAATTCTATCTACATCTTGTAAGGTTTGGTCAGCTTAAAATTGTAAGAACAGAGATAGCGGTCATTGCAGACATATTTAATCAATGATTTAACGTTAGCATAAAGAAAACCCAGGTTGATACAACTTATGTAAGGCAAGCTAGTTTCTGACCAGTTTGCAGCTTTGCTCATTGTTTAGTAAACACAGTAGGGAGGGGTAGAGTCGCCCCGACTGTAATAATAACTGGACTGTCAAACGGGAGAAATGTTTACCCGATTTAGAATGCAGGCCATAAGAAACTAGTTTAGTTGGCAACTGACCGTCCCAAAGGACACAAGAAGGTCTCCAGTCCTGGGGAGGTTCAGAAGGTGACCCGATACCTTGCATACGACGGTCATTTCCAGCATGTACGGGGATGACGGTTGTATATGGACATCGGCCAATAACGGCTTTCTCGATTTCCTAAAATGGTTAACCGCGCCTCCACTGAGGCGGGGTTCTTCTGAAAGCTCTGGTATAAATAGGCCAGAAATAGACTCATAAAGCAACGGGTGCGCGCGATGTAAATTACCACGCAGCTCGTTCAATTTGGACTCAAAATTATCGGCAAGGATGGGCCACGCCGGCCCATACCTACCTTACCGTTAGAAAACTAAATTTATTTAAGACTTTTAAATGTTAAATGGGAGACACAAGAACAATGGTAGAGAACCAGTCTATGTTGTACGATCTACACTTCTGCGTTAATAAAATCTTGCGAACCTGGAAGATGCGTTCACGGCTTATTATACCGATCTGATCGTCTGCGGTATTATCAGTAAGCAGCTAGACGATCTGGCGAGCGACAAAGACAATTACTACACAACTGTGAGTATTCTCAACGAATGCACGCGCCCTTAAGAGAAGCGAGAATCTTACAATCTGAGTGCAATTTAAATGGAATAAAGATGTGCGGAATCTGCACATCAAATGTAACTTGCGTCAGTCGTGAAATGGCGAGTGGCGCCTCTGGTGGGGAGTTTGCTGAACGTAACGGCCTCACGTTTGTTTGTTGTATCTGATCAAATAACTGGGAAACCAGGGTTTCTTCAAAGATGGCCGAAGGTTAAAGGTTAAGACAGTTTGGCGGTACGTACAACAGTTATTCGTTCGTTAGCAGCACATTTGTTGGATTAGTGGGAGTAGGCGGCAAGAAGTGGGATGTGGCTGGTTAATCCTCAACCTTGGTAGGAGGTTTGTTTAAAAAATATGAGATAGGTGGGAGGTGGTCTCTCAAAAAAGGAGGAAGGTTGGACCCCACAACATGTGGGAATTGGAACATTGTTGAGACCCCTGCCACAGGCATTCAATGGTACATTATATATCACTGCACGTCGCTGTCGCTAGCTATTTGTTTCACTCAAACACGTCGTAAAATTTTCCGTTAGCTCACTAAGATGATACTATTCACTTGTCATAAGCATTACATGTATAACAGTTAAAGGTGTAACATGTTCCCTCTGAATCAAAATGACATCCTTCGTCGTGTACAAAAATTCCATGCGGACACCGCTACTTCCTGGTGGGCTACGCCGCTGTGGACAGTCACGCTGACCCTAGTGAGGTCATAGGTGACGGACACGCCTGACTAAACATGGGAGTGACGGTAAATTTCCATATTCGGCAGTTAAATCAATCAACGATTAACAACCTTGATGCTACGGTGGGACATGTACGATGGGTATGGTATGGGTGGGGTGATATTATTTCAGGTAATAATGGGTGGAGTTCAGGTAATATATCTTAGTTGTGAATAAAGTCACACTATGTAAATAAAATCACGCTATGCAATACATGCACAAAGTAAATACTATTATATCTGCTGCGCCACGTATCTCGACAGGGATTGTGCGACTTATATTTGTAATATTTTATTGCATGCATAACTATGTGAATCCAATACAGTTGAGATGCTGCTAAAATTGTGTTGAACTTTATCTTGATTTGAAGTTTGAAACATATACAACAACCATTACCAACATGAAGTAAACTTCTGAGCATACGCATTTTTTCTATGAGTGTATTTTATTATTAATTTTTATAATAATAAATGTATCACTAACTTTAACAAACCGCCATCTTACACTGCAACACAGTATTCCTACACAGAAGTGCAGCAAATCTTCAGAACGTGTTTTGATTTAAGAATAATTTATTATAGATTAATTTCCAGTACAATTCAACAGGAGCATTAACAATAACAATAATTATCATTATTACTATTTCACTTAAAGGACAATATTCCAGGACCACTTTGTCTATTATACACCTGAACTGACACATTTACACATGTCACACGAGTGCGCGTGTTTCATGCACACCCATTAACAACGATTCACGGTTTAGTCGCAAGGGTTTGTGTTATTTTCATCTGCCACAAAACGTGGACTCGGAATAATGTACATTTCTTCTCTTTATTTACGTAAATACGCTACTGTTTTGAAAAAGTAAAATCGGTATAAAACTGGCGAAATGCTTTCAGTCGTCCCACCAATTACACAAGTTTTATTAAATAAACTAATTATTGCTTAATAATGTCATAATGATTGCCCACGATGTGACAGTGAAATATAATATCACAAATGCTGTTGTGCACATTTGAATGGTCGTTAATAATAAAGATCATTGTTCCATCAAATCTTTCGTTCGGCTATGCAGAGTCTGAGGTATGTAGCTCACACGTTATATGCTTAATTCACGTTTCTTGGTTTTTATGTGCTCAATCTACACAACAACCACCCTACTTGGCTAGTCTCCTGCATCTTTCAAATATCCACAGGCAGCTCAGATTATCAATTTCACAAATTATTATACCTAAAACAAAACTTAACTTGGGTAAACGTGCTTTCTCTGTCGCTACGCCTAGGGTCTGGAGTGAACTCCTCATCACTTTAAAAACATCTGAATCTTTAGCTATCTTCCTAAAAAACCTAAAGACAAATTTATTCCAACTTGCATTTCCACCATAAAATCTCGGTTGTCCCTCGTTCTGATAATGACTTTTGCGCGTCCATGTTCACGATTATGCTTAATGATTCTGTTTTGTTGCGCCTCTGAGCTCAGGTTCCTGAAGATACAGGCGCCATAGAAGTTATTATTATTATTATTATTTTCACATTTAACACTAATTATAACATATATGTTCCAGTGAATAATCGTCGGAAGTGTAATGTCGTCGTTCCTGTTGTTTTCTGACTGGTCCGGTGTCCATGTCCAATGGTTGATCACGGCATCAGATATTTCAAAATCCACCGCCGCCGCCGCCGCCGCCGCCGCCGCCGCAGCCGCCGCCGCCGCCGCCGCTGTAGCCGCCACTCCCAGAGAAACCGCCGCCACCTCCTCCGCTGCTGCAGCCGCAACAACGGTAACGCTGGCAGAGAGCGACGCCGATCACTAACGCCAATAAGCCGAAGAGGCCACATGATACTCCGATGATTGCTCCAAGGGATCCCGAGCTGCAACTTCGTTCTCCTGACTGAACTTCTCTGTAATAAACAACAATGACGCTGTATGTGTGTGTGTGCGTGTGCGTGCCCGTGTGCGTGTGCGTGTGCGTGTGCGTGCGCGTGTGTGTGTGCTTTAATATTGTAATACGGTGCATTTCGGGTATACATATAGGCCATCAATTGTATGCAATAATGGTAAAGTAATTCAAATGGACACACTTTACGATAATTTAATTATTCGTAGTTTCAAATTAGTTGCATAAAATTAATTGATGTGTTGTTATTATTATTATTAATTAGTCTTCACACAGCAATATATTAGAGTATGAAAATCCTATTATTCGACATATACAGTGCATAAGTAAACACTTAAAAAACAGATGCAATGTTTCGGACAAATGAGTAATCATTTATTAATTGAAGACTATGAAGGTAATTACTTTGAAATATGGGAATCACGTTTTCTCCACGATAACTGCTCGTTTCTGGCGCGTGACCGCTCGCTAAGGGGCACTCAAGGGGAACTGTATGCCAATACATCTGATAAAATTATGTGGTCAATCCTATTTTATTCCTGAGTATACTCACATATATTGCTTTAGGAGATATATCAATCCCGATCCGAAGTGTAGTTCTTTGAAATCATCTTTCGTTTCTTTGAATATCTTAGTAACGCACTTGTCTGAGAGTTTCTTCCGCACACCGCTCGCCGTGCTCGTCCATACCTGCCGGGAGAAAACCATTTTATATATAGTTCTTTATTATACTATTGCAATGAGCTTCAATGACGCAGTGACGCTTTTGATTTGGTTTTGTTATTATGTTATTATCCTATATTAATACATTCTTTTGTATTACGTGAAAAACATCGAACAATTTTTTTTAAAAAAATCATTAGCAAAAACAAAATATACGTATCTGACCTTTCTTTCCCCCTTGGAGACCACAATCACCAGGTCGTTGTCACAGTCCGCAAACTTCCACGACGTTTTTCGCAGGTAGTCAGCAAATTCCTGAGTCGCCTCCAACTTTTTACTGTCACTCGATGGATACCTGTATAATAAAACACGAAGAAACAATTAAGTTACTTGTGTCATATTCGTCTAGTTCAGCTTAGAAGACGTCCAACCAATAACATAATGATTCAACTTTGTCATTATAGTAATTCTGCAGAACATATGTTTGATAAATGGATGGTATTAATTAATTAATTACAATTCTGACAATCAGAGAGAAGCGAAAGAAAGCTCGGTGTTAACTACCATGTAGATTACCAATACCGCCACGAACGACGTTGAGAAATTGAGCTACTATCGTTTGTAGAGTGTCATCGCAGTGGTCAACGCCAGTTTATAATGAACTTTGTCAGTACAAATAATTTTCTCAAATAATTTTCTCTTATATTATTACAAAGAACATTCGCAGTTCCACCCCACCCTAATATATTATTGCGCGAATGCTATTGGTGAATATATGTCCAACACCCGATTTCTCCGTTACATACTGCCACGTAATTTTACCATACAGCTGACTGAACTGGGATAATTTAAACAATAACATATTTAGACCGTAATTTAGACAGCAAAAGATTTCCGCCGTAAAACAAATATACCAGCAAACGTCAAACCCTGGCCGTGTTCAGAGACACCGACACCCTTCCCTGGGTTACAGTGCCCCAGACATGTACGACTAACATGCAACGTATTCAACTTGAATCAAGCATGGAACAATTAATTTAAATTTAATCGTTAACTAGTCCAACATCGCCTCTTCCACGGGTGCCCTACACAACGGGTGCCCTACACAACGGGTCCCTTACACAACGGGTCCCCTACACAATATTTATTTCCCAAAACATATCACTTATTATTTCAAATATTCACAAATGATGCCGAGTGTGTATCGATAAAAAATTCGTTTACTGTGGTCCTTTGTTCAGACAACTAGGCAATATTTTTACAAAAAAATAGCTCCGCGTAACTACATATAATAACTATTTGTGTGAGTCGGCCAATAAAAATGTCAACCTCACGCGCTTTGAATTATTGACACATTTAAAAAAAAAAGTGTTTGATAGTTACAATGAAGCATTTAAACTGAAGGATAAACAAACTCCTCAATGGGAAATAACAAACTGAACCGGTCAGGTCCGCGCAAACACTGACTAACTTACATGTTGTCAAAGTTAACTTAATCATTAGCTTAACAAGTTCATAAATTAACTTAAGTTAGCTAGTTAACTTTCAAAATACAAGTTAACTTAGCTTAGTCGAAAACAGTCCAAGATTAACTTAACTAGTTAGTAGATTAATCGCACCATGGCTGACTTGACTAGATAATTGTAAATCACAAAGTCACTCACTTGTTGTCGCTGAGACGGATTCTCGGGACGACGGCGACTGCGGCGACCCAGCCTTGGCAAGAGTCGTTACCTCGTAATTGTATGATCAGTGCGTCCAGGGCAGCGACTGGACAAAGAAACAACTCATCTATAAATATCTCTGTTTAAACGACCGGACTCGTGCATCAGTTATGTGGGTGACGTATTCTAATAGTTTACTTGATAAATGTTGACAACAGATCGCAAATGAGTTTAGCTAAATTCCATGATGCGAAAAGCGAACCTTCTTGTCTCGTGAGCAGGCGAGCCGGGTCACAAACCCACGACTTGCTCCCGTTGTTTCCGCAGTCGTCCACGTCGAGTTGTGGGTTCGGGAACTCGGACTTGGTCCACGAGTCGATCGCAGCTGCCGATTTGACCGGTCCAGTGGTCCCCGCAGACACGACAGGCAAGTTACCGTCACCAGTCGTTGTCTCGTTCAGCAGGGACAAGTTGATGGATGAAGTTGTCTCGTACAGCGGGGCCGAGTTGACAAGTACTGTCGCGACAAGCAGAAAACACATGACGACAGAAGTGGCCGACATAGTGTTCATATCAGTAGCTTTCTTGTAATATTACTAAAGTGATTTCTAACTCGCTCTGCAGGTAGTATGTGTACGACAACAGTCCTAGCACCTTACAAAGACATAAGTGTAATATGCGTAAAATTCGACTTAGTGAAATATCACTGCCGGTATACACTCTTTCCTTTCTACCCGTTTAGAACGACATCGACTTTGTTTATCTGACGACAAGAGCGCGTTGATATAACTGTCTCTGCAGCTACGTCACTCGGCCTCTCCCAGGTATGGAAATATTCCACAGACGTCGCAAGTAGTATGTAGGTGGTTTTCAATAAGCAATTGTGGCGGCAATTTTGGTCGATTTTTGGTGGTAGCTAAAAATAGATGGTAGCTAAAAATAGACATTGGTTAATTTTAATTTTCTAAAAATAGACATATTTTAATTTTTATTTTAAATTTTAATTTCAATGTTCTTTTAATTTTAATTTTAATTTTAATTTTAATTTTAATTTTAATTTTAATTTTAATTTTAATTTTAATTTTAATTTTAATTTTAATTTTAATTTTAATTTTAATTTCAATTTTAATTTTGGAATGTTGGGATGTTTTCATTAATTTTCTTACTTATGGAAATTCCGACTCGACTAGAAAACAAGGAATACAGCGACACGATTTACGGTAAGCATTCCTGCTGTCAATTAACTCACAACACGACGCAACTCAGCGCGAGCCAGCTGTTGTGAACCGTCAGACGGTGACATAACGTAACATTCCTGTGACCATTGAACTCATAAAATAAGAGCGAGGTCATAAGGGCGAGTCTGTTGTTGTCGAAAACCTGATGGTGCAGGGGTATTTTCATTTGAGAAAACGCCTATGTGCAACTTCGAACAGGCAGTTAGAAAACGTTACACAGGCGGTTAGAAATGTTTTCACCCGTCATTCACATCACCAACGTGTTGCGATTGGATAATCTATCGACATGCGCTTTGTGAGTGGCTAATCTGTCGGTGTGCGGGGTTGTCAGTCTGGTTTAGTCGGGGTCTTTAAATACCCGTGTATTGGAACTAGACTGCCTACGGACCATGGCTCAGAAAATGCTGCATATGAAGAGAGAGTTGGACCTGATGCAACAGGTAAGATTATAATATTACCCATTAATATTTATATATTCAAGTCAGTAGAATACCCTTTTAAAATTCAAATTGGAAATTAGACAGTATGTTATGTTTTTAATATATTTAGTTAATCTATTATATGTGTAGAAAAAAACAGTCGGAAGTCACTAGGCGAAATTTCACGTAAACGCATCATAATCGTGAATACGCGCTACTGTAACTGACACTGCCTGGGTCCTGGCCTGGCCCTAGGACTAGGTCTATTTGATATTTTACTACGTTTTAGTTAGCATATTTACGAATAAGCTAGTGCTCTAAATGGTTTTCTGTTTGTCCAAGTGAAAGTTGTACTTTTTGTGTGTTTTTGTACAGTTCATTCTAAATTGTTGTATTTTAAATGAAATGCGCACTATTTTGCGAACGCTTACAACCTTGGACTTGGTCAGTATTGACAGTAATTGTCAAGCTATTTATAAATCACGCGGTTCATAACTGCAGTGCCGGTGACAGTGCGCAAGAAAGTTGGATTTGAGTGTTTATGTAGATCAATTAGTGATTAGTTTAGTTTGATGCTGCTGTGGTTTATATCTGTATATATTACTCAACTGCACAACCTGTTGTCGAAGCGGATTTAATTGGAAATGTTAGACTACAGGACGAATTCCGTTCCGTGTTTACGATTTTCGAAAAATCCAAGATGGCTGCGTCCATGGTTGGGTTCGTGGTTGGGTCGAACAAAGTTGCTCGTTGTCTCTACGCTTTGACGTTGATGAACATGCAGAATATCGCAAGCGGAGACTCAGGCTCAATGAATTTGCGAGTGATTACTTTGGGACATGCCCAATCGGCAACAGTGACGATGACTCTGACTTATTTGAGTCGAACGTGGACGACCGTGTGTCCGACTCACCTGTCACCTGTCACTTGAAAACACAGAGCCACACAACAACGGTACTTTCAGAGTTAATCACAACAAGAGATTGCTACCTCTTGGGTGTTGCTTATTAATATCAATGTTTTTTGTTTTTGCTAAAAAAATAACTACATTCACTGGATTGGATATAGTTATAAACAATAGATAATTTATTAAACTATGGTGAAGTTTTCTTTTTACATGAAGTAGGCCTATCATGTCCATGATTCTAGACTGTCTACTTTACAACTAATTTTTTTATTGTAAATGTAACCATCAGAATTTAATAATAGTTGTAGTGTACCGAAGCTAACACGCCTATCTGCATTTGCTTCACTGGATTGGTTATACTAATAACAATGGATAAGTTGTTATACTGTGGCAGTGTTTTGTTTTGACATGAATTGTGATGATTTTCGACTCAACTTTACAAGTAATTTTTTCTCCTTAAATAGTTTTTGACGGGTGCCCTCTTTAAATTCTTGTAACTGATTCTAGTGGAGCATTTGAATACACTAAACTGTTTGGGAATGAGAAAGGGTGTTACTTTCTATGTGTTAAATTAAAATACTTAAAATTGTTTTGGACAATGACTGGTTTTCCTTCGCACACATATTAGTCTAGAAAAATCTTTGTGCACAACATAAAAAAAAATAGGTCAATAACTTTTTATTAATGTAACATCACCATTCCTGAAAATGGGAACTATATTGACAATTTTAGCTGATCTGGAACATATCTATTGTCAAACAGTAAGGTAACACGCTCGATAAGTTTCTGTATTTCATCTATAGTTGTTGGTGTCAGAAACATGGAATTGTATAAAATCCATACAGATAGTCATCAGGAACCTTTGATACAATTGTTTTCTTTTTGCAATGCTTAAATTCGTAAAATACTCATTCAACTTATCAGCAATATTTTTTTTGTGTGTGTAAATATATCTTCAATTAAGAACTCATCCTTCATGAAAGTGTTGGGGAAATGATCCGAAATGTATGAATAAATTATTCTGTGCATTTGGTAATATTCACCAAATATATTGTCTATTGCTGTGAAAGTGGTTGGAGTGATTGTGACATTGTATCTATGTAGGCTATCATAGTTAAGCAAAATGATGTTAGAGTCACCATTAAACACTGTTTACAACTTTGAGTACTTGCAAAATGTTAGTATTTTGATTAGTGAAATCAGTAATATTTATGTTTAGTGACTGATAAATAACACCACTTATTAATTTATTTTTACATTTCTTAGATCAAGTCTTCACTTCAATAAACATACATTCTAAATACGCAGTTATAATATTAAGTTTTGGTATTTCAAAATAGTAATAGATACTCATCATCCATTCTTTGAGGGCCTTGAAAGATGAATACTTCTGAAGTCGGTCAACTGATCAATATATTTTTCCATTGATAAGTAATTATTCAATTTACTAAGAGTTTTTGACAGACTTCAAGTATTTAAAGGAGGCAAACCCACAAGTATAATCATTATTAGATTTCATTAATATCAGCGCCAAGGTAGTATTGTGTAAATGAACAGTTTCCTGCTATAAAAATGTTATAATCTGTATCCAAATTCCTAGTAGCATGACTTTAAAAATCAACAACTTTACCTGCAGGTGTTCAGGTTCAGTAAATGTATACTTAACTATAATAATAGCACACGTTGCTATTCTGTACCTTGTTTATTAAGCAATACAAATTGTGTGTACGCCTTATTGTGTTTGTTCATTATACATTTAAACAAATACAATGTATAATAATTAAACACAATGTATAATCTTTCATTCTGTTTGGTCCTTTCGATTGAGACATAATATTATAGTGACCTTGTTAGTTACATTATTACTCACCAGGAAGATTATAGTATACGTAACTAAATACGATACCTTAATATTAAAAACAACATACTGTCTAATTTCCAATAGTGACTTCGTTACATATACCTCGTTAGTTATTAGTCACCAGGAAGATAACCTATTATAGTATACCTAATTAATACGATACCTTAACATATTAAAAACAACATACTGTCTAATTTCCAATAGTGATCTCATTACATATAGTGACCTCGTTAGTTTCATTATTGCAGTGGCACCTCTAGTGTGTAAACGCTACCGTCGACACTTACATTGTATTCCTTGCGAATTAACGCGTTTTTCCTACCAAATATTGCTCATAAACACACCACCACCACACCACCTCGCACAACATATAGGTGTATTTAGGATGGTGTATTTTCAGTTGTAGACGCTGACACCATGCGAGTACACGTCTGCCGCCACTGCGGTGAGACGTTCGAAGATTATGCGCTTCTACGACGTCACGTGGAGAGTCACGGAACGTCATCTGTTGATCAACCCTCAAACTCGACGGCATCGTCATCTAGTGATCGCACCAAGACACACGCTTGCGAGACATGCGGTCGATCGTTCGGGAGACGAGACAGTCTGCTGCGACACGCGAGAACTGCATGCAATAAAGAAAAGAAGACATACACATGCGAAAGATGCGGGCGTTCTTTCAGTTCACGCGCTCACCTGAACAGACACGCGTGCAATAAACAAAAGAAGACCTATACATGCGAGAGATGCGGGCGTTCTTATGGTGACCGTTATGATCTGAACAGACACGCTCGAACCGCGTGTGGTGACGACGTCGAACCACCTTTACCGAAGCGGTCGAGATGGGAAAGTACTATTACCCTCCCCCATTCGTCGAAGATCCCATCGAACCACCCGATCGACTTCCCTTCCCAGACGCTCTGTCGGCGGACTTGTTAGACGTCGTTCGGGAGCACTGGTCTACCATTAGAACACGCATAGCGAGAGGACCTGTTCAGACCAGGTTCAATTACAGATTGACCACTCTAGACACGACCGCTCTAGAGGAGCCTTTGAATAGAATGTTCCAGGAGCAGACCACTGCATTCAAAATTAATCTCAGTTACGGGTTCATTCTGAGGAACAAGGACACGGGACGATACAGGTATTATCACGCGTCTTGTAACTGTTGCGGACGATACCTGGACGAACCCAGTCTCATCACAAACCGCAGTGACTTTGACGAGTTTCTGGAACGAATTCGAGAAACCGACGTCTTGCAGTGGGCCATCGCTCAAAGACCGGATTCGGCATGGGTGTGCGAACTCGTGACAAATGCCACCTTCTTCGTCAATCGTATCATCGATCATCCCATTGGTTGTGTGGGCTTGACCCTTCCCGCTTATGTGAAGAACAACAAAGCTGTCATCGGTCTGGAAAGGGAAGTCAACAATCCCAAAAGGTCCACTGACAACCTGTGTCTCTTCCGCTGTCTGGCCCTGCATCGAGGAGGTGACAGATATCGGTTGGAACCGGCAGTGAAGACGTTGTACGAGATGTACGATCGCGATGAAGGGGTACCCATGCAAGACTTTACAGGGGTCACACTCGATGACCTCTATCGCGTAGAAATCATGTTCAAATTGAACGTGTGCGTGTACAAGCTTGTCAAGTCGGACAAAGATGGAAAGACGACTGCCGAACTCGTCAGACGATCGTTGTGTCACTATGACAACACGTTGAACGTCAACTTGCACGAGACACACTGTTCCTATATCCAAGTCGAGCGCATGTACTGTCACTCGTATCGGTGTCGTAAGTGTGGTGACTGTCTATGGAAAGATGCATATAAACTGCACAAACACGAACGTACGTGTGCGGGTGGCGTACGACGAGTTTATCCGGGAGGTGTCTACCACTCCACCCCATCGATATTCGAACGTCTGGACGATGAGAACATTCGAGTCTCCGAATCGTTGCGCTATTATCCGTACCGTGCCACTTTTGACTTCGAGTGTTATTTCGATACCGCGCAACTTCCGTCGGACAGTGACAAGGTCCACTGGGTAGCACGTCACGTCCCGTTGAGCGTCAGCGTGGCGTCGAACGTGCCCGGACACGAAGAAGTGCAATGTCTCGTCACAGATGGAAATCCTGACAAGTTGGTGGCCGACATGATGAACATCCTACGAGCAATGAGCGATGCAGCGTACAAAGATCTAAAAGATTCTTATGAGGATGTGTTGGAACAACTTGCCGAGGCAATAACCGAATGGGACGAACGGGAGCATGCCGCACGATCACCTGGGGCAGATGATGCCAACGATAAGGAGTCGCAACCACCCACCAATCCGTACAAAACGCTGATGGGACAACTATACGGGTGGCTTCATCAATTACCCGTGATCGGGTTCAATTCGGGGAAGTACGATCTGAACGCCATAAAAAGTTCATAGTACCCCATTTTCTTGCCGAAACAACGGAAGAATGTGCAGAAGGTTTTGGTCCGAGGGAAAAATCGGAAGAAAGTACCGACTCAAAACAAGAAGATCAAAACGGTATCGGATCCTTTTTCGTCATCAAACGAAACAACACGTTCATGTGCCTATCGTCGAATCAACTGAAATTCCTAGACATGACGAATTACATTGCCCCGGGGTTCAGCTACGACAAGTACCTGAAAGCATACGGATGCGAGGTCACGAAAGGTCATTTCCCGTACGAGTACATGGACTGTTTGGAGAGGCTCGACGACACAATGCTTCCACCGAAAGAGGCCTTCTACAGTCAACTGAAGAACGAAGGTATTTCCGACGACGATTACGCTAGTTGCGAGAAGGCGTGGCGCGATAATGACATGACGACTTTACGAGACTTTCTCGTTTGGTACAACAACAGAGACGTAGTGCCTTTTTGCAAGCCATTCACAGACAGTTCACCTTCTATGAGCAGCGTGGCATCGACATGTTCAAGCAAGGGATCAGCGTACCCGGACTGACCTTGCTTTACCTGTTCAACGACCTACCGGAAAAGACCTACTTTACGATCTTCAACGAGAAGAATAAAGATCTTCATCAACTCGTGAAAGACGGTATTGTGGGTGGTCCATCTATAGTCTTTCAAAGATACCACGAGAAAGGGGTCACCAAGATACGTCAGACCGAGTACGGGGAGACCGCTCGACCGTGTGGATCGATCGTCGGTTACGATGCCAACGCTCTATACCTGTGGTCTCTGATGCAAGACATGCCGACGGGATGGTACAAGCGTCGACGCGAAGAGAACGAGTTCCGACCCGAATCGGCGCAGCTGCACGGGCAGATGGCCGCGGAATGGTTGACGTGGGAGTCCGAACGGACGGGACACTCTATCCGGCATCAGGTCAACGGTCGGGAGAAGAGGATAGGTAAACTTCCGGTGGACGGATGGTGCAGCACAACGAAGACAGCGTATCAGTACCAAGGATGTTACTTTCATGGCTGCCCGTGCTTGGCTCTAGAAACGAACGCCGTTAATGGGAAACCAATGACCCAACTTCTCGCCGAGACCCGAAAGAACACTGCATACTTACGTCACTTCGTCAAGGTTGTCGAGTTGTGGGAATGTCAGTGGAAAAACATGAGAAAAGATGCGGCCGTGAAAAGATGTCTAGATGCAGCGTTTCCTCGTCGACGACACGCGAAATGGAAGATGACGCAACAGCAGATCTTGACCGATGTGCGCACCGGTACTCTGTTCGGTATGATTGAGTGCGACGTTCGCGTACCGGAAGAATTGCGCGCGCACTTCGCCGAGATGCAGCCCGTGTTCAAGAACGTCAACATGACCCGCGACGATCTCGGACCATTCATGCGTCGATACGCCGAAGATCACGATATCATGACGCGTCCGAGGCGCATGCTCGTTGGTAGTTTCCGCGGCGATAAGATGCTGTTCGCCACGCCACTCCTGACGTGGTACCTGGACCACGGACTCGAGGTGACGCGCGTTTATCAGGTCATCGAGTACGAACCCAACCCATGCTTCCGTCGGTTCGGTGACGCGGTATCTACGGCCCGACGCGAGGGAGATGTCCACCCCCACAAGGCCATCATCGCGGACACCATGAAACTCCTGGGGAATTCGGGGTACGGGAAGACCATCACCAACGTAGACCGACATCGCGACGTGAAATACTGCAGGGAGGTTGAAGCGTCGCGCATGATCAACGATCGTCGATTCCGTCAACTCGATGTCGTCGTCGACAACGCGTATGAGATCGAGATGAGCAAGAGAACAGTGACGTATGCCTTGCCTATACACGTGGGATTTTTCGTTCTACAGTATGCCAAAATGCGCATGCTGCAGTTCTACTACGACTTTATCGACAGGTACCTGGAACGACCTTTGTTCCAGTACTGCGAGACAGATACGGATAGCGCCTATTTGGCCTTGGCCGGTGAGTCCGTCGACGATATCGTAACTCCGGAACTTCGAGAGCATTACTTCCGACACCGATCCCAATGGCTCCCATCCGAATGTTGCGTCGACCACGAATCCGAGTACGTGCGCTGTCGACTCGCCGGTCATCCTTGGATCGGCTCTGCATCATGCTGTGTTGCGCGCAAAGAATATGACAAGAGGACACCCGGTCTGTTCAAGGTGGAGTGGTCTGGCGATGGGTTCGTGGGGTTGTGCAGCAAAACATACTATTGCTTCGGACCCACCGACAAGTATAGCACGAAAGGTCTGAGCAAACGTCACAACGAGATCGACAAAGATGCGTTCCTCGAGGTACTCACCAATAGAAGGAGCGGTAGCGGAAAGAATCGCGGGTTCCGAGTGAACCACTCGTCCGTGTTGACATATGTGCAGGAACGAGCCGCGCTCACCTACTTCTATGCAAAACGCGTGGTGCTCGAAGACGGGGTGAGCACGGGTCCGGTGAACGTGTAGAAAAGATGACGCGCTACGGAAGACATTCATAAGTGACCATGGACGCGCGATGGAAGCATCCATTCACGTGCGTCATCGCCGGACCGACGGGGTGTGGTAAGAGCACCTTCGTGACGCGTCTGCTACTTCACGCATCAGTGACGATGAACCCTCCTCCCGAGAAAATGACGTGGTGTTACGGAGAATGGCAATCGGCTTACGCGTCGATGAGCATGCCCAACTTGCAGTTCGAGGAAGGCTTACCGAATGCGTCATTGTTCGATCCCAAGACGAGGAACCTCGTCGTCATAGATGATCTGATGGCTGAAACGGACGGTCGGGTCACGACCTTGTTCACCAAAAAGAGTCATCACAGTAACACATCCGTCCTCTATCTCGTGCAGAACCTGTTTCCTAAAAACAAGGAAAGTCGCACCATCAGCCTGAACGCTCAATACATGGTGGTGTTCAAGAATCCCCGTGACACGTCGCAGATAACGCACTTGGCACGACAAATGTATCCGGGTCGTGTCAAATTCGTGCAAGAAGCTTTCAAAGATGCAACGGCGGTACCATATGGCTACCTGTTGATCGATCTGAAACAGGACACGCCCGAAGATCTACGCTTACGTACGACCATTTTTCCGGACGACCCCGTCCAGTACGTCTACTTACCGAAGGTATAAAAACGCTGAGCGCTGGTTCGAGTCTTCATTCGCACGATGTCCGAACTGGTGAAAAGACACATCCTGTGTATACAGGCGCTGAATAGATACAAAAACAACAAATTGAGAAGAGCCATCCTCGCCAACGCTGACGCCGATCTCATTTGCGCTCTGGCCGAGTGTGCCTACAACGTCTTGAAAGGGAACGTTCCGTTGACTCCGACACATAGAAGGCGGTTGAAAAAATACAGGAAAGAACTGCGCGAGTTGGCTAAGAGACGGTTGCCCATCGCGAGGAGGAGACACATCCTACAAGAACAGACCGGTGGTTTCCTATCGGCTTTACTAGCTCCGTTGGCAGGTTCGGTGATTCTTCCCTTGCTCAGACAGGTGCTCGCGTAGATGGAGCACGCGCGAAAAATGGCCTTGGTGGATCCACGATTGTTGGAGACCCTTCGATCACCACCACCGCCTACAGACACGGTTGGTAAGGTCATGCAAGGACTCGACGCTGAGATGACCTCCATTCTCGATCAAAAAGACCTAAACGATGGGGACAAAGTGAAACTGTACAATCAGGTGTTACAGCGATACAACCACTTGTCCGATCGACGCGACAAACAGCCGACACGAGTGGTTGTAGTGAACGATGATGCAACGACAGAAACAGCGACACCGGAAAAGCCGGCAGTAGCACCAGCAACAGCAGCTCCCTCTGCCGTAGAGGCCGACATCGTGGACAGCGTTCCAAAGACCATGAAGGTTAAGGTCAAGAAGTTGATAGATCGTCTCAAAACCCAGCTCTCGTGGACCGATCGAGGCGAATTGTTACACGACGGTACGCCGGTGCCTGGAAGTAACATGGTGGATCTCGTGAACGATGTATTGCGAAAAAGAAGAAAGAGCGATCCTGTAGGATGGCAAGCTTTCGCGCAGCAGCTCAAACGTATCAACCTACCCATGGAATTGATCGGTAACGTCGAACGGAGACGCTACATACGACAGGCGGCAACGGCAACACCGGTGGCGGTGACACCCAGAAATCGTCCGTTACCGCGTTGGACCCCCTACAGTCGTTGGCAAGTGGAACAGTCCAAAAGTCCTCGAAAAAAACGTCATCGTCGGTTGTCGTCACTGGATGGTTGGGAGTCGTTTTAAGAGTTGTGCGCTACGACGATTCAACAGTTAACCATGGTATCGGTAGTGGACACATATCGCTTGGTAGTCCTAGGAGTACTGTACAAGACCGCCGACTACTACCCACTGACAGGGGTGTTTGTCTCGGTGCTGTACATGACCGCTGACTACTACCCGCTCGCGAAAAAAGTCTTGCCGCTACTTCGATGGTAGGATATCGACCTATCGTCGTGGGAGTACTGTTTTGTATCCTACTATACATTATCGCACTCGTCGCTAGATATTACCTCAGTTCGTCTCCTCTAGTCGTGTGGTGCAAACCATGGGACGTCGACTCGAAGAATCACTCAAACGCGTCTACTTCGATCCGAAACGCGTCGGAAGTTATGGTGGGGTCAACGCACTGAGACGTGTCACGCGCGCACCAGTGAAAGCCGTCAAGCAATGGTTGTCGGAACAAGACGCGTACACCTTACACAAGCCGGTGAGAATTCGATTCAAGAGACGACGTGTCATCGTGGGTGGACGCAACCACCATTGGCAGGCCGATCTCGTCGACTTGTCAAAACTGAAAAAAGACAACGACGGATACGTGTTTCTGTTGACGGTGGTCGACGTCTTTTCAAAACGGGCCTGGTGCGTTCCTCTGAAAAACAAGTCGGCGTCGTCTCTGGTGACGGCATTGAAAGGATTGTTGGTCAACATCGCGCCTACAACCTTGCAAACAGACAAAGGTTTGGAGTTCCTCAACAGATCCGTGAGGCGTTTGTTGAAGGAGCACGGTGTCCATCATTTCTCCACTCATAACGAGGAGACCAAGGCGAGTATCGTCGAAAGGTTCAACAGAACGCTGAAGACGCGTATGTGGCGATATTTTACGAAATATCAGACGGTGCGGTACATCGACGCGCTACAGGATTTTGTGCAGTCGTACAACGACACCTATCATCGAAGCATAGGCATGGCCCCTTCGCAAGTGAACGCGGCGAATCAAGAGGAGGTGTGGCAGCGCTTGTACGGTCACGATGGTAAGGGTGTACCAAAGTTCAAGGTGGATGATCGCGTGCGCATCAGCAAAGCGAAGCGGCGGTTCGAGAAAGGGTACATGGCAAATTGGAGCGAGGAGCTCTTCACGATACGCGAAGTTCACGCCTCCGATCCACCCGTGTACCGTTTGGTCGACGATCTCGGTGAGGTGCTGGACGGAACCTTCTACGAACCGGAACTGCAGAAAGTATTGGTCTCGAAAGATAAACTGTACCGCGTGGAATCGGTGCTGCAGCGACGGAAGGTGGGAAAACGAATGGAGGCGTTAGTCAAATGGTACGGCTACCCCACTTCGAACAACAGCTGGATCGATGCCAAGGCGCTCGTTCGGTATAAAGAGTAGTTACGCGCCGGTCGACTCCTCATTCCAACGATGTCTATCGTCGAAGAAGACAACGAAGGGATAGACGTTACGGACGACAACGACAACGAGGTTGTTGCATCGCGTTGGCACCTCTTCGGCACCGATTGTCCCAAGACGGAAATCGTGTTCTTGTGTCAGGTCGTCGTCTTGTACACGATCATCGCGGTCAGCATCTACAATCTGACAACCGGTCACACCGACTCTAATCTTTGGACGGCCCTGTTGAGTAGTTCATTGGGCTACCTGCTACCCAATCCATCCGTGAAACGCGATGACGGCTGATTTCTACCTGACGTTGCCTAGCAACGCGTCGATGCACCTGCATCCCGACAACACGTTGACCCATTACGTCACGTCCTTACCGCAACGCATCAGTCTGTCCGGCGAATGGGAATGCGGGTTGGTGGAGATCCAGTACCCGCACGATTGGTACAATGTCAGAGAGAAGGATTCCTGGTTCTTCCTCTCGGAAAGCTCTAGCGATGGTCATTCTGTAGGAGGCATAGCAACGGGATATTACGACGGAACTCGTAAACTCATACGAGCCATCAACCGCTCGCTAGCGGGTATCGCGGTACGTCAAAGAGTGAAATTAAGCTACAGCGACATCACTCAAAAAGTATCCGTACGCATGTCACCGAGTACCGAATTCACAACCCTGGGTTCTATGGGAGTCATACTAGGTCTCGACGCAAGGACCATCCGTAGTCCTGAAAGTCACGTGCCGCTAGATGGTGATGGAGAGGTGTACACCTTCGTGAAAGAAGGGGATTCCGTGGTGGACATGAAGCAAGGGTTCGAGTCACTCTACGTGTACACGAACGTCGTGGAATCGCGCGTCGTCGGCGACAGTCTCGTACCGCTGTTGAGGATTGTTCCGATACAAGGCGAACACGGGCATACGATCTCGAGACATTTCGAGCACGTTCAGTACTTGCCCATGTTGCGCAAGGAGTTTGGAACAATTGAAATCGATATAAGAGACGATACCGGGCATGCCGTGCCATTCGAACGCGGCAAGGTGACGGTGACGCTTCATTTTCGACGTCGCAAGACTGGTCTGTTCTGAAGAATGAATTACAACGATTATTACACCCGACAAGCGGGAGGGGCTTTACCCTACTTTGTCGGTGCCAGAGTGCAACGAGGACACGGGTTGGGTAGTCTGTTCGGAGGTCTGATTCGGAGCGCCATGCCACTCATCAAGCGAGGAGCCGTGGCTTTGGGAAAGGGGGCGTTGAAGACCGGCTTGCGCATAGCCGACGACGTCATGTCCGGTCAGAACATAAAAACGGCGGCCAAACGACGCGCTACCGATGCCGGTAAAGATTTGATACGCGGTATGTTGACAACTCCTGGCGTGCGACCCCAGAAACGTATAAAACGCGCGACAGCACCGCGACGGGTCAGTGCAGTGAAAAGACGTCGTAAAGCGCAGACGATTCGTGAACGTGACGTGTTCGACGATGGCTTTCGTGCATAGACAATCTTGCGAGGGGGTCAAGAGCGAACTCGATCTCTTCGGCGTGCCGCCGACTCAGACCAGCATCGAAGACGCACAATGGGTGGAACACCAACCGATGGCCTCCCTCGAGTCGGGTGGTCCCATAGAATTCTTGCTACCCGGATCGGGAGATACTTACCTGGATCTCGCCAGCAGCTACCTGCACGTGCAAGCGAAGGTAACCAAAGGCAACGGGACGCCTCTCGACCCCGACAACGCTGTGGCTCCAGTGAATAATTGGTTGCATTCGTTATTCAGTCAAGTCGACGTCTACCTAAACGGCACGCTCGTGACTCCTTCGACAAACACGTACCCGTATCGCGCCTATATCGAAACGCTGTTGAGTTACGGCAGCGAAGCCAAAGAGACTCAACTGACGAGTCAACTGTGGTACAAAGACACCGCCGGTCGCATGGATGCCGTCAACATTGTCGACGAGGCCGTAATGAACCGAGGGTTGGTGTCTCGGCGAGCGCACGTCACGCAGAGTCGTGTCGTTGACATGATGGGACGACTACACGTGGACCTGTTCCTACAAGATCGTTACCTGCTCAACGGCGTCGATGTCAAGATACGACTGGTGCGAAGCAAGGATACGTTCGCGCTCATGGCCGGTGGTGGCAACCTCGATTATAAAGTACACATCGTCAACGCCACCATGTTCGCGAGGAAAGCCACACTGAATCCGACCGTTCAGATGGCGCACATCAAGGCACTGGACAAGGGCACGGCCAAGTACCCGCTGCGTTCCGTCGACTGCAAAGTATATTCCATTCCCACAGGGGCAATGTCGCACACGCACGAAAACCTGTTCCTCGGTACCCTACCGAAACGTCTGGTACTATGCTGCATCGACAACGACGCGTACAACGGTTCGTACGCGAAGAACCCGTTTCACGCCAAGCACAACAACGTCAACTTCCTCGCCGTTTACGTGGATGGTCGACAGGTACCCTCCAAACCTCTCCAGCCGAATTTCGATGAGAATCGATTCATCAGAAGTTACCTCAACCTGTTCACCTCGACTGGCAAGGTATCACAGGACGAAGGGAACGGTCTGACTCGTGACGACTTCCGTGATGGGTACACCTTCTTTGGTTTCGACCTGACCCCGGACGCGTGTGATGGATCGTGCTTCCATCTGGTACAAAGGGCAACCTGCGCATCGAGATGCATTTCGCTGCAGCGCTCCAACAGACCATCAACGTCGTCGTGTACGCAGAATTCGAATCGGTGCTGGAAATCGACAAGAGCAGGAACGTCATCTACGATTTCTGATGGAGACAAGCCAGATTGCGCGTCTCATGGTGAGAGACGCACGAACTCGTTCGATCGTTCGCGACGTCGTACCCAAAGACGGACTGCCTACGATGATCGATGCTTTCCCGTTCGCTTTCGTATGCAACACTCACGACGGCGATAAACCCGGTCAACATTGGATCGCTCTCTACGTGGATGCCGACAGACGCGGTGAATACTTCTGCTCGTACGGACTACCGCCGCTACATGGCACATTTCGCGTGTTCCTGAACGAACATTGTTCCGAGTGGAGTCACAATGCCAAGAGACTTCAGAGTCCTCTATCTAACGTGTGCGGACAATACTGCATTGCTTATTTGGTGCTTCGTTGTAACGGCATACCGATGAAGGCTTTCGTCAATACATTTGGTAGTGATTTAGTAGCAAACGATTGTCGCGTGTTTGATTGGGTTAAGACCCTGAGATAGGGTAAACTGTAATACAGCATAGCTTGTTTATTGCTTCGATGTATTGGTAAAACTTACCAGCTGCTAGTATCTGTATTGTTATGCAATTAAAAGATGATTGTGTGTGTGCACACGACCGACTGCGTTTGTTCCGTTTTTAAGATGGCCGCGTTTCGGCGGCAAGCAGATGGACACACGAGTCATTCATCCTCCTCACCTCATTAATCATCCACGATTTTTATGAAACTCATACGCATAACTTTTATGAAACTATAACCGACGAATCGCAGCTCTACACCATTCACCGATAACGTACTGAACCCTGATTGATTAGCTCTCTCATTCATTTTAATCGTCGTCGCGATATGTGGAGTTTTCGCTAGGTTTTCATTGAAATTAAAATTTAAAATAAAAATTAAAATATGTCTATTTTTAGAAAATTAAAATTAACCAATGTCTATTTTTAGCTACCATCTATTTTTAGCTACCACCAAAAATCGACCAAAATTGCCGCCACAATTGCTTATTGAAAACCACCTACATACTACTGTCGCAGCGGTTGTGAGTCAATGGTTTTTCTAAAAATAACGCGACGGCGACTAATGACTTGATACGGACGATTGAAATGCGGCCGTGAACTATCATGTTTTATGAGTAACTATGGCCGGGTACGTAGCAATAGTTGCATAGTGTTGCAGGCGGGTGCGATAGCGCTAAAACAAATAGCAAGCAGGGGCTAAATAAGAGGTCTGGGGGCGACACAACGTTTTTGTTCGTTGGTAGCAACTTTGTTGAATTAATACATTTTGTCTCACCAGAACTCTCTGTCGTTAGCTATTCGTTTCTGTTATACACATCGTTCCATTTGGCGTCAGAAAATAAAGGGGACATTTTTTGTTTGTCAGATTAATTGCATGTAAGGCTAAAGATATTAAAATGCACTCTCTGGGGGAAAGCGACGTACTTTCTCCGGTACTTCCTGGTTAGTGGACGCCGCGGTGGACGTTTACGCTGACCCCGGTGAGGTCATCAGTGACTCACACGCCTGGCTGAACACTGCTGCGGTGATTTTCCATACTCGGCAGTGAAAGCGGTCAACCATTAACGACCTTTTGATGCATGAGGGGTGGGATGCAATGGGTACAGAGTATCGCAAATACACTGCTATTTGTGCTTGCGCGCGTGCGAATTGACACGAGATTTTCTGTTGCATGAGAAAATACGAGCGATGAATTGTTTTTTTCTGTGTCACTCCCTGGCGGACAAACACGGCGAACGGTGGACGGAAGAAACTCTCATGTTTGTGCGTCAGAATTATATTCAACTCAACAATCGCATCTGACAGTTCCACTAAGACACATTAATGTACAGACAACTTGGGATACTGTCAGTTCGATGGATGTAGATAGACAAAGTGGCCCAGTAATGTTATTAGTTCAATTGTTTTATCGTGTCCTTGTATAGTCACGTGGTGTTTCGTGTTGGTATGTTATATGTATGCATGGACGGATCCAGGTTTTAAAAAATGGGGGATCGAAGGTTATGTATGAAGCGCCTAGATTGTATTATTTGGGACACCTATAATCTGGTTTTAAGCGAGCTAGGGCCTAATGTAATCAACCCAAAATTCAAACATGCGACATCGTACGAATTTTCCGTATACAATACGGATTTATGTGAGGAATACGGCCTTCGGTCATGTCCCGTTTTAATACGGATTTGCTGAAAATATAAAAATCGTGACAAAGTAGTACTATGTATTTTCTTGTATTCGTCGCATATGTATAACTTCGAATGTCAGATTTACAGTAGACGAGGAGCAATTACATTAGAGTCAAGAGTTTCGGCAAAACGCAGCGGATTTAGTTTCATTTACACCTGTAGGTAGGCCTGTCCTACGAAGAAAATGCGGTGTGTCTGAAAATGCCCAAACGAAAAGACAATATTAAACATCTGTCATATGCTATTGATTGCAATATTGATTAAAACAACTATAGTAATGCAAATGTTTAATAAAAAAAACGAGTATCTTTGCAAACAAAGAGACTAACGCGTCTTTGACTAAAAAAAGTGCTACACGCATTCTCTGTATTATTCAGCACATCCTTTGCCAAGGAAACTGTGTTTAATAGTTTCTAATCCAGCCCCTTCTGATAGTGGTTCTGAATGATGCAAGAAAAGTAGCTAGGTTTCATACTATAGAAAGCTGTACAAGACGACGACTGCACACGGCAACTCGTCCACGCTGTACGAGACAACGACAGTACCAATCAACTCGTCCACGCTGTACGAGACAACGACAGTACCAATCAACTCGTCTACGCCCTACATGCCTATTACCTTTAACACGGGGACCGTGTCCGCTAAGAAAGTGCCCGTCAACTCGGCAGCGGCGATCGACTCGCGGACCTAGTCCGAGTTCCCGAACCCACAACACGACGTCAGCGACTGCGGTAGCAACCGCAGGAAGTCGTGGGTTTGTGACCCGGTTCGGCTGCTCACGAGACAAGGAGGTTTGTTGTTTACTTGTGCAGTCATTTCATACAATTTAGTTAAATTCAGTTGCAATCTGTTAACCACATATAAAACTAATAATTGAATAAGTTAACAACGTGGAACGAATCAAATTATGAACCTGGTTTTGTTGCAAATAAATTATAATTAAACGTTAGTAAAACAGATTTTCCGTCCGTATTGTCTGACGTCCCCTGTTTGCCCTACATCACTTTGAGGCGGTGTTACATTCACGGCTACAGCACAGAAGTTGAACAAAGGGCTGAGTCCCATTCAAGGGAAGCGAATAGGGACCGGCGAATCAGATGGATTAAAATCGATTATGTGGGGGAGGGCATAAAGTACGAGTGTACCAATTGTACAATGATTATTATGTGGGGGAGGGGGTCTAGTATGAGTATATCAATTGTACCATGATTATTATGTGGAGAGGGGGTCTAGTATGAGTATACCAATTGTACCATGATCATTATGTGGGGGAGGGGGTCTAGTATGAGTATACCAATTGTACCATGATTATTATGTGGGGGAGGGGGTCTAGTATGAGTATACCAATTGTACCATGATTATTATGTGGGGGAGGGGGTCTAGTATGAGTATACCAATTGTACCATGATTATTATGTGGGGGAGGGGTCTAGTATGAGTATACCAATTGTACCATGATTATTATGTGGGGGAGGGGTCTAGTAATAGTGTATCAATTATACCATGGTTATTGTATGTGTGTGTGGGGGGAGGGGATCAAGTACTAGTGTATCAATTGTACCATGGTTATTTTGTGGGGGAGGGGGGTCTAGTTCGAGTTTACAAGTTGTACCATGGTTATTCCGGCACTGGTAGGCAAGCATTATAACTTACGGCTATTTTGCCAGTCTATATAGTAATGATCTTTTTTTTCGTAAATTCTCCCGATTAGCAGTATTGTTCTCTTATTTGGGCAAATCCAACAAGAGGTAATAAACTTTGGAAAACAAAAGAAAGCTATCAGGACCATAACTATGAGCGATTACTCGGCCCAGACGCATAGCTTATTGTAGAAAACCCAGTTGTAGAAATTATATTATATACAAATTTCAGTTGGGTGTTTTTTATGCATAAATTTTACATCTACTTTTTATATGAACATATGCGACGTTCATAACCATGACACTCGATTATTTCATCCCTCAGATCACAACAAATATAAACACATTTTCAGTCAGTGATATTGGCTCTGTGTTGTGGAATTATTTGTCAGCGGACACCAAACAAACTTTCACCAAACAACAAGTTCAAAGGTAATGTAAAAAATGGGTTTTTATCTTGTCATAAATTAATACAATTTGTTTGGTATTATCTGCGCTCAGTAGATTTTCATGAATGAATGTTTTAATGTAAATTGCATTGTATTAATCTTATAGTCATTCTCGACAAGACTATCCTACCTTTTCTCTACCATTATATGTTACTGTTTATGTCATATTCTCTCTAGCACAGCACACTGTATGCATGACCTATACAGTAACTTGTTCTACTTAATATTAAATATTATAAGATCAGCATTTGCATTGTATTACAGAAATTAGTTATGCTAACACATGCTGATTTTGAACAGGAAGTTATGCTGCAATCTCACCAGTGTTTCCAATGGAACACCTTAGTTACTTATCCCTATAATTCGTAATGAAACTAGACATTCCTTGTATTATTGCAACTGAATAAATTTATTATTTTTACTAATAAATATTACCTTAAGGCATCCACATAACTTATTGTATGGCCTACGAACACAATTAACGGGAGTAACTGGATTAACGCATTGTTTGTTGATGCCACTCGAGTGTTATCGGTTAGATAACAGTCTCTCGTGACTGTTATCTGACTGTTATCTCTGCGCAGTCGATGCCCTGAACGAGCTGATCATTCAACTGCGAGGTGACGATTCTTGCCAAGGCTGGGTCGCCGCAGTCGTCGTCGTCCCGAGAATCCGTCTCGGCGACAGCACGAATCACGTAGCACTTCGGTCAGCGTTCAGTTCAACCCACTATGTCCGTACAAAGGCGCAAGTGCTAAGGAGGACACGTACGAACAGGTTTATCGCAGCAATGACAACACGACTGTATGCTTCCAAGTAAAAATAAGTCTGGTCACACATCTGTCAGAGCAGTGGTGACGTTTATATTGATAATAATATAGTTTTTGTTATTGACACTATGAACAACCACGGGTACCTTTACCTTGTTTTTTACCGTACTGTATTTCACCAATGCAATGATACAAACATTACCCAGAATCTTCTTTTGATAAAAAATGTGTTCAGTATAATGTTATGACATGGTTGCGTCATTGTGTTAATAGCTGCTTACCATCTAAACTGAACTAGATCAATTTAACAAACAGTACTTTAATGTTTCTTCATGTTTTATTTAATAGGTTTCCATCAAATAAGATAGATATGCAGAAAGCGACTCGAGCATTTGCCGATTACCGAAAGACGTCATGGAAGTTTTGCGCCTGCGATAACGACCTGGTGATTGTGGTCTCCAAGAGCGACAGAACGGTCAGAGATGGTTATGTTTTGCTAATAATTTATTTAGTTCGATGTGTTTTCACTTGACATGATAAAAAGCATGACGAAATCTACGAAGCTGACACCGACGACATCAACAACAATGTAATAATAATAATAATAATAATATTTTTTTCTATAGCGCTAATTCCCGCATGGCGGATCGATGCGCTGTACAAATGTATATTAATAAATATAAATAGATAAAATGTACCTTATTAAAAATATATATATATATGAACACTGGTTTTAAGACGTACAATACTAAAAGAGGAATGTAAATTATATAAATAAAATTAAACTTTGGTTTTAAGACTTACAATGCTTTGTATGTAAATTATATAAATTAATTTTAAACAAATTAAACACTGGTTTAAAGACGTACATTAATATGGAAATTATGTAAACTAATATAAAAATAAATAAATAAATACTGTACAAAAATGTGTATGCAAATTATATAAACTAAACTAAACTAATACTGTACTAAAAAAATTTTTATGTAAACTATATAAATTAATATAAAAATCTAAGCACTAATTAAAATGTATATAACATTAAAAAAAATTATTAAGCAATGTCCATCATTTCAAAACAATTTAAATTAATTAAAATGTCCAATAAAAAGATATGTCTTTAAACACTTTCTAAACACAGAAAGTGTCCCCGATGCACGAATGTTCACAGGTAATTTATTCCATAGTCGTGGTGCTGCTGCGCCAAATGCCGAATCGCCAATACACTTATTTGTTATGCCTTGGTGCAGTGTTGGCGCATAGTTCTGGCGTAGGCGTCCGTCACGTTTTCGTGGTTGAACAAGTTCTGCAAGATAAGACGGCGCCAAACCATTGATGCATTTATAAGTCATTACCAACATCTTGAAGGCGATTCGGCTCTCAACCGGCAGCCAATGCAGCTCCTTCAACGCTGGTGTGATGTGGTCGTGTTTACTGGTGCGTGTTATTAGCCTGGCTGCATTGTTCTGGACACGCTGCAACCGGGCTGTCTGTGATAACGGTATGTTATGCAAGAGGGAGTTACAGTAGTCCAGGCGAGAGGTGACGAGTGCATTGACAGCGCTTTTCGCGGCTTCAGTTGTTAAATAGTGCCGTATTGACGACAGTCTGTACAGATGGTAGTTACATGCGGCACACACAGCAGTCACATGATCTGTCATCGTCAGATGTTGATCCATGTGAACTCCCAAACTCCTTATGCGATCTGATGGTGAAACCGTATCATCTCCGATTCTCAAGGAGCAGCCTCCGTACATCCTGAGATGATGTTTTGATGTAAAGATCATCATCTTTGTTTTTTCGTCGTTTAGTTTCAGCATGCGCAGCGCCATCCATCGTCTAGCTTCCCCAATACAGTTTTCGAGTCGCCTCGCAGTTATCACTTGGTCGCCTGATGTAGCGGGATTGTACGACGCATATAGTTGAATGTCGTCGGCATACTTATGGTATTTTATGCCATGTCTTTTGAATATCCGCTGCAATGGGGTGGTGTATAGAGTGAACATAACTGGCCCAAGGACCGAGCCCTGTGGCAAACCACTCTGTAGCGGAATAGTCGCGGATGTTTTTGAGTCTATCTTGACACAGTGGGTGCGGTCTTCCAAGTACGTCCGGAACCATGATAACGCTATTCCACACACACCGTATTCGTCGTGCAGTAGTGTCAGCAAATGTTCATGGTCAATCGTGTCAAATGCACTTGATAAGTCCAGCATGACAAACAGCATTGCACGATTCTTGTCGAGTACACTAGCAATGTCATGCTGAACACGCAGTAGAGCTGTTTCTGTACTGTGAAGCATCTTATATGCCGATTGGTATTCTTCGTGCAGCCCATTCAATGTCAGATGGTCAAGCAAACGACGAACTGCCACTTTCTCCAAGACTTTGCCGACGAATGCTATATTTGACACTGGTCTGTAGTTCTTTAACATGTCTTTGTCGAGAGTGTCGGATTTCAGAAGTGGTTTTACTATTGCTGTTCTCAACGTGATCGGAAAGAGTCCTTGCTTAAAGCTGTTATTCACTATTGCCACCAGATAAGGAATGTGCACACCAACTGTTTTCTTCAACAGATCAGTGGGGCAAGAGTCCAGGCTGCATGTCTTTGATGGGCATAGGCTGATGATGTTCTTCATTTCCTCTTCACTAGTAGGTAGCAGTCGATTGAGTTCGTTCGACAAACGTTGGCTTTGGCTGCCAGAGTCGATAGCACAACAAGAATACTCTTCATCATTGGTAAGCTTTGTGTGTATCTGCATTCTAATTCTTTGTGTTTTCTCTGCAAAGTAGGTTGCGAAGTCATTGCACAGTGTTTCAGTGTTACTGGATTGTGGAAGAATTATTCCCGGTGGCTTTAGCAGAGTGTTAACCACACGAAAGCATGTTCGTTGGTCAAGTGATGACAACACTGACTCGTAGTGAGCACGCTTCGCTCGCTTGATCATGTTGTTGACCGCTGTTCGATGCTCAACAAAAATCTGGCGATGCACCTCGAGTTTCGTTGTTCTCCATCTCTTCTCGTTTGCACGTCTTAATGCCCTGGCTTGATGGATGTCGTCATTGTACCACGGTTCCTTGCGTCGGCAAACTTTCATTCTCACAGTAACTGGGGCATGCAAGTCAATAGTGGATAAGACCGCATGCTCGTACTGGCCGACCATGGTATTCACATCTAGAGTAGTATCTATTGATGCAAGACGCGAAGAAAGGTCAGTTTCGAGGCGAACCAGATCAAGTCCGCGAAAATCACGCAGCTGTTTCACGGCACGAGCAGACACTGGGCTAGCAGACGACAGACGGAAAACGACACTGTAGTGATCTGATATACTGCTGGGGTACGCTGTAGTTGACGACACGATTGAACTGGATGAGCGTGTTATCACTAAGTCTAGCATGTGTCCCTTCATATGTGTGGGTTCTGTGACATGTTGTTTTAAGTTGTTTTCTGCTAAAATGTCATTCAATAACTTTACACCAGGCGCACTATTAAGTTCACAGTGAAGATTGAAATCACCGACAATGAGGATGTCTTGCCGTGTAACAACTATTTCGTTTACGTACTTTGTGAATTCGTCAAGGAACGACTGTACGGAGGTGGTAGGTGGTCGGTAAATAATGACAACACGCACAGGTCTCGACGTTTGTGTTGATTTAACGTCTAAATGTTCAAATGTGTCATATCGTTTGGTTGTAGTCTTGCGGAATTTATATGCCGACTTATATAACAATCCGACACCGCCTCCACGCTTCGACGAACGGCACTCGCCAATGAAGCTGTAACCTGGCGGGGTTAACTCGTTGAGAACGGCACTCTTGTTTGGCTTGCACCATGTTTCGGTCAGAAACATTAAATCGGCTTTTTGATCAATCATGTGTTCTTTAACTGTTACTGGTTTATTACAGACAGATCGGGTATTGAGGAGCACACACGTCACAGCTCTGGTAAGAGATCGATCAGAGCAGCTTCGCGCAGTGGTAGACCCATTACGCGATTCCATCGAAGTCAGTATAATCAAGTTAGCATTGTTTACACCAGTTTGTTTAATAACAGATTTCCTCGTCGTTGTCACAATAGGTGGAATTGGTTCTGGCGCTCGCAGACGACACTGACCGCCAATGGTTCCTCTGTGTGTTGGTGTTGCGTAACAAATGCCCAGTTGCTTCAGGTCATAGTAGACTGCGCTGGAGACACGCATGAGCGATTTCGTGGAACGCTGACACAGTTGGCGTAGTCGGTGGCTTGTGTACACGATCACCATGGCGACGATTCTAGTTCATTGACGATAGGGCGGCAAATATGAAACTTGTGTCACATAAAATACTAAAATCCAGGCAACCAGACACCTCCAAGTTGTAACATCATAATCCACATACCTTTACTGTCACACACAATGTAAAATTAAAGTAGCGAACAGCGTATAAACGTACGGTAATATCAATAATAGGGTCAGACAATTACCCCGTGTGGCAGCCCAAGCGCGCATGTATACAGCATGTAGCATCATTGAAGGTCATAAAATAGGGAATGGAATAATGAATTGAATATTAAAAAGACTCACAGACAGAAGACAAAAAGTAATAAAAGATGGGGATTTCAAAATGAAAATCAGTTTGAAGATCAAAATGATAATCATACGCGCACGCACACATGCGCGCACGATCGCACGATCGCACGCAAGCACTCACTCAGTGGAGCTCACTTGTAGTGTCTGCGGTGGATTCTCATGACGACGGCGACTGCGGCGACCCAGCCTTGACAAGAGTCGTCACATCGTAGCTGAATGATCAGCTCGTTCAGGTCATCGACTGGACAACGAGACAACTATAATTATCTCCGGGTAAACGACCAGGCACGTGCTCACAGGCCGCACGAATCAATCATGTGGGTGGGTTTTTGCTAAATTTTAACACATATGTGGATAACAGGTTGCAACGGAATTTAAATATATAACCTCCTTGTCTCGTGAGCAGCCGAGTCGGGTCACAAACCCACGACTTGCTGCCGTCGACGTCGAGTTGTGAGTTCGGGAATTCGGACTTGGTCCACGAGTCGATCGTCGATGTTGTTGTCTCGTACAGGGAGGACGAGTTGATGGATAGAGTCGTTGTCTCGTACGGGAGGAGGAGTTGATGGATACAGTCGTTGTCTCGTACAAGGGGACGAGTTGATGGATACAGTCGTTGCCTCGTACAAGGGGACGAGTTGATGGACACAGTCGTTGTCTCGTACAGGGGGACGAGTTGATGGATACAGTCGTTGTCTCGTACAGGGGGGACGAGTTGATGGATACAGTCGTTGTCTCGTAAAGGGGGGACCCGTTGATGGATACAGTCGTTGTATCGTACAGCTGGACAAGCTGAAGGATAAAATCGTTGTCTCGTACAGGGGGACGCGTTGGTGGACACAGTCGTTGTCTCTTACATGAGGAAGAGCTGATGGATACAATCGTTGTCTTGTACGGGGGACGAGTTGATGGATACAGTCGTTGTCTCGTACAGGGGGGACGAGTTGATGGATACAGTCGTTTTCTCTTACAGGGGGATGAGTTGATGGATACAGTCGTTGTCTCGTACAGAGGGGACGATTTGATGGAAACAGTCGTTGTCTCGTATAGGGGGGATGAGTTGATGGATACAGTCGTCGTGTCGTACGGGGGGACGAGTTGGTGGATACAGTCGTTGTCTAGTACAGGGGGACGAGTTGATGGATAAAGTCGTTTTATCGTACAGGTGGACGAGTTGATGGATACAGTCGTTGTCTCGTACAGGGGGGACGAGTTGATGGATACTGTCGTTGTTTCGTACAGTGGAAACGTGTTGCAAGTAAATTCCTGACAAGCAGAACACACATGATGACATAATTGGCTGACATAGTGTTCATATCAATGTAATTTCTAAACCGTTCCGCATGTAGCAAGTAAGACAACATGCCAAACAAGTCTCTAGTCCTGTAATGTAGTTACAATACGCAGGCGTACACACTGACAGTGTGTCCCGCACGTAGCTTGTGTACCGTAGCAAGTGAACCTAAATTAGTACAACAAACATCGACTTTATTGATCTTGCGACGCCAGCGCGGTGACATAGCTCTTTCTCTGACGCCACGCAATTCGGCCTCTCTTGGTATGCAAATATTCCATTGACGACGGATCAACTGTTAACCAACAGCCATTCATCGCGCCAGTGGGTCATTTATGTTCAGGTGACTAGTACAATGACCCGACAGCGGACAGGTGATATTAATACAACAAAAGAACGACATCGACGACGCCAGCGTGGTAACATAGCTCTGTTTATGCTGCCACACCATTCGGCCTCTCCTGGTATGGAAATATTCCACCGATGACGGATCGGCTGTGTGTCGACGAGTCAACGGCTATTCAACGCGCCGGTGGGTCATTTATGGTCAGGTGAACGCGGTCGAGATCCTGTCTACGTGACTCTATGAACGGATCCATGCTGCTAATTGTATATTGAGCAAGCGGGTGCGAGAGTCCGTCAGGCCCCAAGTCGGACAATCCCGCGCGCTGGGACTTAAATTCCACCAGTTATGAAGAAAGCATAAATAATGTAGTTCAACAACTATAGAAACAACGTCGGTAAGGGGAGATCAAATAGAATTTGATAAAATATTGAATGGATACGAAAATATTAATAGAAAAAGTTGTATGTCGCCTAAGAAAGATAGTAGAAGATAATATAACTCAACGTAAAGAAAATAATATTAGTAAATGATATGTGTACTACATATTCTCACAGACGACAATAAATGAATGGAACATGCTACACAGGTTGTGTGAATGCTAGCAGCGTGATTATATCTAAAAACAAAGTTGACAAATTACACATAGAAAAAAATGGTTGGACCCTCGATAAGCCATTGGCTTCCTTGCCATTTGTGCTTGTTGACTTGGATGGCGCTCTCGTTAAATCTTTTTAACCAACCCCAGCTCAAAATTGCCGCGTCATCCCACCTATTCATGTGGCGCGCTCCTCTAGCGGATAGTTCAGAGCACACATTCTTTATCAGGCCTGAACTTAACACACTTCCCAACAGTGGCGCCACACGTCATATCACCACTGCCACAATTTGATGATAAATTCAGAATGGACAGTTGCGGAGTCGTATACACGATTGGTAAGTTGGGCGACGCAGTTGTTGTTTACGTCGTATTATCTGAGACTTGTGAGACGGACGTCGTCATGTTTGTAGTAAAATTTGCAATGCACAGTTCTGTCTACATCTGAGTGCAATTAAAATTGGGAGATTACTTGATGAACAAGTTGAAATAAAGATGTGCGGAATCTGCACATCAAATGTAACTTGTGTCAGTCGTGAAATGGCGAGTGGCGCCTCTGGTGGGGAGTTTGCTGAACGTAACGGCCTCACGTTTGTTTGTTGTATCTGATCAAATAACTGGGGAACCAGGGTTTCTTCAAAGACGACCGAAGGTTAAAGGTTAAGACAGTTTGGCGGTGCATACAACAGTTATTCGTTCGTTAGCAGCACATTTGTTGGATTAGTGGGAGTAGGTGGCAGGAAGTGGGATGTGGCTGGTTAGTCATCAACCTTGGTAGGAGGTTTGTTTCAAAAATAGGAGATAGGTGGGAGGTGGTCTATGAAAAATGGTGGAAGGTTGGCCCCCAAAACATATGGGAATTGGAACATTGTTGATACCCCTGCCACAGACACTCACTGGTACAGTATATCTCACTGGTACATTATATATCATTGAACATCGCTGTCGCTAGCTATTTGTTTCAGTCAAACAAATTCAGTCAAAATGTTCCGTTAGCACACCAAGACGATACTGTTCACTTGTCTTAAGCATTACATGTATAACATTTAAATGTGTAACATGTTCCCTCTGAAGGAAAATGACATCCTTCGTCGTGTATAAAAATTCCTACGCGGACACCGCTACTTCCTGATTGTTGGCTTACGCCGCTGTGGACAGTCACGCTGACCCCAGCGAGGTCATCCGTGACGTATACGCCTGACTAAACATGGGAATGACGGTAAATTTCCACATTCGGCAGTTAAATCAATCAATGATTAACAACCATGATGCTATGGTGGGACATGCGCGATGGGTAGGGTATGGGTGGGGTGATATTATTTCAGATAACAATGGGTGGAGTTCAGTAATATATCTTAGATGTGAATAAAGTCACACTATGTAAATAAAATCAAGCTATGCAATACATGCTCGGGCACAATGTAAATACTACTATATCTGCTGAGCCATATATCTTGGCAGGGATTGTGTGACTTATACATGTAATGTTTTATTGAATGCATAACTATGTGAATCCAACACAGTTCAGTTGCTACTAAAATTGTGTTGAACTTTATCTTGATTTGAAGTTTGAAACATATACAACTACCATTAAGTATAATTAAACTTCTGAGCATACGCATGTTTCTATGAGTGCATTTTATTATAAATTTTTATAATAATAAATGTATCACTAACATTAACGAACCACCATCTTACATTGTAACACATTAACATTAACAAATATGAAGCATAATTAACCTTCGGACCTTACACATTATTCGTAGTGTATTTTATAATTAATTTTGTTATTATTAATAATAAATGTAACACTAACATTAACAAAACCGCCATTGTACAATATAACACAGTATCCCTACAAAGAAGTGTAGTGTGTTGTTTTAAGAATAATTTATTATAGATTAATTTCCAGTAAAATTCAACAGGAGCATTATTAATAACAATACAGTTATCAGTATTACTTCTATTATTTCTAAGTAATATATTTTATTTACGAAATAAATCACGTTATCTAAATATCTAAATATACATATACATAATCATACGAAACGTCACGTGGTTATATGACGACGAAATAAAACAATTGAACTGACAACATACCACGGCTACTTTGTCTAGCTATATTCACCGAACTGACACTATTCCAAAGTCATCTTATCTATCTACATTCACCGAACTGACAATGCTCTAAGTTCACTTTGCTTATCTACATTCACCGAATTGACAATAATTATTCCAAGATAATTTCTTCTATCTAACTCACTTAAAGGACAATATTCCAGGACCACTTTGTCTATACACACCCACCGAACTGACACATTTACACATGTCACAACGTCTCGACACGAATGAGGGCGCGTGTTTCATGCACACCCATTAACAACGATTCACGGTTTAGTCGCAAGGGTTTGTGTTATTTTCATCTGCCACAAAACGTGGACCCGGAATAATGTACATTTCTTCTCTTTATTTACGTAAACACGCTACTGTTTTGAAAAAGTAAAATCGGTATAAAACTGGCGAAATGCTCGCAGTCGTCCCACCAATTACACAAGTTTTTATTAAATAAACTAATTATTGCTTAATAATGTCATAATGATTGTCCACGATGTGATAGTGAAATATAATATCACAAATGCTGTTGTGCACATTTGAATGGACGTTAATAATAAAGATCATTGTTCCATCAAATCTTTCGTTCGGCTATGCAGAGTCTGAGGTATGTAGCTCACACGTTATATGCTTAATTCACGTTTCTTGGTTTTTATGTGCTCAATCTACACAACAACCACCCTACTTGGCTAGTCTCCTGCATCTTTCAAATATCCACAGGCAGCTCAGATTATCAATTTCACAAATTATTATACCTAAAACAAAACTTAACTTGGGTAAACGTGCTTTCTCTGTCGCTGCGCCTAGGGTCTTGAGTGAACTCCTCATCACTTTAAAAACATCTGAATCTTTAGCTATCTTCCTAAAAAAGCTAAAGACATATTTATTCCAACTTGCATTTCCACCATAAAATTTCGGTTGTCCCTCGTTCTGATAATGACTTTTGCGCGTCCATGTTCACGATTATGCTTAATGATTCTGTTTTGTTGCGCCTCTGAGCTCAGGTTCCTGAAGATACAGGCGCCATAGAAATTAGTTATTATTATTTTTATTTTCACATTTAACACTAATTATAACATATATGTTCCAGTGAATAATCGTTGGAAGCGTAATGACGTCGTTCCTGTTGTTTTCTGACTGGTCCGGTGTCCATGTCCAATGGTTGAACACGGCATCAGATATTTCAAAATCCACCGCCGCCGCCGCCGCCGCCGCCGCCGCCGCTGTAGCCGCCACTCCCAGAGAAACCGCCGCCACCTCCTCCGCTGCTGCAGCCGCAACAACGGTAACGCTGGTAGAGAGCGACGCCGATCAATGACGCCAATGAGCCGAAGAAACCAACTGATACAACTCCGATGAGTGCTCCAAGGGATCTCGAGCTGCAACTTCGTTCTCCTGACTGAACTTCTCTGTAATAAACAACAATGACGCTGTATGTGTGTGTGTGCGTGTGCGTGCCCGTGCGCGTGCGCGTGTGCGTGTGTGTGTGCTTTAATATTGTAATATGATGCATTTCGGGTATACATATAGGCCATCAGTTGTATGCAATAATGGTAAAGTAATTCAAATGGACGCACTTTACGATAATTTAATTATTCGTAGTTTCAAATTAGTTGCATAAAATTAATTGATGTGTTGTTATTACTATTATTAATTAGTCTTCACACAGCAATATATTAGAGTATGAAAATCCTATTATTCGACATATACAGTGCATAAGTAAACACTTAAAAACAGATGCAATGTTTCGGACAAATGAGTAATCATTTATTAATTGAAGACTATGAAGGTAATTACTTCGAGATATGGCAATCACGTTTTCTCCACGATAACTGCTCGTTTCTGGCGCGTGACCGCTCGCTAAGGGGCACTCAAGGGGAACTGTATGCCAATACATCTGATAAAATTATGTGGTCAATCCTATTTTATTCCTGAGTATACTCACATATATTGCTTTAGGAGATGTATCAATCCCGATGCGAAGTGTAATTCTTTGAAATCATCTTTCGTTTCTTTGAATATCTTAGTAACGCATTTATCTGAGAGTTTCTTCCGCACACCGCTCGCCGTGCTCGTCCATACCTGCCGGGAGAAAACCATTTTATATATAGTTCTTTATTATACTATTGCAATGAGCTTCAATGACGCAGTGACGCTTTTCATTTGGTTTTGACGATTTCGTGATCATGTTATTACCCTATATTAATACATTGTTTTGTATTACGTGAAAAACATCGAACTATTTTTTTAAACAAATCATTAGCAAAAACAAAATATACGTATCTGACCTTTCTTTCCGCCTTGGAGACCACAATCACCAGGTCGTTGTCACAGTCCGCAAACTTCCACGACGTTTTTCGCAGGTAGTCAGCAAATTCCTGAGTCGCCTCCAACTTTTTACTGTCACTCGATGGATACCTGTATAATAAAACACGAAGAAACAATTAAGTTACTTGTGTCATATTCGTCTAGTTCAGCTTAGAAGACGTCCAACCAATAACATAATGATTCAACTTTGTCATTAAAGTAATTCTGCAGAACATATGTTTGATAAATGGATGGTATTAATTAATTAATTACAATTCTGACAATCAGAGAGAAGCGAAAGAAAGCTCGGTGTTAACTACCATGTAGATTACCAATACCGCCACGAACGACGTTGAGAAATTGAGCTACTATCGTTTGTAGAGTGTCATCGCAGTGGTCAACGCCAGTTTATAATGAACAAATAATTTTCTCAAATAATTTTCTCTTATATTATTACAAAGAACATTCGCACCCTAATATATTATTGCGCGAATGCTATTGGTGAATATATGTCCAACACCCGATTTCTCCGTTACATACTGCCACGTAATTTTACTATACAGCTGACTGAACTGGGATAATTTAAACAATAACATATTTAGACCGTAATTTAGACAGCAAAAGATTTCCGCCGTAAAACAAATATACCAGCAAACGTCAAACCCTGGCCGTGTTCAGAGACACCGACACCCTTCCCTGGGTTACAGTGCCCCAGACATGTACGACTAACATGCAACGTATTCAACTTGAATCAAGCATGGAACAATTAATTTAAATTTAATCGTTAACTAGTCCAACATCGCCTCTTCCACAGGTGCCGTTTGGGGCACTGTTCTGCGCACAACGGGTGCCCTACACAACGGGTCCCCTACACAACGGGTGCCCTACACAACGGGTCCCTTACACAACGGGTCCCCTACACAATATTTATTTCCCAAAACATATCACTTATTATTTCAAATATTCACAAATGATGCCTAGTGTGTATCGATAAAAAAATTCGTTTACTGTGGTCCTTTGTTCAGACAACTAGGCAATATTTTTACAAAAAAATAGCTCCGCGTAACTACATATAATAATTATTTGTGTGAGTCGGCCAATAAAAATGTCAACCTCACGCGCTTTGAATTATTGACACATTTAAAAAAAAAAAAAAAAGTGTTTGATAGTTACAATGAAGCATTTAAACTGAAGGATAAACAAACTCCTCAATGGGAAATAACAAACTGAACCGGTCATGTTGTCAAAGTTAACTTAATCATTAGCTTAACAAGTTCATAAATTAACTTAAGTTAGCTAGTTAACTTTCAAAATACAAGTTAACTTAGTCGAAAACAGTCCAAGATTAACTTAACTAGTTAGTAGATTAATCGCACCATGGCTGACTTGACTAGATAATTGTCAATCACAAAGTCACTCACTTGTTGTCGCTGAGGCGGATTCTCGGGACGACGGCGACTGCGGCGACCCAGCCTTGGCAAGAGTCGTTACCTCGTAATTGTATGATCAGTGCGTCCAGGGCAGCGACTGGACAAAGAAACAACTCATCTATAAATATCTCTGTTTAAACGACCGGACTCGTGCATCAGTTATGTGGGTGACGTATTCTAATAGTTCACTTGATAAATGTTGACAACAGATCGCAAATGAGTTTAGCTAAATTCCATGATGCGAAAAGCGAACCTTCTTGTCTCGTGAGCAGCCGAGCCGGGTCACAAACCCACGACTTGCTGCCGTTGTTTCCACAGTCGTCGACGTCGAGTTGTGGGTTCGGGAACTCGAACTTGGTCCACGAGTCGATCGCAGCTGCCGATTTGACCGGTCCAGTGGTCCCCACGGACACGACAGGCAAGTTACCGTCACCAGTCGTTGTCTCGTTCCGCAGGGACAAGTTGATGGATGTAGTCGTCTCGTACAGCGGGGCCGAGTTGACAAGTATTGTCGCGACAAGCAGAATACACATGACGACAGAAGTGGCTGACATAGTGTTCATATCAGTAGCTTTCTTGTAAAATTACTAAAGTGATTTCTAACTCGTTCTGCAGGTAGTATGTGTACGACAACAGTCCTAGCACCTTACAAAGACATACGTGTAATATGGGTAAAATTCGACTTAGTAAAATATCACTGCCGGTGTACACTCTTTCCTTTCTACCCGTTTAGAACGACATCGACTTTGTTTATCTGACGACGCGAGCGCGTTGATATACCTGTCTCTGCAGCTACGTCACTCGGCCTCTCCCAGGTATGGAAATATTCCACAGACGTCGCAGCGGTTGTGTGTCAATGGTTTTTCTAAAAATAACGCGACGGCGACTAATGACTTGACACGGACGATTGAAATGCGGTCGTGAACTATCATGTTTTATGAGTAACTATGGCCGGGTACGTAGCAATAGTTGCATAGTGTTGCAGGCGGGTGCGATAGCGCTAAAACAAATAGCAAGCAGGGGCTAAATAAGAGGTCTGGGGGCGACACAACGTTTTTGTTCGTTGGTAGCAACTTTGTTGAATTAATACATTTTGTCTCACCAGAACTCTCTGTCGTTAGCTATTCGTTTCTGTCATACACATCGTTCCATTTGGCTTTAGAAAATAAATTGGATATTTTTTGTTTGTCAGATTAATTGCATGTAAGGTTAAAGATGTAAAAAATGCACTCGCTGGGGGGAAAGCGACGCAATTTCTCCGGTACTTCCTGGTTAGTGGACGCCGCGGTGGACGTTTACGCTGACCCCGGTGAGGTCATCAGTGACTCACACACCTGGCTGAACACTGCTGCGGTGATTTTCCATATTCGGCGGCAGTGAAAGCGGTCAACCATTAACGACCTTTTGATGCATGAGGGGTGAGATGCAATGGGTACAGAGTATCGTAAATACACTGTTATTTGTGTGTGTGTGTGTGTGTGTGTGTGTGTGTGTGTGTGTGTGTGTGTGGGTGCGTGCGTGCGTGTGTGTGTGTGTGTGTGCGTGTTTGTGCGCACGCGCGTGTGTGTGTGCGTGTTTGTGCGCGCGCGCGTGCGTGCGTGCGTGCGTGCGTGCGTGCGTGTGTGTGTGTGTGTGTGTGTGTGTGTGTGTGTGTGTGTGTGTGTACTTGCGCGCGTGCGAATTGACACGAGATTTTCTGTTGCATGAGAAAATACGAGCAATGAATTGTTTTTTTTTTTCTGTGTCACTCCCTGGCGGACAAACACGGCGAACGGTGGACGGAAGAAACTCTCATGTTTGTGCGTCAGAATTATATTCAACTCAACAGTCGCATCTGACAGTTCCACTAAGACACATTAATATACAGACAACTTGGGATACTGTCAGTTCGGTGGATGTAGATAGACAAAGTGGCCCAGTAATGTTATTAGTTCAGTTGTTTTATCGTGTCCTTGTATAGTCACGTGGTGTTTCGTGTTGGTATGTTATATGTATGCAGGGACGGATCCTGGTTTTAAAAAATGGGGGATCGAAGGTTATGTATGAAGCGCCTAGATTGTATTATTTGGGACACCTATAATCTGGTTTTAAGCGAGCTAGGGCCTAATGTAATCAACCCAAAATTCAAACATGCGACATCGTACGAATTTTCCGTATACACTACGGATTTATGTGAGGAATACGGCCTTCGGTCATGTCCCGTTTTAATACGGATTTGCTGAAAATATAAAAATCGTGACAAAGTAGTACTATGTATTTTCTTGTATTCGTCGCATATGTATAACTTCGAATGTCAGATTTACAGTAGACGACGAGCAATTACATTTGAGTCAAGAGTTTCGGCAAAACGCAGCGGAATTGGTTACATTTACACCTGTAGGTAGGCCTGTCCTACGAAGAAAATGCGGTGTGTCTGAAAATGCCCAAACGAAAAGACAATATTAAACATCTGTCATATGCTATTTATTGCAATATTGATTAAAACAACTATAGTAATGCAAATGTTTAATAAAAAAAACGAGTGTCTTTGCAAACAAAGAGACTAACGCGTCTTTGACTAAAAAAAAGTGCTACACGCATTATCCATATTATTCAGCACATCCTTTGCCAAGGAAACTGTGTTTAATAGTTTCTCATCCAGCCCCTTCTGATAGTGGTTCTGCATGATACAAGAAAAGTAGCTAGGTTTCATACTATAGAAAGTCGTGGCATCAAGTTTGAACTGAGACAAAGTATAGTTGAAACGTTTAGACATATACGAACCAATACCCCGAAAGGGCTAGATTGCCCTCACAAGAGAGTCTCTCCAAACTGCTGTTGCATTGTAACTACTCTGTGTAAAGCGCACCATTCGAATCATCATCTGAATTTGAATCGGGAGACATTCGGGTAAAAGTAGTAGTAGTAGTACCATATATCAACAGTGAGTACAAACTGGTAGATCAAAACGTTTCCTGGTACCTTTGAGCCATGTAAATTAAAACGCATCATAGAAATACATACATCATAGAATGAGGAACAGTATGACATAGTTAATTGACATTATGTACTTATATTACAAAACGAAAAATGTAAATGTAGTGATTAGCACATCCACCTGTCACAGCATAGTTCTGAATTCTAGACGGCAACAGGATTTGGTGTAGAACCCTGGCTCTCAACATTGTGGACTGTGCATCTCTCGCAACTCGAAGATCACATTAATGTCCCGTCTCAATTTGGGATGTTAAAGAACCGCTGAGGTCAGCTTGGCGAAACAGTTCTGAAAAGGCTAACTAGTTGAACAAAACCTCAAAAGACTATAACATTCTAACCACAATATAATTATACAGACCGTCAGTTAATAGAACGTTGCCGGGTATTGGGAACAACTAGACACTAGAAACTATGTTTATATCAGCTGTTCATCCGCAGATGTGTTAATCAGTCAGTTAATAGAACGTTGCCGGGTATTGGGAACAACTAGACACTAGACACTATGTTTATATCAGCTGTTCATCCGCAGATGTGTTAATCAGTCAGTTAATAGAACGTTGCCGGGTATTGGAAACGACTAGACACTAGACACTATGTTTATATCAGCTGTTCATCCGCAGATGTGTTAATCAGTCAGTTAATAGAACGTTGCCGGGTATTGGAAACGACTAGACACTAAACACTATGTTTATATCAGCTGTTCATCCGCAGATGTGTTAATCAGTACACAGCAAGCTCCATTACTCGTTGCTTTTTTCATTGTGATAATATTAGAACATCTGATTTGAGTCAAGTTGAATATTCATACAGTATGTAGCTTGAGAACATTTTCCGTTTGTTCCTTTCTAGGAACATTTGACAAATTGTTTCCTGATCAATCTCCATACCGTGGTTCATGTTCATCACGGTGAGCCCAGAAAGCCGATCCTCCCCCATCCTGTTGCCTAGGTCGGTTTTGACCCGTTGCCGGAAGGAGAATGAACGCTCTGCCTCACAACTTCTAACAGGAAGAGGGCAACCGATCCTCAACACAGTGCGAATGTTCGGGAAGATGTCTTCACCTGCGTGCTCGAGACATTGAGCAAGGCTAGGCGAGGACATTGACTGAGTGGGCTTTGTGGTTATCCAATAACGTCGCCATTCATTCACCTCAGCTCACAGCGAAGAGACGTTTGGCATGTCTGACTCCCAGAACATCAATCCGTCCACAACATGTTGTACATTTCCCGTTTCTGTAATGATCCCGGGAAGTAGAGCAAGACTATCTGTACCATTCCTGGTTTCTGGTCACAAAACATGATTGCCAGAAGGCCGTCATTTTTACATCTTTGATGTTCATACGTGCAATATTTCTAACAAGCAAATATTATCGTCTTTGTAAATGGCCGAAATAAATAGCTAACGACAGAGAATTGGAGTGATTTAAGCAAAGTTAGTATAACAAAGTTGTTATTAGCGAAAGAATGATTGTGGTATGATCCCCGAAACGATAATCCGCCGTTGCAAGTTATTTGATATAGCACTCTCATTCCGCTAAAATTAGCATCACGTTTAAGTTCACCGAGTCGCGTAAACGCATGGTTGTTTCTATCGAGAGCTGCTGTTACTGCGGAGTAAAGCACCTCTCACCTGTTCAGTCAGGCGTATCCGTCACAGACGACGTCACTTGTGTGAGCGTGATCTGCCACAGCGTCGTAGGCCACACATCACAAGGTTGCTGGGTTCGCGTGGAGTCTCTATTGCGGGTGAGGGACTTTTCCACCAGAGCGTCAACTTTATATAATTAACATTCATACGTCTCAAGTCTCAAGTAGTTTACTCCAAACAGCCCAAACTTGGGCTAACGCAGGAGTTTGTGGTGGACTGTGCGCATGCGCTGTGGGTGGTACGTTCGATTAAAAGACTAGTATCATTAATGTTGCTTAAATGGTTTTTATCTGGTAGTTTTATTAATTTTATGTATAGGATTTTTAACGAAAATTTTTAATAGGTTGGTTGTGTGTATGGATGCTGTCGCTGCCTTGCCACATGCACACATAGACAGTCTCCATACCCACACCATGGATAAGTTTACGCTGAGCACTGTGTTTTAAAGGCAGTTTAGGTGAGGAGGTGTGGTATATACGTGTTATATTTCTAACAAAGAAAATTATCATCTTTTTGTATGGCAGAAAAGAACGACATAGATTTGAGTGGGTTGACATGTATAACTGCTATTAACGAAGAAGGATTGTGGTATGATCCCCCAAACCCCTATGAATCCGCCGTTGGTCGGTCTTTGTTTTTGCACCCTCGCACACACCAATAACGTTGTACAACTAAACACTTGACAGTTTACAGCCGCAGGCCACCTGTTCGGTGTCACAGTAAAATAAAAAATATGCGGTCGCGTAATTCCTGATGCAAAAACGTCGCTGACTGACAACCAGTTTGTTGTCTTTGGATTATTTCCATTCCTGGCGGAGTCAGTGTGATCTAAATGTACAAACATCGCTGTATAACCGCGCTCGCGTCGCCATATTAAAAACAGTCGATGTCGATTACAGGGGTACGTATGTAATGTGTTTGAATTGTATATGCTACATGCGGGGCGAGCTCGCAATTACCTTACCATAGTAATCTACTGACATAAACATCATGCCGGCCACTTTTGTCGTCATGTGTATTCTGCTTGGCAGGTTCACTGTTTGTCCTTCAGCACTTTGAGGCGGTGTCACATTCATGGCTACAGCACAAACGGTGAACAAACGTCTGAGCCCGATTCACGGGAAGCGAAGACAGACTATAAGCTGCGAATCAGATGGAATAAAATCGATTATGGGGGAGGGGTCTAATACGAGTGTACCATGGTTATTATATGGGGAAGGGTCTAATACGAGTGTACCATGGTTATTATATGGGGGAGGGGTCTAATACGAGTGTACCATGGTTATTATATGGGGGAGGGGTTTAATACGAGTGTACCATGGTTATTATATGGGGTAGGGGTCTAATACGAGTGTACCATGGTTATTATATGGGGGAGGGTCTAATACGAGTGTACCATGGTTATTATATGGGGGAGGGGTTTAATACGAGTGTACCATGGTTATTATATGGGGGAGGGGTTTAATACGAGTGTACCATGGTTATTATATGGGGAAGGGTCTAATACGAGTGTACCATGGTTATTATATGGGGGAGGGGTCTAATACGAGTGTACCATGGTTATTATATGGGGGAGGAGTTTAATACGAGTGTACCATGGTTATTATATGGGGAGGGGTCTAATACGAGTGTACCATGATTATTATATGGGGGAGGGGTCTAATACGAGTGTACCATGGTTATTATATGGGGAGGGTCTAATACGAGTGTACCATGGTTATTATATGGGGGAGGGGTCTAATACGAGTGTACCATGGTTATTATATGGGGGAGGGGTCTAATACGAGTGTACCATGGTTATTCCGGCACTGATGGGCAAGCTTTATAAATTACGGCCATTTTGCCAGTCTATATACTGATGATGATTACTCGGGCCCATAGAGATATTTTATAATAGAAAGCCAAGTTGTTGAAACGATATATTATATGCTAATTTCAGCTAGGTGTTTTTATGCATAGATTCAACAGCCACGTGTTTCCAGCCAATAAATCTACTGTTTTCGATATAGGCACTGTGACGTTCATAACCATGACCCTCGGTTATTTTATTCCTCAGATCAGAATAAATACACACATTTTCAGGCAGTGATATGGGCTTTCTGTTGTGGAACTATTTGTCAGCGAACACCAAACTAACTTTCACCAAACAACAAGTTCAAATGTAATGTGAAAACTATTTTTTTGTCATGTCATAAATTAATACATTTGGTTTGGTATTATCTGTATTGGTAGATTTTCATGAATGACGTAAAATGTAATTGGTAGATTTCCTATTGGAACACAGTGCAAACTCTGTAATAAACATAATCATGTTAATTGCAAAACATGTTAATCGCCGTTCGATTCCCAAGGTGGCACTTTCCAAATACTTTTTCCTCACCGAGTGAAATGTTTTGTTTGATGCCGTAGGATTTGTACGAGGAAATTTTACACTTTGCCCCAGCAACATTATCATTCACCTGTGATTGCATAAACACCGCTTAATGGCCAATGTAAGAGCTAGAGCATTAATGCATTAACACGAGGAAGTTTGGGGGGTTCGAACAAACCTCACTTTTTGAGATAATTTTCTTGAACAGTAAAGTAAAAAAATTATTTTTTTCGGCTGTTTGTGTATGCTCAAACCTCCCTTTTCAAAACCACGAGGACGGGGCTGATTTATGACTAGAACTACCAAAGGAAGAACAACATAAGATAAGTCACGTGGTGTAAACTGACACATCAGAATCCGCCACTGTCGAAGCCACCGCCGCAGCCACCACTGTCGCAGCCACCACTACCGACGAAGACAACAACGTCCCCTGTTCGATCGCTGTTATGCGCGCTACCAACGTAGTTTCCTCTAGTCTTGCGGTTACTGCTGTTGACGTCGCCACTGCTGTCACAGCAGCCGCCACAGCAGAAATAAGTAAAGACGTAAACGACTATCACTCCCGCCACCAGGCCGAAGATACCAAACACCAGTCCTGGTGCTGCTCCATCGGATCTCGCGACGCAATCTCGCTTTCCCGACTGAACCTCTCTGTTAAAGGGGAACTGAAGCAATTTTGTGTTTTGCCGTATATTTAAATATATATTATCTAACTATGCATTAATGGTGACAGATATCTGCTAATTTGTGAGATAAACTGAAAAACTGATTTTGTTCGAGACAAAAATCGACAAAATACATCACTGCGTATCGCCATCTTGTTGTCGAAACGAGTGGTTTGAGTCGCGTATATCTAATCAATGTAAATTTTCGATTTTTTGCGATTTATTTCGTAAATAGGCATTCTGGAGCGAAAAAAAAGATATGGGTCTCTGTTATATATACAAGTGTTTACAAACGTCAACAAAATAGCGTTTTTGTTCGTTCCAAATAAAAAAAGTTAAAGAAATTACAACAAAACACGCAAAAAATCGTCGAAAACGCCACACTTCTCGAACACACGAGACGTTAACCAACGAGAATATGCGATAACGGAATACCGGAACTATTTTTTACTTGTTGACAAGATGGATGCATCGCTTGTGACAGTTTTACCAGATCTGCTACTAGCGATTAGTGGTTTACTGAACTTCCGTAATAGTTGTCTATCTTTGGAGAAATGGAAACCACAGACGAAGAGTCTAGTTCGACAGGCCACACGGAAACAACGGTTGACAGTCGTAAAGTGTCACCGAGTGTGCGAGTCACGCTCCAGACTCCAGGTCGGCTTCGCCTTTGTTGACGTTGGATTCAGGAAAAATTACAACAGCGCTTTGACTGTCAACGAATCCTGACTAGGTAATGTGATGTGGTGAACCTGTGGAAATTACGTCCCGATGTCTGCGCACGTTTACGTTGAGTCATCATGCTGCGCCGAGGAAGCTACCATGCCTAGGGCTAGGCTATGGCTATGCAGCACCGTGTGCCCGATCGCGTTGGTGCTTCCATCACCGTACGAAGGCGAAGACGATGATTTTGTACTGATATGCACAAACAGAGCGGTGCTAGATGTTGGTCTGCTGTCACTGCATGATTTGCGTGCCGACTCATTGATTCGCCCTATAGCTAGCAGGTCAGTAATTCAATTGTTATCGAATCATTGCCATTTTAATAATCATATTTTTCTGCATATTTCTTTTACCTAGCCCGAGGGCGAGGTCTGAACTACAATGGCAATGCAAGCAGGCTCTTCTCTTTATTTTGTATCTAATCTAATGAAGTGTACCGTGACTGTATTTTAATATTGTGTTTGATTTTGTGTTGAATAACATTGATGACAATAATAACATGAGGGTTTATTTAATTCATTATGTGAATATATATATATTCTTAGATGTTACCATAATTGTGATTGTAATAATGGTTGTAATCATGACTACATTAGTAATTGTGATTGCAATAATTACTGTAATCATGATTACCTTAATATTCGTACTTGTAATCACCCCTCTCTGTAGCACACCACAACACCTTGTTGTTTGGTGCAATGTAATCATTTAAATAACAATAATTAACTACTGACAGTATGTAATGTTCACAGTTTTGCAACTATTATGGTAATTATGGAATTAGTGCTATCAACTAACCCTGACAAATTATATTTCAGGCTCAGGAAAGGCAAGACAAGTAATCCCATCCTGCAATGTGGGAAGGATCTGTGATGTCTATTCTGAACCGAATTGAATTGATGGAAAGTTTAGCTATGGAGATTGACCTGACACAGGTGAGTGTACTGATAGTCTGATATAGACAAATTGTGAGGCACCCACAGTATGCAGCAGGTCGAAAAATAACCTGGAAAACTACAAAAATTCCCACTAAAATATTAATAACTGAATGATGTGAAGGCCTCCTTATCCATATTCCACTTCTGTCAACAAAAATGTTACCTGCAGCATCTTGCATGTCACTACACACAATTTCATTTATATTGAGACCAACATAAAATATACCAACAGTTTATTCACATAGAAAAACAATTACCAAAGAAATAAGGCTAACTAGAACGACTGAAACCATTGACTAAAAACAGTGACTTCTAACACAGGGAAATACAACCTGGAACATGGATATCACAGTTACACACGTCATTATTATGCCACAACATATCAAATATACTGGTAGTTTAGCTTAGGAAATAATTAATCTTTATAAAGCCAAGGCATTTAACTGTTTCACCATCATCATCTGTACCAATGGCAATAGACTACTTGTTTTGATTGGACAGTAAATGTACACCAATCATGTGTAACAATATTACTTGTTCTGACTGACAGTAAACGTACACCAATCATGCATACCAATACACTACTTGTTCCTACCAACAGTAAATGTACACCAATGATCTCATTCTGGAATCTGCACCATTTCACTACGTCTTCTGACAGTAAATGTACACCAATCATGTGTATCCAATATACTACTTGTTCTGACTGAATCTACTACTTGTTCCTACCGACAGCAAATGTAAACCAAGCGTCTCATTCAGGGGTGGGTTCAATTACACATAATTATATCAATTACAATTACAATTACATTTAAATTTTTAGTTCAATTACAATTACAATTACACTCATAATTTTTCAATTCAATTACAATTACAATTACACTGTTTCAATTACAATTACAATTACATTATGCGGAACCAAATATATTCAGCATTTGTTAATTATATAGTTTTGCACTTTTGCTGAATTTCAATATTTTGTACACAATTGATAAACAAATATAACGGTAATGATTGTAAATTGTTGAAGAATTGTGGCTTGAATTTTGAATTGTACTAAATAAAAAGACAGCCGTTTAAACATATTTTTATTATATAAATATATATTTTAAATCTGTTATATAGACATTAATAAATGATATATATATATATATATATATATATATATATATATATATATATATATAGACATTAATAAATGATATATATATATATATAAATATATATATGTTGATGTATTCATAAACTCTTTCAAATCAATGTAGGTACTTGTCTTAACAGAGGGTACATGAGTTTTGCTTATATAAAGACATTAGACAATGTCCACAAGGCTTCACCTCCTGTAGTTGCATAATCTGTCTTGGAAAGGAAAGCATGCTGTGTGTCTGTGGCTGTAGCAGTGCTAATTATTGTTTGCTGAAAGGGTGGATTAGCACCTGTCCATGGCCCTGTGTACTCTAAGGGTCTCTAACCAGACTGCAAACTGGTACAGTATTAAACAATGGTAGCCCAGACTGTCTCACTTGAGTTAACATACTGAACTGAGAACAACTAGCACAAGCTCTAAGTGGACTTTAACTCAGTGCTTCTGACTTGAAAAGATACTTCCTCTGGAAGATAACTTTGTATAGCTTCACTGCATTCAAAAAGGGAATAGCTCAGACATACACAATGTCATAAAATATTTGACTGTCAGGCTGTCTGGTGTCAATACTGCTACACAAGTGTGCACACTTTGGGCTTTTGTATTAAAAGACATACAAAACTCTGTTGATATCAGTGCTTGTAAACAATTATTTGTGCTAAATTCATATAAATTACTGATTACAAAAATCAGAAGTAAAAAAAAATCATAAATCAGTGATTTTATGGAGTGATTTAAATCAATGATTTAAATAAAATGATTTAAATCAAACAACCCTGAACCTGTATGAGACTTAAATTATATTTTATTGACAGTTTGTTCAGGTAGTTTGTGATATGAAAAGTACTGTAATTGATTGTAATTGAAATAAATTTTCAGTTTATACAAAATATAACAATTACAATTACAATTACAGCACAAATTTGAAACCATAATCAATTACAATTACAATTACACAATTTTGCTGTAATCAATTACAATTACAATTACGTAATTGGACCCAGCCCTGGTCTCATTCTCTACCAACTACACTACTTGTACTGACAGTAAATGTACACCAATCATATGTATCAATACATTACTTGTTCTGACTGATAGTACTTTCACACCAACCATCTGTTCCAATAAACTACTGGCACTAAATATACACCAATATACTACTTATTCTGACTGATAGTACATTTACACCTAACATATTCAATTCACCTTTCACTCATCCAGGGGTAGAAAGCAGCACACTTTCCTGACAGACACCCCAGTATCCGAAAGACCTTGGCTGATAGATCAGACATGAGTACAACCTGTGTCACAGTTTATGGCTGTTTGGTGTGTGGCAGGTGCAGAAAAGTGACATAAGTTTTTCTCACGAATGACAAACTTCTTCTCTTTCTCATAGGTGTCGGAGCTGCTTGAGTCACCCTCGGTTATGTCGCTGTTATCACATAGTGTGCATCATCTGCACCAATGTCTTTGTTCTCACTGAATCTGATGGAAGCTTCACATAGGAGTAGTTCATTGGTGCAATAATGTCATCCGTGACTACAGCAGTATTCGCGAAGTGTCGCACTTGAAATATCATTACCGGATCGATTTGCATTTCAACATCAGTTGTTTGTGGTGCCACAGCAGTAGTAGCAGTGATGGCACTAAAGGTGACATCCGTAATGTAAAGATTGACGGCATCACCCGTAGCGCTGGATGCTTCAAAACTAGTACCTGTACTTGTACGAACCAATGGTGAATCCTTCATCTGAAAAGATTACACATACGGTGACTTGAAAATTTTACAAAATTCACCTTTTGCATAATAAAAGTGAATCACAATGTGAGAAACTTTCCCTTGTATATATTATTTTTAGAATATAAGAGTGCCAGTGTCATAGAATGTATAAAGTAATCAACCACAGGGAAAAGCATTTTCCCTATGGAGCCATGTTAATTCAACCAATGGGTCTTTCACTGATCTCTTAATGTTTTTAATGAATCTGTTTGGTCAGTTTGATGAATGCCACTGGTAACATAACCAAACGCATGTAACCAAAATTGTAGCATCTTAGCTGAAATGTGCATTATATTATCTAATCAACATTGCACTGTTTTCAATGGGCCAGGGAGGTCAAAATTCTATAAGGGGTCCAAATTCCATAACAAAATATGGACCCATAGGTTCACTTTCTATGGGGTTCCTTATTTTATATCTGACACTCGAGTTAGATAACATAATGCATGAATGTTGTTATTGGACCAAATGCAGATCTATGTTTGTGACATCTTTATCTTATAAATGCTGCACGCACACACATACCTGCCCACACGTATATATATATATATATATATATATATATATATATATATATATATATATATATATATATATATATATATATATATATATATATATATATGTGTGTGTGTATATATGTATATATATAATTATTAGGTATTATACTGAAAGCATCTGCTAGATAGTATGGTGCATGGACAAAAGCCCCACAGACATAAGCTTGTTTCAATTCAATTATACTGTTCATGACTGTTGCTGTAGTACACAGAGACAAGATATTGTCATGAATATACTTCATGCATGTGGTCAATTCCATTCCGAATTGAACTGGCCCTCAATTCCAGTTCCGAATTGGAATTGACTTTAAAAAAATTTAATTCAATTTTTTTTTCAAAAATTTATTTTTGGGAATTGGAATTGATTTTGTTGGAATTATTGACTTGATACTGTTAATATTTACCCTTATATTTATTTATATTACTTTTAAAATCATATTTGTCTGCTATTAGCATGTCACCCTGAATCTGGTAACAGCCAGGAAGTTGTCAACATTACAGCATAGACACTGTCTACTCTGGTATTGAAACATTGTGACCAAGAACAATATAATCAAGCATTTGCATCAAAAAGAGATATGCCCTTATCAGATATCTGTCAATTCTATTTTTAAACATATTCACACTACTAGCATTAACACAATCATTTGGCAGTTTGTTCCATTCATTTATCACCCTCTGTGAGAAAGAGTAGTTTCTCATGTCCAACCTACACTGCTCCTTAACTAATGCTGCTTTGTGTCCTCTGGTTCTACTGCCTTCTTTAAGTTTGAAGAACATATTCCTATCAACATCCTCATAATTGTTCACTATCTTAAACACTTCTATTTGGTCTCCTCTTAGTCTCCTGGTCTCTAGTGTTGTCAAACCACATTGTAATAAGCGACTTTCGTAACTAAGGTCTCTTAATTCTGGAATCATTTTAGTTGCTCTTCGTTGTATTCTTTCTAGCTTATCTATGTCTTTTTTTAAGATATGGCCTTCATGCTTGAATACGATATTCCAAATGTGGTCTAACTATTGCTTTATACAGGAGTACAATTAGATGTTTCTCATTATACGTGATAGTTCTCCTAATTAGCCCTAGAAATTGATTTCCTTTCAAGCAGCAATCCCACATTGCTCTGAAACTTTCATGTCAGCATTAAATGTTACTCCTAAATCCTTTTCTTGTGTGGTTCTAACTAGTACAGCATCCCTCATTTTATATTCCTCGTCCATATTTCCATGTCCTATGTGTATACATTTACACATAGGACATACATTTCCCAAAATTGAATAACATTTGCCATTTTTCTGACCATTTAACAATTTTTTCTAGATCATCCTGTAAACTTTGTTTATCTGTATCATTAGTAACCTTTCTGAATACTTTTGTGTCATCTGCAAATTTGAGTACTTTGCTAGATATGTCATCCTCCAAATCATTTATATATATATTAAAAACAGTATAGGGCCTAATACTGATCCCTGTGGTACCTCTCTCAAAACAGATTTCCAGTTTGAAATCTCACCATCTACTATTACTCTCTGTCTTCTGTGTGTAAGCCACTTTTCTATCCAGTTGATTACATAATTGCCTATACCATGGGCTTTTAGTTTAAGTAACAATCTTTGATGTGGCACTTTATCGAAAGCTTTCTGAAAATCTAAGTAGACAACTGGTGACCCGTCATCTACCCACTTTGTAATTTCTTCTAAAAACATAAGAAATTGGTTAGGCATGACCTTGCTTTTAGGAAGCCTACCCCACTTGAATGCAGCCCCTTGTTTATCCAAGCCTAATGTTCAGCCCACAAGTTTCCCATAATAAACATGTCACTGGTCATCTGTACAATGCTGTTACATGTGGCTGTAGGGTTTGCCCTTTGTAGTAATTAAAAATGTCCCCATGGAGAATACATGTTGGAGATTAGGATGTTGAAGACTCACTTTCCAGTAAATTTATGATACCACCACTGATAGCGATATAAATCTGACTCCTAGCATATTTGCTCCCCGGACATCTGCCCCTTTTTTCTATGATAGTTGACAAGTGAAAATCAGTTTGCAGTTTTATCATTATTGTTACAATAACATAACATTCAATGACAAGTCAAAGTCACTTTAGCCTACTGCAATGGCTTATCCTCTGGAGTGTGTATGAGATGTTCTTGTCACCAGTTGTCTTCCAGGTATCATTGATAGTCAGATTAGTGGTGGAAGATGGGTTCTTGGGGTGATGCTTCCACAAACAGTTGTGGACAGTAACGAGTCAGAGATCAGCTGGTTTGGAGTGCCCCTGGTATTAGCTGCCTTAGTTTTCAGGTCCTCACCGACCTTGGCAGCTTCTATCGGTGCCGTGTCACCATCATGGTTGCAAGCAGTCTTGTTGATCGCATTCTGGATCTGGAGATCAGATCAGTGACCACAGCACCCTTGCATGATCAGGATCGACGCTGGCTTCACTCCCATTGAAGAGTAATCTTGTTGGTCCCCCTTCTTGGTGTAGGAATGACACTCAAAACATAGCTTCTGACCTCCTCAGATGCTAGTAGTAATTTCCATGGTGAAGTTATAAGTGAATTCTGACAACTCTGGCTTGTGCATCCAGTTTTATAGGAAAATGGAGTCACTCCAACTCTCCATGGTAAATGCAATTCAAAAGAAACCTTGTTGAGATGGCTTCTTTCAAATATCCTCAATTGTCCTAACAGGTCCAGGTCCTAATGTCACTGGCTTCTTCCACAATTGCAATAAAGATAATCCTTTGATTACAGGATCACCTCCAACTATATAAAGTAATTTACTTGGCTGATCTGGCACAAAGAACATTAATTGCAATTAGGGTAATATATATCTTGAATTCATGTTCAGAAATAAAAAAATAAGTTAAAAAAACATTTCTTAAAAAACTTACAAATAATCCAGAGGCTACGGACAGGGGGCAAATGTCCAGATTTTGAATAAGGCAAGGGGCTAATGTCTGGGGGGCAAGTGACAAAGGGGCAAATGTCCTGGAGGGGGGCAAATGACCTGGACCCGATATATATATGTGTGTGTGTGTGTGTGTGTGTGTGTATTTAACGAACAATAATTTTGTAATCATATCTAACTAAATATGATTGTGCACACATGACAAATAAAACTGTGTTAAAACGAATTGGATTTGAATTTTTCTTTAGCCTAGGATTTTAACAGTTGGAATTGATTTTTTGCAAGGCGGAATTAGAAATGATTTTTTGGAATTGACAAAACAGAATTGACCCCCATGCCTGATAGACTTCCTTCATATGTATAGCTTGTACTAATACTATTGTGGGTTGCCGATAGTTGCCCCCTCCCCCCACGATATTCATTACAGTGTTATCAGTCGACTCAGAATAAAATGTAATTAATACATCTCTTTATGAACTTCCGGTTATTACATGTGGGGTTTAATCTGATCAATAAAGCAAATTAATTTTATATAATTTTGCCTTATTGTCAAGTCACAAGAATTCAGACAGAAATTGTAAAGTGTCATTATAGAAAGCAGACATGTAATCTGACAGTGTTCAACTGGGTAGATGACGATGCCTTAGTTAGTTTCCTCTCCAGCTAGACATTGCATGGGTGAAATACATTTTATTAAATATTTAAATACTTTTAAAATGTTTGTGTAACTGCATTTGCACTTAATCACAATGAAAGTATTTGTATATTTAAATATTTCCATAAAGAATTTGAATGTAAACAGCAACAGCAGGCTTCTGTTGCGCTATAGTCTATACTGTCTTTTGGTGTGTTTCTCCCATGCATCTACCCCCTTAGCCTTAACCTTACGCTTGCTGCTTGGTCTCTAGGCATTTAAAACACTGGAGTATGAGACTTATTATGACTGTCAATAAATAATATCAAATTATTTTCTTGAATAATTTTGCCTAGTACATACGCCACGGCCCATGTTATAAGGCTGCAGTATATCCTGTAGCACTTATTGAGTTATTGTTATTCTTTTGAGTACGGCCACGTATTGTCTATTGACGGTACGTCTGATCACGTCGAAAATAAATCGGCGGATAGGAAAACACTCGTAATTATATCAAACTATTAACACTTACTCGCACTTTATTGTATTCATACATTTCGATTTACTGTGGGTTATATATATGCTAACGTTGAAGCACATATGTGCTTATTGGGGTGGAACTATATTGTAATCGTAGTGATAAGTCACAATGGTAACGGTAATCCAATTTACTAACCTGGTTTCGGCTCGTCGCTTCCTGCGCATCGCTCTGCCCTTTGATATCTGACGTTTCCTTGTCGCAGAATAGTCTGTAGATGCATGGTCATATGCGGAAAAAAAATCTAAGATGGAACGGTGTCTTTGACCAAGAATGACATCTTGATGCTCTCCGTCTGTCCATGCTCATCACAGTCTTTTGTCTTTTGTCGGAAAAGTGGTCACTCGCAGTGCCTGCGGCTGGCGGACACGGCAATTTCCGCATTTGCAACCACGTTTTCCGCTGCAAATTCTTCCTCGGAAGTCGATCAAAAGTGTTTTCCTTGCATTTGTAGTACTAGTTGATATATCCAGGAGCCATCCAGTGTACACCAGTTTTCTTTTTATTCGATTTTCCATGCGTTTCGGCCGTTTTTCCGAGAGGTTTTTACTGTGTGAACGCCGTGCCAGGAGCTCGTACTCAAACCACTCTGCCGCTGAGCCCCCCGCAGAGCAATATGGCGCCGCCCAGCGAAGATAATGGCAAAGTTTAAAAGGATATTACAAAATTACCGTGGCGTTGCGCCCATCATATAAGGGTGATATATACTGTAAATGGTATGTTATTATGTTTGGGCTATGGTTGTTCGAGTGCTTCACCCCCCCTTTAAAACAAAACCACAACGAGTCGTTATAAAAAAATATATATCAATCAATACGTAACACCCTTTATTAGTTAAAATTTGTGAAAAGACGAAAAAAATATATGCTTAATGCCTTTTTTATTAATTGTATTAATAATAAATCTGGAATTTTCTTGAGCCTGCGGGAGTAAAACTGTCGCGGGATGGCAGAAAGTCCTGCCGTGAGGCCAATTTCTTATATAACGAATTTGCGACCGCTGAAAGCGATCGGCATTTCATTCGTTGGCCAAACTTTTCACTCGACCACCATTACTAGTCGGCTCCTCCATTTTTGTAGTTTATGACATCAGATATTTAACTCTGACATATTTATGTGTGTACTCACAGGTATTGCTTGGGGATAAACGTTAGTCCCGTTCCGAAACGACGATCTTTGAAGATATCACTCGTTTCGTTGACTACCATTCTGACGTTCCAATCTGAGAGTTTCTTCCGCACACAGCTCTCCGTTCTCGGCCATGGCTGCGAGAGACACAGTGTAAACATTTTGTTGCTCTTGTTTTCTCATGCAACAGATAATCTCGTGCTTTTGAATTATTGCCTCCAACGAAACGATTCATGCCCATACTAGTCCAATAGAAATCAGCACATGTTTGACTAAATACATACTAAATTTGGTTAAAAGGTAAATTTGTGTCTTAATATGATTAGCAGGGTTTCCTGGACTTGCAGAAAAAATGCAACCAAAATCGACCCTGGAGTATATAGAATTTGTTCAGGAACAATATGAATACGCTATCTTTATCGTATTTTCTTTTATTGGCTATCCGTACCAGTTTGGCTCCATTGCGTATACGTGGTCTGGAAGGCCAATCACGACGTTGTTAACGATTTTGTTGCCAAGGCCTAACGATAGTTGTCACTTGATTTCTTATTGAGAAATCCATAACTAGCTAGACACAGTGTTAAATTTTGAATTATATGTCTGATTAACAAATTTATTAATGCAACTAAACAGTTAAATGAAGACATCATGGATTTAGTGTGGACATACATTTCAAAGAGTGCATGAGCCAGAATTGTACCAATCGGTACAATTTGGGGGGGCAAACTTTAATATGCATTTTTGTTTTGTGTATTATTTTGTAAAAAAAGTACATATTACGATAAAACGTTAATCCTGGTCATGTTGAGTTATTTGGCATCTCCTTGGGGGTGCAGGTATTGATTCCCTGGCCCAAAAACTCCCACCACCTTCGAGAAAAAGGTAGTTGCGACATTACAGCGTGGAGGAAGATTATGGTCGGGGTATCAATATTTGCATCCAAAGAGAGATGCCAAATAATTAAAAATGGCCAGGATTAATGCCAGTGGATGTTACAATATCAAAACCCAAAGTAATATGGTTAAATGGTTACACCGTTATGTTAGTATATGTTTGTTTGACAAAGTAAGCATTCGCGACCTTGTAGGGTGGGGTAGTGTTTTGGCTAGGAAATCAATAAACTACAGATAAATGTCAAATGGTTAAACATGACCAGGAATACTGCCAATGGGTGTTATGGTATCAAACAACTCCATGCAAATGGGCAACAATGTTACCTTAATATGTATATGTTTGATACAAAAAGCAATCACAACCTTATAGGATGGGGTAGCGTTTATCGAGTGTTAATTAATGTGACACTAATTACAATTTACGATTAATTTTTAACATAGGACAACATTATTCATTCCATAGAAAACACATTGACCAATAAATGAAGCATCGACAAAATATGACAAACAAACGCAAACACAAATCGTAGCCACAAAATTGGACCACAACCCCAAATCAAGGATTGGGGCAAAAATCAAGGTTCCCAGGATTGAATTTGGTTGCATTTTCTGTGGGAACTCTGGGCACCCACTTGATCATCTTAAAACAGAAATTGTGTTTTTTACTTAATGTCCGGGTTATCGCCAATTTCTACTGGACTATTCTTCCACTTCGCCTACTGTGGAGTTAAGGCGACACGCACACACGCTCGCACGCGCGCACACGCACGCATGCACGCACGCATGCACATATGCACGCGCGCGCTCTCTCTCTTTTTCTCTGTCTCTGTCTCTCTCTCTCTCTCTCTCTCTCTCCCTCTCCCTCTCTCTCTCTCTCAAACACAAATTAACAAAACAACAATTTCTAACCGATACGTCCGTCTGAGACACTACTTTGGTTGTCGCGGTCTCTAAACTTCCACAACGTGTTTCACAGGTGCTAGGAAAGTGCACTGGTTTCCTCCAGGTTCGCACTGTCACGTGATGGGCATCTGTTGAATAACACATGTTGAAATAACTATAGTTTAACACATTCGTCCAGTCCAGCTTAGAAGAGGCTCAAATAACAACACACACACACACACACACACACACACACACACACACACACACACACACACACACACACACACACACACACACACACACACACACACACACACACACACACACACACACACACACACACACACACACACACACACACACACACACACACACACACACACACACACACACACACACACACACACACACACACACACACACACACACACACACACACACACACACACACACACACACACACACACACACACACACACACACACACACACACACACACACACACACACACACACACACACACACACACACACACACACACACACACACACACACACACACACACACACACACACACACACACACACACACACACACACACACACACACACACACACACACACACACACACACACACACACACACACACACACACACACACACACACACACACACACACACACACACACACACACACACACACACACACACACACACACACACACACACACACACACACACACACACACACACACACACACACACACACACACACACACACACACACACACACACACACACACACACACACACACACACACACACACACACACCCACACACACACACACACACACACACACACACACACACACACACACACACACACACACACACACACACACACACACACACACACACACACACACACACACACACACACACACACACACACACACACACACACACACACACACACACACACACACACACACACACACACACACACACACACACACACACACACACACACACACACACACACACACACACACACACACACACACACACACACACACACACACACACACACACACACACACACACACACACACACACACACACACACACACACACACACACACACACACACACACACACACACACACACACACACACACACACACACACACACACACACACACACACACACACACACACACACACACACACACACACACACACACACACACACACACACACACACACACACACACACACACACACACACACACACACACACACACACACACACACACACACACACACACACACACACACACACACACACACACACACACACACACACACACACACACACACACACACACACACACACACACACACACACACACACACACACACACACACACACACACACACACACACACACACACACACACACACACACACACACACACACACACACACACACACACACACACACACACACACACACACACACACACACACACACACACACACACACACACACACACACACACACACACACACACACACACACACACACACACACACATTTAACTGTGTTATTAAAGTAATTATATAGAATAAAACCGTGACCAATTCGCGGTTCTATTTCGCGTTGTGTGTAAACGTTATCCAGTTTGACATTTAATGTCAATGTAAAGAACTAAAGTGAATTAAGTACCATTTTAACTACCCGCTCCCCCGATTGACATCAGTGTCGTGACAAATTGTGCTATCTTCGCAGAAAACCACAGGGGATAGTTGTACTATTAATATAGTATTGAGATAGGTGTATTACTATTGCAATACTATTGCGATAGTTTCATAATTATTCCATTACTATTGCTATTGTATGACGGAATAACGACCAGGACCGCTGTCCCAAGTCATAATCCGTGGGTGGCGCCATCGCGTGGCCCTGGGAGCAGTTGATTAAAATAGTTAATCCGTGAATGATGCCGTTGTAATCGACGGTTGTTGATGTCAGGTTGATGTGAATAAATTACCAAATAAAGTTGAAAACTATCGTTAGTATCGACGGTAATTACCGATAGTTAAATGTATTATCGATAGCACTGTATCGTCACATCGACCATTGCAATGCATAGATAGTTCGGGGTATGGTTACCCCCGTACTGGGAGCAGTTCGGGTGGCGTGGCCCCGTAGCGTCGCCAAGAGCGGCTCGTGTGGCGTGACCCCGTAGCGACTCCAAGAGCGGCTCGTGTGGCGTGACCCCGTAGCGTCGCCAGGAGCGGTTCGTGTGGCGTGACCCCGGTTTTAGTAACACAGTGATACCCACGTGTCATCGCCGACACGGATTCTCGTTGCGACAGCAGCGAACCAGCGTTGACATGAGTGACAGCCTCCCAGCCGACGAAACAGAACGTCACTGGACAGTTAGAACGAATGGGTCTGTCAGGGATGGCCAGTATAAGTACGTACGTTTACCTCTGTGTTCATAACTTATCACTTAATTTAGCTCTTCGACCGACCGACCGACCGACCGACCGACCGACCGACCGACCGACCGACCGACCGACCGACCGACCGACCGACCGACCGACCGACCGACCGACCGACCGACCGACCGACCGACCGACCGACCGACCGACCGACCGACCGACCGACCGACCGACCGACCGACCGACCGACCGACCGACCGACCGACCGACCGACCGACCGACCGACCGACCGACCGACCGACCGACCGACCGACCGACCGACCGACCGACCGACCGACCGACCGACCGACCGACCGACCGACCGACCGACCGACCGACCGACCGACCGACCGACCGACCGACCGACCGACCGACCGACCGACCGACCGACCGACCGACCGACCGACCGACCGACCGACCGACCGACCGACCGACCGACCGACCGACCGACCGACCGACCGACCGACACAAACCGGTCAGCTTACAAAAAGTACAACGAACCTTCTTGTCTCGTGAGCAGCCGAGCCGGGTCACAAACCCACGACTTGCTGCCGTTGTTTCCGCAGTCGTCGACGTCGAGTTGTGGGTTCGGGAACTCGGACATGGTCCACGAGTCGGTCACAGCTGCAAGTGCATTCGCTACCAGTATAACACATACGGCTACCGACATGACGTTCGTATAACCGGATTTCTAAACGTTAACAGCCAACCGACCGTTAACAGCCAAGCTCTTCACTAGTAATGAATTATTTCGTTTGTTGCGTACGTCTCTCAGAGAGTAAACCTTGGTTAGTACAAGTAAACAACGATATCGACTTTGTTTCACTGGCGACGGGAGCTCGGTGATATAGCGCTGTCTCTGAAGCTACGTCACTCGGCCTCGATTCCATATGTACGGATGCGGCATGCGGTATGCGACAACAAATGGCTATAGTGGGAATTCATAGGAGTGTTTCCGTGTGTGCGGATGCGGATGCGGATGCGTTTTGTCGTGCGGATACGGATGTGGCAAATCGAATGGCTCCATGTAGCGATTCAAATCGTATCCGCACACGAATCGGACAGGGAATTCCCAGGAGTGACGTCAATATACAGGTATTTTCCCAAGTTTCAAAATGGCAGCGTAGGTAAGAATACATTGATAAGGACTAGGATTGAAACATGCCGTCAGGAAAACTATCAATAGCTCAAATAGAAGTTCTGGAGGAACAAGTGCGTCATAATCCTATTTTATAAGACCCCAAGTGTGTAGAGCATATAGACGCTAAACAAATTCACAACACGTGGAGCAGTCTCTACGTTATGATGGCACGGGAATTCGACAAATGCCAATGCCGTCGAAGAAGCTCACGGTGGTAAGTACTACGTATAAGCACTACGTAAGACTATCTGCGACTGTAGAGTTGAACAAACACGGCAAACCAGAAGCGGAAAGAGAAATAAAACGCACTGCGTTCCGCACGCATGGAATCACGCAAAACGCATTCCGCATGATGCATCCGTACATATGGAATCCTAGCTTTACGCGATGGCGAGTCATACGCCGTATCGCGACTCACTTAGTGGCACAAACCGGACACAAGACGTGCGGTTTGTTTTGAATGTGTTTACGTTTTACAACACAGACGCGCTGGTTGTACGTGCCGGGTGCACCAATGCATCAACAAAACATAAAACACACGCACGCACGTGCGCAGGAACGAACGTAGGCAAGTAAGTACGAACGCATATATACACAAGATGCTTGTGTGAAAACATCTCGAAAGTGTGTTTGTGTGTGTGTGTGTGTGTGTGTGTGTGTATTCGCGCGCGTGCGTGGCGCGTGCGTGATTGTGTGTGTTCGGGGGTGGAGAGCGTGTTCTGCCAATCCCCCGAGCTACATCCGAACCCACTATCAATTTCCTCGGTGTTTAGCTTTATATATTTTGATACATATATATATATATATATATATATATATATATATATATATATATATATATATATATATCAACCTCACATACTCGATTACTAGAATACACTTATTTATTTGTACAAACAGTTTTTCAGAAATTCGAATGTTGATCATAAAATGCGCTAACCTGACTCACTCGTACAGATTTCTCTAAACATGGGGAGGGGGTGATGCAGAAAGTAGAGGGGAGGTTGATGGGAGGTGGGAGGGGGGAGGTTGATGGGACTTGGGCGGTAGGAAGTAGGCCTCAACAATAATCGGGAGGTGGACTCTCAACAATTCTGGCATGTGGGAGGTTGGCGACACAAACAAGTGGGAGACATCTCCCCCTTAAAATTCCTATGCGTACAGTTCTGTTGCATCATTTGACCAACGGTAAAAATAGATCCACTCGCAGTGGCTACGAGAAACGTAAAACTCACATGTGTCGGATAGGAATTTCCACGCACATGCGCACGCTCGTGCACCAGACCACGCAAACAGGACCGGAACCAGACACAACGTACGACGCGTCATTGTGTTATGTCGCTTTTTAATGACGCAATATATTGGCGATTGGTGGTATCGATGCACACAGAAGTAAGTATTAAAACCATCAGTGACTCATTTGGCTTAAGTTTTTTCTTGTGAAAATTTATGTGCGCCACTACACGGTAGTATGGTAAACTAATGGATGGCTAAGCTGCCCCCTAGGCCTCCCTTTTGAGAGATCCTACACCTACACACTCCACCGAAAATCATACAATTATCATAGCCATGTTAATTGTTACGTGACAGTTGAGAAGGAACTGGCGCGCCGCCTGGTGACTATGCCTTGATCATAGGCAATGATAACTCACGTTTCTACCAAAGGATACCCGTTCTCCGAGTTCCATTTTAGACGGCGTCTATCTGTGTCATCACATATCAAACACATCGGCCGCACGGAGACAGTTAAAAACACACGTTTTTGATATGTTTATTTATATCTGGTAATAAACAACATTTATTAAAAGATCTATACAAATTAGTTATAATGTCTTAAAATGGTAGATGATATTCAATATGGGAAAATGGAAATGCATACATACAGGAAACGGGAACTTGGATATAAACTATGATATGGGATATACTATTCTACGTACTACGGCAAACGAAAAGGACTTATGAATAACAATAATTGCTGATATGAAAGTTTCAGAGCAGTGTGGTATTACAGCTTCAAAGGGTATTCAAATTCTTGGGTTGATTAGGAGAAACATAACATAAAAGGAAAACACCTAATTATACCTCTGTATTAAGAAATAGTTAGACCTCATTTAGAATACTGTATACAAGCGTGAAGACCCTATCTTAAAAACGATATAGATACGCTTGAACGTATACAGAGGAGAGCAACTAAAATTATTCCAGAACTGCGAGACCTTAGTTATGAAGAACGCACGAAAGAGTATGATTTAATCACATTAGAGACAAGGAGGTTAAGAGGAAATCAGATTGTAGTTTTTAAGACATTGAATGGATATAACAATATTGTTATAAATATGTTTTATTCAGGAAGTACTCGTTCTCACAGAAGATAATAAATGAATGGAACAAATTGTTTACGCATTGTCTAACTGCTAGCAGCGTGAATATGTTTAAAAAACAAGGTTGACACATATCTGATATCTGATGTCCCCGTCACTGGAGTAATGCCTGTCGCGTTGTAGTTTTGCATTTACACTTATGATGGCTAAAAAAAAAACGAAGAAAGAAACCATTATTATACAATTCGTTTTACGTTTCAAAAGAGCATTCTATAAGCAAAGATTTAAAAAAAATATAATATTATTTGTATGTTTCTAAGATCACTGAAGGACACCAAGTAACGACTGTTACATAATGCAGGGCATGTATTACAGTGGACGGTTCCTTAACTTACAATTGCCGAACTATCTTTTTGCTGTTTCCTCTTATCATGAGGTTGTTAAAGAATCAAATCAAGCTATTACCTTCCGTTTAAGTGAATTTAAAGTTTGAGCTTCTATGTCCCACTTTTGTGCAACCCACTAATGTCACCACCAGGTGGCGACACGAATGGCCGTGAGCGAAATAAAAGCACCTGCACCTTCGAAATGCATCGACAAAACTAAAAAATCCAGTGTGACCGATTGTATCATTTCATAGAGGTCGCGTGATCACAACAATGTTCAATGAAATATATTTTATATTCTTTCCCACCGATGGGAAACTGATCGTAATATGTACAGTTTGCTTTCCCAAATGTACTGGCTCTGCGTGGGTGGTTCTGAACGTGCTGACGTGGGTATGTGCTGTGTTCCAATAGTGTTGAAGATATTAACATATTGTTATGATAGCCTAATCATAATCTATAATCATTTAACACCTGCTGAACATCATTCTTAATCTTAATTTGTTGACCGCATTCGTGTATGTGAAATGTCCATGTTGTGTATATAATAAAGTTTTTGAAGTATAAATGTGTTACACTAATATCATTGATCTAAAATGTGAACGTGGCTGAATTGAAGTAATAAACGTAGCAGCAGCAGCAGCAGCAGCAGCAGCAGCAGCAGCAGCAGCAGCAGCAGCAGTAGCAGCAGCAGCAGCAGCAGCAGAAGCTGCTGAACATCTTGTTGTTATGTTGTAATCGCGTTTAGTTTGTGAATTGACATAAAGTTTTTTTCAGAAATAGTGATGATGACTATATTGCGTGTTTTAAGAAAGGTTCCTTTTATCAGTACACTTGAATCATAATGTAAACAACTGAAAGGCGACACAAGCTTGAACAGATTTGTGATTTTAATATGGTGTTACATTTCTGCTTAATATGGTGTTAAGAGTTGTTTGGTAAATATACTAGAATTAGCAGTACGAATCAATTGATACGATGATCATACATGTCTATACATTGAGGATGTTGATAGGAATATGAGGATGTTGATAGGAATATGTTCTTCAAACTTAAAGAAGGCAGTAGAACCAGAGGACACAAAGCAGCATTAGCTAAGGAGCAGTGTAGGTTGGACATGAGAAAGTACTCTTTCTCACAGAGGGTGATAAATGAATGGAACAAACTGCCAAATGATTGTGTTAATGCTAGTAGTGTGAATATGTTTAAAAATAGAATTGACAGATATCTGATAAGGGCGGGCTACACATAGATGAGAATATTGTTGGACTCTCGATAAGCCAATGGCTTCCTTGTCCACTTGCCATCTGGAACTTGTTGTTCGGGATGGCAATCTTGTTAAATCTTGTCTATTTCTTTAGTAATAAAATATACATCTGCCAAGAAATGTGCTACAATGCTACGTGCCAAAACATTTAATATGCAAAAATTATATATATATATATATATATATATATATATATATATATATATATATATATATATATATATATATATATATATATATATATATATATATATATATATATATATATATATATATATATATATATATATATATATATATATATATATATATATATATATATATATATATATATATATATATATATATATATATATATATAAATATATATCACATTTTATTAATATCACGAGGTAAATATGCCATTATGGCGAGGCATCTTATATTAACATGGCCGACTTGCAACAACATATTGATGCATTTGTACGTATTAACATGGTTTTTAAATCAACAATATGCTTCTTCAGTGTTTTGAGTGGACCCCTTTAATTGCCTTGTGGTCCGCATTTATCAGCGAAAAATCGTTTGGCGACGTTTGATTATACGTAATCGCTAGATGGCAGCACTACTCCGTACTTTTGCCAATAAACGAATTCCTGGCCTCGATTATCCAGTCTCCGTGATGTTTGTTTATCGCTCTTACCAGCACCGTGGTCGAGTGCAGGGCACGGACCACAGTCAGAATCCATCCGCCATTACATACATAAAGAGTCCCAAAGAAAAAATTCATTGTGCAGTTAGGGTTTATTTCTGAGAGCAGAAATTGTGTGTATGAGTGAGTGGAAGTGATGTTTTTGTGCACAGTAGCATCTAAGCTTTGAAATTATGCCATTTGTCAGTAGGTATACCAGTTGCGTAAGGACACAGTGGCTGTTAGGCAGGATGCACTCATATTTGGGAAACTGGGGAATTTCATGGCAGAAATGCAGGGGCCTCATGCTTTGAAGCAATTTGTGCGAAAAGGAGGTATGTAATTTTCACGAATTTCGCACACCAGGTGTCTTAGTGGGTCTGTCATTTTCTGTGAATTAAAAAAAAAATTGTAGCATAAATTTTCAATGTAGACGCAAGAACGTTATAATGGTCGTCTATGGGAAAAGTGACTGTGGTCCGTGCCCTGCACGTATTCGTTGGCGGGATATATGGGTTAGGGCTAGGTTCCACCGAGTAAGCAGATGACTGCCCTCTTGTGTGTATATGCGTTCGTTCGTGCTTACGAGCGTGTGTGCGCGTGCGCGCGCACGGGCATTTTAATTTTCTTATCACGCACGCGCGCGCTAGTGTTTTAAGATTAAGATGATAATATAAAACAGTTTTACATAAAAGCAAATATAAAAAGAATAATGGGAGTCGAACCCGCGAGCAACATGTTGTGTTTGGATAGCCACGTACAATATCTTCATGACCAAATTTTCTACGCACATCTGTGTTGTGTTAACCATATGCTTTTAAAACAACTTCAGTTTAGGCTCTTCTTAATTTTCTTGAGTCAGCATTTAACATAACGCATTCTTTATGCGTATGTCATTGCTAAAATATCTTAGTTCTGTAATCAAATTGTTCATTTTGTACGTGTCCGACCGACGGACGGACCGACGGACGGACCGACGGACGGACCGACCGACCGACCGACCGACCGACCGACCGACCGACCGACCGACCGACCGACCGACCGACCGACCGACCGACCGACCGACCGACCGACCGACCGACCGACCGACCGACCGACCGACCGACCGACCGACCGACCGACCGACCGACCGACCGACCGACCGACCGACCGACCGACCGACCGACCGACCGACCGACCGACCGACCGACCGACCGACCGACCGACCGACCGACCGACCGACCGACCGACCGACCGACCGACCGACCGACCGACCGACCGACCGACCGACCGACCGACCGACCGACCGACCGACCGACCGACCGACCGACCGACCGACCGACCGACCGACCGACCGACCGACCGACCGACCGACCGACCGACCGACCGACCGACCGACCGACCGACCGACCGACCGACCGACGACCGACCGACCGACCGACCGACCGACCGACCGACCGACCGACCGACCGACCGACCGACCGACCGACCGACCGACCGACCGACCGACCGACCGACTTAATCATGGTCAGCTATGTACTACTACAAACGTGGTTTATTTAAATGTCAAGTCGCTTGTCCTGTCACTTGATTCCACGTACGCTGGACGATCGACTTGTGCTGTTGGCAGAAGTCTTTGTATTGCTGCATCAGGTCCTCCTGCTTGTCCGCCAGGTGGCGCGGCCACTTAGGGAGGAACCGCTCCATCTGTTCCCAGTTGTACACCCCGCCGTTCTTCTGCAGGTTCCGAGCCAGCCTGTCCAGCGCCATCTCCAGGATGTTGTCAGATGTCGGAACTTCTTTCGTGCGCTCGAAGTACGCCTCGTGATGCGGCTCGGCGGCCACGTGATCCCCGATGACGTCATCCATGACGTCACAGACGAATTCTTTCAGCTGCATGGAGAAGACGAGCGCTGTGACGACCATGTACCACGTGTCCTTCGTGTGGTCGTGCGCAGACGGACTGCCAGTTGCATGTTCGTGTGCGGAGCGCACGCACGCAATGTGTTCGCGTTCGATGGTCACCAGTCGCGCCAGTTGCGTCAGTTGGTCGCTAAGGCCGCTGTCGGTTTCACGCAGCCGGTCGTCCCAGAAGCAGTTGGCGGTGGCGCGGTCGAGGCCCCTGGACTGGTGGACTAGTGTGGCGAGGTCTGAAGTCTCTTTTCCAGTATCGTTTCCCATGTGTCGCCGTAGATCGATGATACTGGCTTCTGCCGCCGGAGACTGATTCGGTTTAGTGATGGCTTGTGACATGATGACGTCGATCTCAACGTAAACCTAAGTGGAACAATCGAATATATTTGAAACAATAACTAAATAAATATCGATGTAGTAAAACAATCCATAGCGGACACGTGGTCCTTACGAACAATGCTTAAAATTGTGTGTATAGCTAAACATTTCCCAGTTGTGAGAACGTCTACTAGAGGCTAACAGAAACAACGTGTTTTAATCACCAGATAGCGAATAATGCAACGAATAACGCAATGCGTCATGTGATCGTTGACGACACGATTTTTTATGAGATGTGTAGATACGCGATTGTCCTGCAAACAGTCTGTCGACAAATAATTGTCAGTGTAACCACCAAATACCTCATGGTCCATTTGTTTTATTTCGTTGGAATTACGACACTTAGCAACAAATATTTAGACCCCTTTTCCAGAAATATCAGTCCTTTTCAGGGTCTCGAGACCCCCGTTTAATTACATGAAAAACATCATACCCTAGTTTTGGGAATGCACAAGCGTCCCCGTGTACCCTACAGTGCAGCATATCGGTGGTTTAGGGGTCGTATAACAATCAGCGACATATTAATTTTCATAAGAACACGAACGTTTTCGCGGGAATTTCTCGGCGTATCATTTGCTGCGTCTTCTTTCGTTCGCATCATTTTTTTAGACCCTTTACCACAAAAACAGTAATTTTCGGAGGTTTCGAATATATTAGAGGTCTCAATTAGATGCGCACGTACCCTGAAACATTTCATGTAGGGTTTTCCACTAAGGTCTCAGTTATGGGATAACATTATACACTACCGGCTGATACGCATAGAAAAGGCTAACGTACAGATACATACACGGAAGGAAGTTATCAGCACACTCTTACATACGCAAACGTATAAATGTATAGTATATTAGGTACATATGCATCATGACGGCAGGAGAGCATATAATTATAAGTAAAAAACTAGACATGGTTTGGGTGATCTTTTAATGCAAGAAGTTCAGTAAGTTCAATAAAAACGTACAATTAAATACAGATGAAAATATCTCCCAAACACATCCCAACCATGTATGTAGGAAAAGTGCATCTAGGACAGTCTCCGCTCACAAGTGGGTAAAACGCATCAGGAAACCAAAGGACCCGCCACCTGCACTACATGTTTCCCAAGGGTAGCTGTTTGCGCATAGACCATGACGGGTGCAAGTAACGTTCGTATGAGTTGCTACCCCAGTCCCCCTGAGGGGTGCTTTGATGACGTTAATTGGACGGCTACATTATAGAGCAAAGGTCGCCCCTCCCCGCCTAAAACTGTGCCCCGAGTACTCGGCAGGATTAAATATGAGTGTTGCCAGGCACTGGCTAGTTTGCGCTGAAAAAGACTAGCCGAGAGGGGAAGCCAGCCACAAGGGCCCAGGTATGAGAACAAAGGGGCGTGTAAAATCACAGTGAACACAGCAACTGATTCACTCTCAGTCTAGTGAGCACAACACTCAGCGCTGTCACCGAGAGCCACTGACCATGCACCCCTGAAACCCATTAGTGTAGACAGCCTGTGTTTGGGACTTTACAGGTCATGGGAGGTGAATTGCCCACCCCAGGGAAACCATGTGGCCCCTGTATTAGTGACAGGAGATGGTTGATTTACACACTTGGGAAACATCTATGCTGAGCAACATAGTTTTGTTTGCGTTACCTAGCAGTAAGAGTATGTGTATCTAACTGATTATGATAATAGTTTCATCTAACACATAGTTGTATATCAGTCCAAATGACATGCATTACTAGTTGACACTATAATTATCTAAACTTGTAATCAAAATTGAGTAGGAACACATGCAGTGTTCTGCCGAGTGATCTGTCCTACAGCAATGACATGGCGGCTTCCACACAATAGAACAAAGAATTCAATCTATGAACATCTGACTACCTGAGTCCCATATTAGACGCAACGAGGTATGTAGCAAACTAATGAATAACCAAGAATCACTTAGAATGTATTAATATTACAAATGTCTTGTTTTTCATCGTTAAACTTGATGTTAAGATCAATCTCACAACATAGTACGCTGTCCCAAATGTTATGAACTTATCATTGTCAAATATAAGGCTATCTATCCACATAGTATTGTATAAATATGAGACAGTTGTATCTAGTGACATTACTTATTCGATTATGCATTCATAGTGTTAGTGCACGTGTCTGTACCTTGACCATATCAATGCTGTGTGTTAGCTGTGTTAACATGTGGGAATACTTACAAGATAACATATCACTGTATGTGCGCAACCAGCTTTAGACCACTTAGTGTGACTATTTTAATCATTGACGAGTAACTAGGTCAGCCACCTTTAGTATAGTATACCATTTAACATATATATATATATATATATATATATATATATATATATATATATATATATATATATATATATATATATATATATATATATATATATATATATATATATATATATATATATATATATATATATATATATATGGTGTAAAACTGTTTGTTAATAGTTGTAATTTCTTTTCACAGTTTTCACGGTGTTACACAATAAACATCAGTATCTCAACCAAAAGACGAAGTTGTTTTCAATATGGGGCTCGAGGCTACAGTGAAAACTCGACGTCTTCCGAGAACGATGACGCCGACGCTAAGATCAAACGATGCCATGCTTTTAACCAGCAGGTTAGAATTGCGGAAAAAGCAAGCCCAAAAATCGGTAGTAAGATGGCTGGCGTTATGGGCAATTTCTGTTTTTGAGAAGCCTTCAAAAACCTTTTTGTGCCTTTAAGTGATGGATCCACAAGCCAGGAAATGTGAAAAGGGTTAGAGTGATTCGCCTCCAAATGCATAATACGTACATTCAAATACTGCTTAATCGAGTTGAAGCAAAGTCGATGCGACAGAAAAGCTATATAACGACAAGCGTTGTCTACATATATAATTTTAACTGCTGTTCTTTATATCTTTACATTCTTACCAATTCGTCTACGCCAGTTGTTACAAAACATTTCCAAAAAATGTCATTACATTTGTCACTTTCCGGTGATTTGACTATTTTTTCCAGATCGTTCGGTAAACTTTATTGATCCGCGCCTTCTTCGACTTTTGTGTCGTCCGCTAAATTCAGAACTTCCTGTGTTGATTGTACACAGCCTGGTCGTTTTTATCATAAAATCAGGTTATATAATGTGAAGTTGTATTATTTAATAAACTCATTGCTCGTTAAAACACAGTTGTGCTTTTAATTCCAGAACGTTTATTCAAACAAATCAGTTTGTAATACAATATAAGCATACTCAACTTGTAAGTGAAAAGTTTGAAAAAGTCAAGATCTTAGAATAAATGTAGTTTATAGTTTAAAACATGGCTTTACCACGGATAAAACAGTGTACAACACAATTATTAAATAACCGAATATTCTCTGATTGAGACTTACCTTTTCTGGTAGCTTTGATGTTGGTCTACGACTTGTCGGTATTCGAGTGCTTGCTTCGAGCGAGATCACATCGCATATATATACACCCTGGCGTAAACACTCTTCAGGTCGTGATGCGACGTAAAGGGAACGTTTCACACCATTATAGATTATTTAGCCGTCAAATTCCCCCAGCGCTGCCGCGTACTCACCGCTGTATCGAAACTAGAACGACGTCGTGCACTTACTGGCTGGGTGCCAAATAAAACATAGTTGCAGTGTAGTCTGCACTGTAGCTGTCTACTGGCGATTGTGTGCAAGCATCTTGATTGATGTGTTTCAACGCCGTCAGTTGTACTTTCAATCGTCCTGTTTTTGTTCGTCACACTCTCTCGTGTTCATCACCACCCACTCATGCTGTAGTTCGGCATTTCCCGCCCCCGGTGTCTGTGTAGCATTACACACAGTGACGTGACACGAACCTTCTACGGCAACAGCAAACCCTACTGTGTTTGAAAAGCCCAATGTAATTATTAATTGTATTCGCTGTGAGACTAGTATCTCTATAGCCGAACAAATGAGACAATTGCCCCTCGAAATATGTCACATAGTACGTATGCTGTTCTGTGTGTTCAGTATCCTAGTACCATCGGTAACTCATTATTTAACAAGATTTAACAAGATTGCCATCCCAAACAACACGTTCCAGATGGCAAGTGGACAACGCAATTTATATCAGGCCCGTCTTCGGGGTTTTAAAAAAGGGGGTTCGAGCTTACACAATCAGCAGGGGTTTTCTAGGACGATTTCTGAAAAACGTTACATTTAACAAATTCTTTCAAACATGTGTTTATCCCCCCCCCCCGAAGACGGGCAGGCATGTATACCCGTCATTTAATTGAAGTGACGATTAATTAGAGCACTATTCCATCGGATAAATGAATAACAGTTAATGTTTTCTGTACTGTTGCATCATAGCATTTAATTGACGACAATGGACAGACGCTGACCTCTCGTGAATCAAAGCACTGGCCAACCTTTCACAATCTGTCTCCAGTTCAGTCGAAATTGAAGGATGTAATGTTTGGGTGTGTTTTTCTATATAAACGAGTTGTAAGTTTTTCAAGTTTCATGTTTATTTTTTTGTAAAAGGTTACAAAGACACACTTTCAACGATAAAAGTAACTATGGCCTTACCCCATAAATAACTGTGGCCTCACCCCATAAATAACTGTGGCCTCACCCCATAAATAACTGTGGCCTCACCCTATACATAACTGAGGCCTCACCCTATAAATAAATGTGGCCCACCCCACAGATCAAGGTTGAGAGTAGCTGGAATACAATTGTTTTTCAAACAAACGATGTTATTTCGAAAGGTCACATACATCGGAGTCACCAAGTAGCCAGAGTTAATAAGTCCTTTTTATTGAAACACGAATAGGGTATTAAGATGACTAATTAGAAAACTGTTTATGTTAACAGATATTAGCTTGAGTGAACACCTTCACGAATGCACTAAAACACCCCCATGCTAGCATTATACAGTATACAGGTCAGATCTATATCTTACACTCAGGTCAATGAATGACGAATACAATACCAGTAATTTTAAGACGGTTGTCCGATGCGTTTATATTACGCAACATAAAATTATAATAATTGGCAAACGGAAATTGCACTTTCAAAATTTTTAGACAAGCTCTTTTAATTGCTCTGCAAATTGTTCTTCAATCCGGATTTAGGGGGATTTTATGAAGGAAAACATTTATATTATGTATTTATGCTGATTTGTTTCACATTTACAAATGAAATGTACTGTGATAAAGTAGATACTTTGTTGTATTTATCACGAATATATATATATATATATATATGTATATATATATATATATATATATATATATATATATATATATATATATATATATATATATATATATATATATATATATATATATATATATATATATATATATATATATATATATATATATATATATATATATATATATATATATGTATATATATATATATATATATATATATATATATATATCGTAATATATGACTTATAATAAAGTCCTTTGTAACTCGTATCTCCGTCAGTGTCGCATGTATGAGGCAGACGTTTTGTTGACGTGCTTTACATCTCAACTTCTGTGTCGAATATTCATGACATTTTCATTGCATGGACCTGGTGTTATCACAAAAAGGTCACAAATAATTATACACAACTGACTGGACTGAAACATTGAGGAATTATTGCAATTATGAAAGTATAGATTAGCAGCAATATGATTCCAGTGCATCCAGTTCCGAGTTTATTAGGATTGGCTAGCAGTGTATCTCGATTGGCTAGCAGTGTATCTCGATTGGCTAGCAGTGTATCTCGATTGGCTATCAGTGTATCTCGATTGGCTAGCAGTGTATCTCGATTGGCTAGCAGTGTATCTCGATTGGCTAACAGTGTTTCTCGATTGGCTAGCAGTGTATCTCGATTGGCTAGCAGTGTATCTCGATTGGCTAACAGTGTATCTCGATTGGCTAACAGTGTATCTCGATTGGCTAGCAGTGTATCTCGATTGGCTAACAGTGTATCTCGATTGGCTAACAGTGTATCTCGATTGGCTAGCAGTGTATCTCGATTGGCTAGCAGTGTATCTCGATTGGCTAAGAGTGTATCTCGATTGGCTAACAGTGTATCTCGATTGGCTAACAGTGTATCTCGATTGTTCATGTTTATTGTTCTTTTGAAGTATAGTGTCTGTTCAATCTTTTGATAGCATTGTAATCCAGACTATTCCCATGGGACGTGATTAAATTAAATTAAATATAGTATCTTTTTTGACATGGAGCCCAGAACGTCACGAAAGTTTTTTTTTTACATTAATCTAACATTTTCTCCGCAAACGTTGAGGTAAATGTATGGGAATTCCATAAAAAAAATCTATGCAATCATTCTAGGGACAAGACAGTTTCTTCAGTGGGGATCAGGGCATCCACTTATCAAGTGCAATGAAGTTTGGTGTCCAAATCTGTCGTGTGCAAATCATCGAAAATCGAATTCAATTTTCAGCAATCGGACATCAACACTGATTGATATTGTAAGGAAGGATGCTCATTTCAGCCAATATTATGACGTATGCTAGAGTCTTGGATGATGTTTGCCTTTACGGGTATTTTTCATCGTACGTCGTATCAGCTGTTGTGAAGTGGTTTTGGGTCCTTCGTGACGGACATGTCGATGTCGCCTTCTTGTCGTTTTTTTCGAGTGATCCATTGTCTTATTTACAACTCCATAAAAGCAAATTGGACCAACACTTTATTCACGTTCTACTTAAATCACGTAATTGATATGTTTTCTTTCCGAACGCATATACCACCCGTATGCCACGACTGTTATTTTGGGACACCATAATCATCGCGTCCGCAGAACGAACGTTCCGTATTGCATAGTTTTTTTTGTAAACACGGTCTGTGGGGCTCGCTAGTGTATTGGTGAGATCATCCAACTCTCGATAAAACACTCTTGTTTCCCATTCGAAGCTTCAGCAATTTTCTACTCCCACTTTTCACTTTTCACTTCACCCAGTTTTATTAATGAGTAATATTAGATAGTTGTCATTTGGTTGTTATTAAAGTTTATTATCATTATTTTATGTTATTACAACTTTTAGCTCGCCTACATGTTTTGTTTTCACATAAACCGCTTTCTCAAAAGATACTCTAATTGTTGGTCATATGAATAAAAAATAGATCATATCATATTTATTTTTACATCATGTCATATTTATTTTATGCATTATTTTTCTTTCTTTCCAGACAACAACAATGCATCTCCGGAAGAATAAATATGGGGAGGAATGTACAACAGTTTGATTTGATCATAGAAACCGTACAGAGAATTCGGGGAGAACTACGATTGTCACCACCAAGATGAAGCCCAAAGCGCTCATTGGAACTATCACCAGGCTACCCTCCATCCTGCTGTCGCACACTACCGCTGCAGAACGCAAGGATGTTCTAAACCCATGCGTGAATCCGTGGTGATCATTTACAATGAAAGGAAACACGACCAACGTGCTGGGCAGCATTCGGTTGGGCCAATAATCATCTCACTGCCTCTGGGGTGAAGATTGAGCATGAAGTGCATTTCGCGGACGGTGCTCCTGGCCAATGCAATCGTAAGCTGAACATTTTATACATGACTCACTGTCAAGATGATTTTGGCTTTCCAAATGAAAAACACTTTTTCGGAAGCCGTCACGGAACAGACCCGTGTGATGGCGAGATTGGCGTCGTGTTGGTGGTCATCAATAATTGTCCCGCCCATCCAAAAGGTTCAGAAGCTCAAAGCGATAGAAATGCTGTTCTTGCCATCAAATGTCACATCTAAACTTCAGCCCTGCGACCAGGGAATAATTCAAAACCTGGCTAAAGTCGTTGCTGCTACCATCACCAAATGTTTCACCCTTGACAGCTGCCGACGAGATCATGCAACCTCTCATCGAGCGTCTCTATTTCGGTGTCTGGTGTGGTCGACGTGGACAATGACCTTGAGACTACTATCACTTCTACAGATGCTGAGATTTTGGGTTTGCTCTGATGTGCACCTATCACTTCTGACGAGTCAGAAAACGAAGACTACTGTGGAGATGAACTGGAAAGAGTGACACAGTCGGAGGTCACGTCATGCCTCGAAAGGTTTAATGTCTACATTATGCAAGCTAACGAAAGTAACGAAAGAGTAACCCCGCCTTTCCTGAAATTCAAAGCCGCCATAGAGGGCCACAAGAACTATGCGAGGAAACAAACCAAGATAACTTTGTTTCTTTCAAAGTAATTTCTGAGTACTGTCGCGTTTTACTGAACTGATTCGTTGTATTCATGGTGCATGTCAATATAGTTGATTATGTGTTTTAAATATGTTTGTCTCAGTGTACAAATGGTTAGTTCCTTGTTGTTGTCCGTTATTGCACAAGAAGAACTTCAAAACGAAAGTACTGCCGTCTAGGGAGACATAATCTATCCAAAGAGACAAACATAGAAAATTTCTTTTTTGTGAAGTCATTCATTTCTGTGTAACAGTTGTAACAAAATAATATACTGCAATTCAATGGATAATGTTACATTTTGTTGAACATATTCATAATGCATAATAATATTCACAATTCCCTGGAGGTTCGACTTATGCAGAGCATACTGTACATGTGAATGGTATTCCTATTGATGTATTGAAAATATTATAAAACAATTAATAATAAATCAAACATAAACATTAAATGGTATTGACTTTTAACATTACAAAATAAATTAATAATATGTAAAATGCATACTTTAAATTCAGATTATAAAAAAGACATGAAGCTGATCAACAGCGGAACAGCACTAAATCATGATTAGCGATGTACTATTACAAACGTGGTTTATTTAAATGTCAAGTCGCTTGTCTTGTCACGTGATTATTGCACTTGTTTCCACGTACGCTGGACGATCGACTTGTGCTGTTGGCAGTTGTCTTTGTATTGCTGCATCAGGTCCTCCTGCATGTCCGCCAGGTGGCGCGGCCACTTAGGGAGGAACCGCTCCATCTGTTCCCAGTTGTACACCCCGCCGTTCTTCTGCAGGTTCCGAGCCAGTCTGTCCAGCGCCATCTCCAGGACGTTATCAGGCGTCGGAACTTCTTTCGTGCGCTCGAAGTACGCTTCGTGATGCGGCTCGGCGGCCACGTGATCCCCGATGACGTCATCCATGACGTCACAGACGAGTTCTTTCAGCTGCATGGAAAAGACGAGCGCTGTGACGACAATGTACCACGTGTCCTTGGTGTGGTCGTGTGCAGACGGACTGCCAGTTGCATGTTCGTGTGCGGAGCGCACGCACGCAATGTGTTTGCGTTCGATGGTCACCAGTCGCGCCAGTTGCGTCAGTTGGTCGATAAGGCCGCTGTCTGTTTCACACAGCCGGTCGTCCCAGAAGCAGTTGGCGGTGGCGCGGTCGAGGCCCCTGGACTGGTGGACTAGTGTGGCGAGGTCTGAAGTCTCTTTTTCAGTATCGTTTCCCATGTGTCGCCGTAGATCGATAACACTGGCTTCTGCCGCCGGAGACTGAATCGGTTTAGTGATGGCTTGTGACATGATGACGTCGATCTCAACGTAAACCTAAGTGGAACAATCGAATATATTTGAAGCAATAACTAAATAAATATCGATGTAGTAAAACAATCCATGTGTATAGCTAAACATTTCCAAATTGTGATAGCGTCTAACAGAAGCTATCAGAAATAGCGTAGCCTACAGTGCAGAACATTGGATCATATTGGTGGTTTAGGGGTCGTATAACAATCAGCGACAGATTCACTTTGATAAGAACACGCATGTTTTCGCTGGAATTAATCGGCCTATCATTTGCTGAGTCTTCTTCATTCGCATCTTTTTTTTAAGAAACCCATTACCACAAACACAGTAATTTTCGGAGGTCTCGATTATATTGGAGGTTTCAATTAAGTGCACACGTACCCTGAAAAATTTCGTGTAGGTAGGTAGGTAGGTAGGTATAACTTCAGGACTTCGTATGTTGATTGTACACAATCTGGTCGTTTTTATCATAAAATCATGTTATATAATGTACATTTTTTTTATTATAATTTGACCTTGATTTGTTTGTGAATATTTACTTTGTCGTTAGGTGTTAATGTGATATTCGAGTCGAAACATTAAACTAAAACAGGTAACGGTCAAGTTATATTATTTAATACAACTGTTGCTCTTTAAAACACATTTGGACTGTTCATTCCAGAACATTTATTCAAATAAATCAGTTTGTAATGCAATATAAGCATACTCAACTTGGAAGTGAAAAGTTTGAAAAGTAAAGATCTTAGAATAAATGTAGTTTATAGTTTAAAACACGGTTTTACCACGGATAAAACAGTGTACAACACAATTATTAAATATTCGAATAATCACTGATTGAGACTTACCTTTTCTGGTAGCTTTGATGTTGGTCTACGACTTGTCTGTATTCGTGTGCTTGCTTCGAACGAGATCACATCGCATATATATATATATATATATATATATATATACACCCTGGCGTAAACACTCATCAGGTCGTGATACGACGTAAAGAGAACGTTTCACACCCCTATATTTAGCCGTCAAATTTCCCCAGCGATGCCGCGTACTCACCGCCGCGTCGAAACTTGAACGATTCAGTTTGACCTCCAGCCGTGTCCACCCGAACAACGTTAGTTATAGTAAACCATGTCCTTTTGAATGACTTGATTAAATATGCGATGTAGTATTGAAAGACCCAAGTAATTTTCAGCGAAACGAACCACGATAAAGTATATTTACTAGTGCAGTTGTGCCCCCGGCGGTGAACTTACTGGCTGGGTGCCAAACAAAACATACTTGCACTGTAATCTGCACTGTAGCGTGCAGATCTGGCGTACTAGCGATTGTGTGCAGTCACTGTGTTTGGTGTGTTTCAATGTCGTCAGTTGTATTTTCAATCGCCTTGTTTTTGTTCGTCACTCTCTCGTGTTCATCACCACCCACTCCTGCTGTAGTTCGTTATTTCCCGCCCCCGATGATTAATTATCATGTTGTTATTACACATAGGGCGGGGTGTTTACTGCGTGGGACCGGCTGTGTGTCTGTTTGCCTGCAGCGTAATGGGACTGACCAACTTCAAGATTCATCCGCCAATTTGGACAGAAAGAGTCCATAGGAGAGTGTCGGTTGTGCATGTAATGTGTACATTTATTTAGAGTACTGTTGCATCGGATAAGTGAATACAGTTAATGTTTTCTGTACTGCTGCATCATAGCATTTAACTGACGACAATGGACAGACGCTGACCTCTCGTGTATCAAAGCACTGGCCAACAGTTCAGTCGAAATTGAAGGATGTACGGTTTGGGTGGGTTTTTGTAAACACGAATTGTAATTTTTACAAGTTTCATATTTAATTTTCTGTAAAAGGTTATAAAGACACATTTTCAATGAGAACAGTAACTATGGCCTCACCCTATAAATAACTGTGGCCTCACCGCATAAATAACACCCCAAAGATCAAGGTTGAGAACAGCTGGAATAAATTGTTTTTTTAATACTGGATGAATTTGACTGATTTCGAAAGGTCACAAACATCGGCGTCACCAAGTAGCCAGAGTTAATAAGTACTTTTTATTGAAACACGAATAGGGTATTAAGATGACTAATTAGAAAACTGTTGACACATATTAACGTGAGTGAACACCTTCACGAATGCACTCAAACACCCCCATGCTAGCATTATACAGTATACGGGTCAGATCTATATCTTACACTCGGGTCAATGAATGACGAATAAAATACCAGTAATTTTAAGACGGTTGTCCGATGCGTTTATATTACGCAACATAAATACTAATTGGCAAACGGAAATTGCACATTTTAGTTTTGAGACAAGCTGTTTTAATTGCTCTGCAATTGTTCTTCAATCCGGATTTACGGGGATTTTATGAAGGAATTCATTTATATTATGTATTTATGCTGATTTGTTTCACATTTACATATAAAATGTATTGTATATTGGAATGTACTGTTTTAGTCCTGACGTCTCATGCAGCAAACACGTAGCATACTGTAGACATATCTGTGTAGGGCAAATCAGTTCAGGAGAAAACACCGACTGCAACGGCCAGGACATTCGTTCGATGCATCATGAGGTCGAGCTTGGTATTCAAAGTATTCAGAGCATATACGCCTACAAGGCAGTTCGCTGTATGCGTGTGTGTTGTTGTATGCCACAGGACTATTTGAATTCTGATGTTTCAGCGGTGAACATGTTTTGTAGGGCGAACCAGTCAAGGAAACGAAAGCTTATTAAGCAGGAACATGATGTTCTTTCGATCCATGAATACGGTCATTGCATGCGTAGTGGTCAGTCTATGGGTCCACATCTCAACAACAACTGCGGCGTCCCACTCTTGGACGAAGTCCGAGTTCTCCAACCCTCAAGTCGACGTTGACGACTGCGGCAACAACGGCCGGAAGTCGTGGGTTTGTGACCCGGCTCGGTTTCTCACGTGATCGTTGTTTACTTTGTGTATACATACGGTCAACACAATCCGATGTTAACTGATTAGACCCCACAACGGCCGTGGTCTGCCGCTCTGTGCAGTCCTGGAACGGCCGCCGCCGGCCGCATACAGGACCCTCTATTTAAAAAAAATACTGGCGAATAACTACTGAACTACATTGTGCCACACCCTAGCGGATACATTTTGCAACAACAATAGCTCGTTACGTGCAAGTGTTGCCCTTTCGGAAATCTTGATTTTCATCAGTTTTGTTCACGCTATCTGGAAAATTTGTATTTCTATATTTGTCATGATAAAATATGGTGTAACCTGAAAAATAACCGTCAGAATTTGATAATGTTTTCAGTGGTGCAAAGCTAACACATATAACTACATTTTCTGCGCTGAATTGCATAGGGTTATAGCATGGGATCATTGTCAAATGTCAGTCGCAACTTTCAAAGTTTTATCAAATGTACTATTTTGTCTTTGCAAATTGTTATCAAATGTCAACATTTTATTAATATATCCTATTTCGATGTATACATGCATGTGGAGAAATTACTACTCTTCAAAATAAACACAACTTGTTATTGTCAATATTGAATAGTTTTTTTCTACAGATTTTTGAACACAAGGAACTAAAATCGCTCAAAATTTGCCAGAAATCCTGGGAACATGGTGGCATGTTTTAATAAAATCCTGGGGCCTAATGGGTTAATGCCACTAGATACTTTTGTGGGTGTAAACTACTAAATACCTAAGGGGTTAGCCACTATGATCCCTGTCCATACAGTGCCCTTTACTCAGGTCATCCATACTGTCGTTGTCCCTGACAACTGATAAGAAGTACTTAGGTTATCCACATCCAAGGTGGGGAACGTCCACACACCTGTTGTATAATGTGCCATAACTAGTGAATTGTTTATGCAAGAAGGGTAACATTTCGCCTTGTTTATCTATATTATTTTTGTAGTTTACCAGTACCAATTACCAAGCTTCAACTCCGCTAAGAAAAACACATATGTTATCAGTATGCATTGATCACTAGTACTCAGATTTGCCACTAGGGCATAACCGCGTAGGTATGCGTTAACATACCTTACGTATTTCAGCCCTTTTACACAGAACAGAATACGATCTGCGATGGAACATTTCTGGCTGCAGAACATCATATGTATTGTTAGATATATCCATATATAATACTTGTAGGGTAAAATGCCCCTATATAAATAATAATGTGTGTGTTTTCGATACTGGAGAGATTTTGGAGGTACAGTTTATAATTAACCTGGTATGAATGTAGGAGCAAAAGACATTATAGTTGCGTCATCGTTTGATATGATATACATATGTTAGATATAGGGGACATAAAACTGTGCACATTGAAGCAACATTCTCTTTGTGACGACTCAATTAAGCTGTAATTGACAAAACAGACGGACACCAAAATGGAACATTGAAAAATGCACTACGTTCCAATTAGAATCAGCCATACAAAATAACTGAAACATGCAGTCGAATATTGAAACAATGTGATCAGGGTATAGTCAATAATTCTGAATCAAGATATTGATATTTCACGAAGGACTGACAGGTCTCAGGACCAGCAAAACCATGGTAACTGTCGTTACGGCTGGTGTCCTTGAGAGTAACGACCGTTATTAGGATTGGCTAGCAGTGAATGTGTCTTGGCTGTTCATGTTTATTTTTATTTTGAAGAAAAATGTCTGGTCATTTGATAGTATTGTAATTCGGACTATTACCACGGGATATGATTAAATCAAATTTTATTTAATATTTTTCGCATGGAGTCCTGAACGTCACGACCCTTTATTTTAAATTAATGTAACATTTTCTCCGCAAACGTTGAGGTAAATGTATGGGAATTCCATAAAAAAATCTATGCAATCATCCAAGTGGCAGCGCAAATTCTTCCGTGAAAATCGGCGCTTGTCAAGTGCTTTGAAGTTTGGTGTCCAATCCTTTGCCTTTCGTAACGACTGTTACACGTCATTCTATGTCGGGCATAAATCATCGTAAATCGGACTCAATTTTAAGCAATCGGACATCAACACTAATTGATGTAAGGTAAGAAGCTAATTTCTGCCAATATTATGATATACGCTAGTTTCATAGATGATTGATGCCTTTAGGGGTATTTTTATCGCACGTCCAGCCAGTTATGTTGAATTGGTTTTGCGTCCTTCGCGACGAACGTGTAGATGTCGCTTTCTTGTCTTTTCTTTCGGGCGATCCACTTTCTTATTCACAACTCCATGAAAGCAAATTGGACCAACACTTGATTCACGTTCTATTTTTATGACGTAATTGATGCGTTTTCTTTCTGAACCCATATATCACCCGTATGCCGCGACCGTTATTTAGTACACCATAATCACCGGGTCCGCATAACGAATGTTCCGTATTGGATAGTTTTTCAAACCACGGACTTTGGGGCGCACAAGTGTATCGGTTAGATCATCCAACTCTCAATAAAACCCTCTTGTTGCCCTTTCGAAGCTTCAGCAATTTTCTACCTCCACTTTTCATTTCTCCCAGTTGTATTAATGAGTAATGTTAGATAGTTGTTATTTGATTGTTATTTAAAGTATATTATTATTATTATTCTTTTATGTTATTACAACTTTTAGCTCTCCTACACGTTTTGTTTTCACATAAACCGCTTTTCCTAAAGATACTGTAATTGTTGGTCATATGAATAAAGAATATATCATGTTATATTTATTTTATGCATTTAGTATCTTTCTTTCCAGACAACAACAACGCATCTCCGGAAGAATAAATATTGGGAGGATGTACAACACAGACAGACGAGGGAAAGGCAACACAGCTCATAGTCACCTAGACTCGCGCTGAACGACAACAGGTACAGACACTGGGTGAAAGCAAATCCAGAAAAGTACAAACAACAAGGAGATATGGACCAGTTATGCTGTAAAGTGGCAAGTCGTAGCATAGCTGTTAGAACGCTGGGCTTCGGGTTCGAATACTCTTTCTGCCGTTTCGAAGCTTTCGCAATTTCGTTCATCCCACGTTGCCACAGTTCGCTCAGCTGTTTGAATACATGGCAATAGATAGAGACGGATATCGGAAAGAATTGTCTTGGCGCATCAATTGCAGCGTGGCTGAATGCTTCCCAGAGAAGTCGAAATGGCTTTGGTATGAACAGGTCTGCCTGGGGGTGATGTGTAAAGGGCTTTGAACAGTCCCAAAGACTGGATGCAAGGTTACATAAGAACATACCTTTACTTTAAAGTGCGGATAATTGAAAGAACAGAAGATGATAAACAAACGGACCAGGGGCTTGGTAGAGACAGTTTGACTTGATCAAAGACACCGTACCAGAGAACTGGGTTGTTTTGTACTTAGACTTTGGGTAAACTACAATTGGAACTATCACCAGACTACCATTTATCCTGTTGTCGCATACTATCGGTGCCCAACGAAAGGAAGTTCTGAGCCCATGCGTGATCATTTCCAATGACAGGAAACACGACCAACATGCTGTGCAGCGTGTGGTTGGGTTAGCCAACAATCATCTCATTGCCTATGGGGTGAAGATTGAACATGAAGTGCATTTCACGGACGACGCTCCTAGCCAATACAAAAGTAGACTGAACTTTGTGGACAAGAAGATTTTCAAGAAAGATAGGCTTGTGTGATGGCGAGATTGGCGTAGTGAAAAGGACTGCCTTTTCAGTTGTGAACACTCGACATGCCATTATTGGTAATGGGCAGGACCGTTAACATGATTTTATACGCAAATGAAAGACACCCTTTTGTGGACAAGAAGATTTTCAAGAAGGATAGGCCCGTGTGATGGCAATATTGGCGTCGTGAAAAGGACTGCCTTTTCAGTTGTGAACACTCGACATGCCATTATTGGTAATGCGCAGGACCGTTAACATGATTTTATACGCAAATGAAAGACACCCTAACCACCCCACGACATGATGAACACCCTCACTACAAAATAAGTCCGGAGGGCTTTTTTAAGGAAGGGACAGCTCCCCGGGACAGAACACACAACCTGTGGGTAATCAAAGACACGAGAGGGAAACGTAGTTTCAAGGGCACTGAACCATTGATTCCCTGGCCAAGAAAGCGAAGCTGCTTCTATACATCATGCATTAGAGGAACAGGAGCAGGTCCCAACCTGCGCTTCACTGGTAGCTGGGACAAGTCTGGTTTTAAGCTTGGATTGATTTGGACTTGGGACCAGGTGGACAGTCACTGTAGTTACTTTTAATTTTGTGTTAATTGTAACTGATGTTAATTTGTGTTTTGTAATTCATTATATGTACTTTGTTATTTGTATTTGATCTTCTTAACATTTTAAACAGGGGAAAATGTTTAAAAAGTAAGAAAAGGTGACTCAATAAATGACAGCATATAACCCGCTTCGGACAAAACTCCTCCGGACATAACCCACTCCGAAGCTAAGCTATCCGTGTGAAGAACAACGTGACGCCTACAAAACCATGTAGGGGGACGTCTACTGTATCAGGAGGAATAACGTTGTGTTGCATTCTGCACTGAATCCCTGAAATTCATTCTTGATAAATCTGGCAAAATTTAGACAATGGACAATCTGTATAAGTATCCATGCATTGTATCGCATTGTATCGGGTAGAATTAAACTGTACATGCATTTTCAATATTGTCTTGTGTCATCATATTCCGCCATAATTATATAAATTGGTAATGCATGTTTTAATAACCCCTTGGCAATGTGAAGCTGATTGAATTTAGGTTTTTTCCGGTCTGGTGTTTAATTGAGGGGGTTCTGTCCGGGGGGTTGTCCAGATGGGGTTATATCCGGAAGGGGCTAATTCCGGAGGGTTTTTTCGGAGGGGTTTGTCTGAAAGGGTTATGTCTGAGGGAGTTATGTCCGGAGGGGGTTGTGACTTGGATTCAACTTTTTCAGTGATCATATTTGGAGAATTGTCAATTAAGTAGTGAACGGCATGAACGAGCAGATTCTTCAGATGAGAAGCAACGAGTGTTGTCAAGGCTGGGTCGCCTCTATCGCCGTCTTTAGGAGAATTCGCTTGTGCGACTACAAGTGCGTGTCTTTGAGCAACTGGAAATCGATTGTTTAAAGCTTGATGTAACGGTATGCCAAAATGTCAGTTTTAGCAAAGAAAAAATGCAAATACGCAATTAGAATGCGTTAGAATAGAAATGAATTGTTTTAATCCTGACGTTTAATGGACCATGCATGTAACACAGGTACTCTAACAAAAACATATCTCTGCAGTGCAAATCAGTTCAAGATAAAACAGTGACTACAATGTCAATGATATTCGTTCGACGTATCAAGCTTGTCACCGCCTGTGTAGTGGTCTGTCTATGTGTCGACATCTCAACAAGAACTGCGGCGTCCGACACGTGGACAAAGTCCGAGTTCCCGAACCCACAACTCGACGTCGACGACTCACGTACTGTCGTTGTCGCTGACATTCTTCGGATAAAAGTACTTAGGCTATATATTATATATATATATATATATATGTATATATATATATATATATATATATATATATATATATATATATATATATATATATATATATATATATATATATATATATATATATATATATATATTTATATATTTATATATATATTATATATATGGAAAACTGGCCTTGGCTGTTTAATGGCTGTCAACATAATATGGGTGTCTGATGTTTCGGTCCATAACGGTCTCGGCCCATGGACCGAACCAACCGTTTTCGCAACCAGTGAACCGTAAAGTGTTTTCGCTCGCACGGGCCGAATCAACGGTGTCAGCGGGCCCCGTGAGTGCCACCGGCATACAGTGAGAAACGTGCAGGAGAGAGAACGCACCCTTGATGGGCTCCAGTGTTCACAACAATCTCATCAGACAACACAGGTTTGACCAACATGCGGGCATTCAGACTGATACACTGTGACCGATCGCACAGAAACTGCCTTATCCACAAAACAATATCAGAATTTACGTCTAAGTCTAAAAGTATCTGTATCAAAAGATGGTGCTGATTAGTTTGAAAAGCAGCGGACATATCCATGAAAAGGACAATGATAGAAGTACCAGCTTTATCTAAATGACTAGACATGAGATCTACAAGAGTCAGAGTTGCATCCTTGACACCTCTACTAGCCCTATGGGTGAACAGTAACGGGTCTATGCGATCGGCCACAGACGTAGTCAGAGTTGCATCCTTGACACCTCTACTAGCCCTATAGGTGAACAGTAACGGGTCTATGCGATCGGCCACAGACGTAGTCAGAGTTGCATCCTTGACACCTCTACTAGCCCTATAGGTGAACAGTAACGGGTCTATGCGATCGGCCACAGACGTAGCCAGAGTTGCATCCTTGACACCTCTGCTAGCCCTATAGGTGAACAGTAACGGGTCTATGCGATCGGCCACAGACGTAGTCAGAGGTGCATCCTTGACACCTCTACTAGCCCTATAGGTGAACAGTAACGGGTCTATGCGATCGGCCACAGACGTAGTCAGAGTTGCATCCTTGACACCTCTACTAGCCCTGTAGGTGAACAGTAACGGGTCTATGCGATAGGCCACAGACGTAGTCAGAGTTGCATCCTTGACACCTCTACTAGCCCTGTAGGTGAACAGTAACGGGTCTATGCGATAGGCCACAGACGTAGTCAGAGTTGCATCCTTGACACCTCTACTAGCCCTGTAGGTGAACAGTAACGGGTCTATGCGATCGGCCACAGACGTAGTCACAGTTGCATCCTTGACACCTCTACTAGCCCTGTAGGTGAACAGTAACGGGTCTATGCGATCGGCCACAGACGTAGTCAGAGTTGCATCCTTGACACCTCTACTAGCCCTGTAGGTGAACAGTAACGGGTCTATGCGATCGGCCACAGACGTAGTCAGAGTTGCATCCTTGACACCTCTACTAGCCCTGTAGGTGAACAGTAACGGGTCTATGCGATCGGCCACAGACGTAGTCAGAGTAGCATCCTTGACACCTCTACTAGCCCTGTAGGTGAACAGTAACGGGTCTATGCGATCGGCCACAGACGTAGTCAGAGTTGCATCCTTGACACCTCTACTAGCCCTGTAGGTGAACAGTAACGGGTCTATGCGATCGGCCACAGACGTAGTCACAGTTGCATCCTTGACACCTCTATTAGCCCTGTAGGTGAACAGTAACGGGTCTATGCGATCGGCCACAGACGTAGTCAGAGTTGCATCCTTGACACCTCTACTAGCCCTATAGGTGAACAGTAACGGGTCTATGCGATCGGCCACAGACGTAGTCAGAGTTGCATCCTCGACACCTCTACTAGACCTATAGGTGAACAGTAACGGGTCTATGCGATCGGCCACAGACGTAGTCAGAGTTGCATCCTCGACACCTCTACTAGACCTATAGGTGAACAGTAACGGGTCTATGCGATCGGCCACAGACGTAGTCAGCAGAGCGCAAACAATCCTCTTCATGTATTTGGCGACAACAGAAGTAAGAGCCACAGGATGAAAACCTGTCATGCGAATAGCACCTGGAATTTTATGCACTGGAATGATAGTCGATATCTTCAATGAACAGCACATAACATGACTATCTAAAAGCAGCTGAAATAGACGAGCGAAAAACGGACCCAACTGCTCGGCACAAACTTTCAACACACGAGCTCGCAGACCATCTGGTCAGAGCGCTTTTTTGGCATTGGCACGTGAATAACATCTCATAACACCTTCAATTACAACAAGAATAGATAAAAGAGACATGCACAAATGATCACATTCTGCATGGGAATCCTGGGTATCAAACCGAGTATAAAACTTGTTCATTTCATTTGCCAAGAGAAAAGGGTGGTTGTTTCCTACCCATCATTGCATTGAGACTCTGCCAAGCACTTTGTGCTTGCACTGCCACACAACAGTTTGCGTTTCACTTTGTCTTTGTATTATAATTTTGCTAACTTATCTTTACTTCTGAAGACTTTGTTCAGTTCTTTCACTTTGTTGGTGTCGCCAACCAAAATGCCTGTTTCTTTTCATTCAAAATACATTTTAATTCTTTGGTAACCCATGATTTGTTGTTGGACAAAAATCTGCACAGTATTTGATTTTATCACTGATAAGATATTACATGATCAACAAGTTCACCTGGGTTGTCAGAACAGCTGTCTAAAAATACCTGCCAATCAGTCGATTCAACGCAACCGTTCAGTTCCTATGTGCCGTCATAGTCCCACTGTGACCTTGGGATCAGATGTATAACATTATGGTACGAACGTCCAAGGGGGGTCTTTTTATGGGTGATGTAGGCCTCGGGAATAGCGCCATAACAACGATCGAGAGTTCTGTCCAGCCGTGATGGACAAGACACGTACTTGTGTAGGTTTGACAGCTGACCAGTCGCACGTGTTGAAGTCCCCGAGTATAAACACAACTTGATCCACTGACCTACTAAGCACAGCATTTTAACTCTCGACGACACTCTGGGCTGCCTGTGCGTTGTCGAGTCCTGGTATGTAGGTCAGAACAACAGTGACCTGTCCAAATTCCAGGGGAAGGTAGTGGGGCCAAAATGACGTAGTTAAAATTTCGTACAATCTCGTGCTGACTCGTTCTCTCACAAAGAAGTTAGTGCCGACTCGTTCTCTCACACAGGTGCTGACTCGTTCTCTCACACAGAAGTTAGTGCCGACTCGTTCTCTCACACAGGGGCTGACTCATTCTCTCACACAGAAGTATAGGTGCATGGGCCACTTTTTGTTGACTATACTATAGCATGCAAATACCACAACCGATGCATTTCTTTGTTTTTGTTGTGTCTCTGTCGAAGCGAGTATTGGTAAAAGCCTCAACATCAATGTCAGCATTCAGTTCTGATAGCCAGGTCTCGGTAAAACAAAATAAACTGGTCCTGCGGTAGTCACCATCATAACGAATGATAGTTGATAGTTCATCATTGACAAATTGTACGTTTGTATTCATAATAAACCATGCAATTGGTATTATGGCATGATTACGTTGTGATTCCTATATAATGACACGTGTACGAATGTGAGATTGACGTGACGTCCCCCAACACCACGAACAACGGGGGAACAACTGTCTAATCAACAAATAAATAGGTGCGCCGGGCAATAGGTAGGCCGACATCGACGTGGGCCGAGGTCAACACGGGCCGAGATCTCCAGGGGCCGATATCGACGTGGGCCGAGGTCAACACGGGCCGAGATCGACGGGTCGAGATCGCCAAGGGCCGAGATCGACGGACCCCTCCTACTGTACCGTTTGATGGCACTACCCGCAGTCGGCTTCACCTATAATAGCTGAGTGGCGCCTCTTTGTTTCCTACACTCTTTGTTTATACTAACTATCCTAGTTGCTATGGCAGTAACTGCCCATGTGGGCGTGACGCGTGAACAACATGAATACAAAGCGCCGCCGACCAGTGGAACGCAATGACCAGAGTGGGCCGTAGTACAATTTGCCCTGGTCAGCCATCTATGTAGGTCAAATCAGTTCGGGAGAAAACACCGCCATGACATTCTTTCGATGTATCAAGCTGGTCTTCGCCTGTGTATCGGTCAATCTGTGGGTCAACATCTCAACAACAACTGTGGCGCCCGACTCGTGGACGAAGTCCGAGTTCCCGAACCCACAAGTCGACGTCGACGACTGCGGAAACAACGGCAGCAGGTCGTGGGTTTGTGACCCGGCTCGGCTGCTCTCGAGAGAAGGAGGTTTGTTGTTCACTTTCTGTGCATAAACGGTCAACAAAATCCTGTGTTAATGCCACCAGAGAATTTGCGGTTGTAAACTACTAAATACCAAAGGAATTAACAATTCTGAACCGTGTCTATCTAGAGCCCTTTACCCAGGTCGTACATAAGAAGTATATATTATATACTTAGCCAATCCACGTCCGTATGTTATCACACTGACATCAAATTCCAGTCACAGTTCCTTCTACCCGGTGTCGCTGTCAGGGTAAGTAAAGTATCCCATGCAGGGAAATGGAAAAAAACTTGTCGTGGACCCACTAACTCTAGAGGAGGAAAATTCTGAAATAAACTACTCCTGCGTTAGCCACATAGAAGAGTGTTTAGAGAACGCAAAACTCCTCCAACCCATCAAACGCCACTCACGGCATCTAAGTAGCAAAGCCTTCAACACCATACACGCGAGCAAGAACTGTTACAAATTTTCCCCGAACAATAAAAGATTGGAATTCATTACCAGATGCAACCGCCAACATCACAGAACCACAGCAATTTAAGCAAGCGCTCACACACTTAGTCCCAAACAAACATGACTAAATAGCATGCCCACCCAACCCTGACCGTTTGACTCCATAGGAGTGTTGGTCAGTAACACTACAAGACAAGACAAGAGATAAATGTCATAAGCCAAGTCACATTTGTCGTTTAGCAACTACGGTCATGGAGAGAGAGTGTCCGCTGTGGTCAACAACCAACCAACATTTCTAAGTCGTGACCTATGTGTTCTTATTCGCACCTCCACATCTGGAACAGCATAAGTGTGTGTGTGTGTGTGTGTGTGTGTGTGTGTGTGTGTGTGTGCGTGTGCGTGTGCGTGTGCGTGCGTGCATATATATATATATATATATATATATATATATATATATATATATATATATATATATATATATATATATATATATATATACATACATACAAGGCCAACTGTTGTTTATATATTAGTGCCCTGCACGGGCCGGGCCTCTACTAAATTTTGCGGACAGGGCATGGGCCTACATTTTGCTAGCCCGGGCCTGGCCGGGCCTGGGCTGAGAAAATCTTAAACACATCGGGTCTGGGCCTAGTGTGAGCGGGCCAGGTCGGGCCTAAGCTGGGCCTGGACCTAATAAAAATATTTATACAAAACCCAGATAATTAATTTTAATATTAATAAAAACTGATTATAAATTGTACTTCAGGTTAATGAATGTTTACAATTATTTCCTTAGTATTACATAGTTGTAAATTGAGACCTTGCACGGAATCAGTGCTTTATATATTGTAGTGTAGTTTACCCTCTTTTCAACAATGGGACTTCCAATGGCATCATTTTAATAATGTGCATTCTTTTAATTGAGACATTTCATATATTCATATATTTCATAATAGCAATGCACAGTATTGTACACACACTACACACATTACACAGTACATATTACTATTATATAGTACACACAGACTACATATGTTACATATGCATATTTTT
>BSQZ01000002.1:2947500-3160000 GCA_033239005.1 Lamellibrachia satsuma | reverse complement strand
CAACTTACGCTACATTGTGGCTCAACATTAATTGAATCAGCTACATATAATTATCTATGCGTGCCAGATATATTATCTTGGTAAAAAAAATTATCTAATAATAATCATTTTTTATTTAAGTAAAAACAATTTTTAATTATGAATACTAGCAAAAATACTCGTCCCCGGGACGGGACAACTTGGTAGTTCATACGTTACAGTCATGATAACAATGTTCACCAAATGCCTCAGGCCAATATGCCATCAATACGCTCGTGATTGTTTAGTTTAAGGGGACGCCAAACCTATTACCAGAAACAAACTGCGTCATGCACGTGATACAATACTCGTTCCATGTTCAAAATGTTGATGGTCGCGTGAATTTAGACCCATGGGTACTTGTGTTGGTTGTAGAATAGTAGAATATTTTTCTATTTTGTCTGCGACCTCGGGCCAATACGTGGGTACGTGCTTTCTTTAAGTTTCTTCTATAATTAATATGAACCCCCCAGGGGCGCTCTCAAACGGTTTACGTACAGAAATATTCGTAGCAGCGCGCGCGTGGTTTCTGCGATGGCTGGAAGTTAACGTTTTACGTAGCGAATATTTGATTTACCACAAAAACCCCTAAGAACCCTTGATATACTGGGTATTTCGAAAAAATAAAGCCGTGGGGTCGTAGATGAATCCCTGAAAGTTTGACGCCCGAGGTGCAAGCCGTCTAGGAGGAAAACGTGAACATAACCACATATGTACAAACATACATACGCTAGCTCAATTATAGTTAGATGATTTTGCCTTAGGTACCAAAAAGAATGAAAAATGGCTCAACTAACACTGCCTTCCCCTACTCCATATTTAAGCAATGGGACAAAATAATTCCAACGTGGCTACCAGTACTTCAGTGAAGGTACATCCTCGGAAAACAGATACGAAGTTCACAATTTTTTTTAGAAAATGCCGTTTTCACAAAACAACTGAAAAAACTGTGTCGCAAGTGATCGATATTCTAAACCACTAACAGTTATTTCATCGATTTAATGCAAACAAATTGTTGAAAAAGTTGCTTTGAGTGAACTATAATTACGATTATCGAAAGACGAAAACGTTTCGCGGAACGACGCCATCCTTCCAAATCGTTACTTTCATTTATTTATTAGAAAAAGTTAACCTTGTCGGACGTTTATACTGCCAAGGACAACAGAGATGATCGTGAGCATGCATTGGTGGGTTGATGATAACAGCGCGTGAGGCGTCGTGGGAAGGCATTTTTAAAGTACCCGTTTTGAGATTATTTAAGTATTACGATGAGCCGAACCCGTTATAGTCCGAAACATCCGACACCCCGTCGCTGGACTATTTAATTCTGACGTTTGAGCGATAAACAGTTTTCGTAGGGCGAATCAGTCAAGGAAACGCAGCTTAATAAGCAGAAACATGACGCTCTTTCGACACACTGGTCATCACCTGTGTATCGGTCCGTCTATGTGTCCGCATCACAACAGCAACAACTGCGGCGACCGACTTCGTGGACCAAGTCCGAGTTCCCAAACCCACAACTCGACGTCGACGACTGCGGAAACAACGGCAGCAAGTCGTGGGTTTGTGACCCGACTCGGCTGCTCACGAGATAAGACAGTGGCTCACCTTGTGTACATGGATGGTCAACACAATCCTGTGTTAATACCGTCAGCTGAAAAGGCCATTCTCATCCGCGTCTTCTTCTTCTTCTTCTTCTTCTGTTATTTCATTAGCGTCACATGGTGTACGACAACGTGAAAGGTTTCCATCTAGTGCCCTTTACTCAGGTCGTCCTTATTGTCGTTGTCCTTGGCATTCTTCCGATAACAAGTACTTTGGCTATCCCCGTCTGTATTACTGAAATTATGTCTAATGTTTCACCATCAGTTTCCAGCCATATAAAAATTGCAACAACTAAAAGTACCACCCATGACAGACTGGGGAAAAATTGCCACTATGGTACGTACAAAAGAAATAATTCAAAACGAAGTGCTAATCCCCCTCCCCTCTTCTTGACTCGGGAGGCCATGATTTTGAGTGATATTCAAATGTAAGATGTGACCACATATACAGTCAGCTGATTAAGTAACTATGACATGGCCGATGTAATTGAAAGACCAGTGAATTTATATGAGAGAAACGACATCCAGCTTGCCAATAGAAAATAAAAAAATTAGAAAAAAAGTCCGTTTTCAGCACCCCTGGAAACACTGAAAAAATATCCAAATGCCATGAAAATGTACAGGTTGGAACTATGCAGTGTCGCCATCTGTCCTTGCTATCGGCAACTAAACTATCTATAGCGGGTTTCCAATGAGCGCCCGAGAAAGTTGCCTTCTGTTATGGATTTTGACTAAGAAGCAGTTAAACAGCGGACAAAATCATAAAATTGTCGACGTCAATGGAGACACTAGAATTGTTTTGCTGATTTTGCTGTAAGGAGCGAAAAGGCATTAGAAATGAGTGTGTCTCGACAAATGGAACTAGTTTTGTCTATGCACCGCTATGTCCGTAAACATGTCACGGCCTATTAAAATCTTTATTAGCGATCTGGGCCAGTTTTGCGATTGCTGGTAATGTGCAAAGTTCCTTGACGACATTGAAAAAAGTATTCTGTAATATGATTTAAAAATCACTTATCAGCTACATTGCGTCAGATATTCATCTGATGTTATTTCTGTTGTGAAGTCGACGCCCTGAACGAGCAGATTCGTCAGTTGAGAAGCAGCGAGTCTTGTCAAGGCTGGGTCGCCTATGTCGCCGTCGTCCCGAGAATTCGCTCGAGCGGCGGCAAGTGCGTGTCTTTGAGCAACTAGAAATAACATTTTGAAAGCTTGACGTCAACGTATGTTAAATTGTCCGTTTTGACAAAGAGAAAATGCAGTTAGGCACAGCGAATATAATTATATGAGTAAATGAATAATTACTGTTCCTGCGACATAAATAGTCCGGATACATTTGAAAGTCACAACCAGTTCCCCCATAGTCCGCGCCTTCTCGTCCGGTCAGTAGCCATCTCTCTCTCTCTCTCTCTCTCTCTCTCTCTCTCTCTCTCTCTCTCTCTCTCTCTCTCTCTCTCTCTCTCTCTCTCTCTCTCTCTCTCTCTCACGGTCTCTGTCCGGTTGCGGTCTGACGCCCTTCTCTGAGGTCTGAGCGCAATAGGTCAAGTAGGTTGGTGGTGTGCCTGCCAACTTGTATCCGTTTAACCCAGCTACCGCACATTTTATCAAACACAATATTAACAAGAACGTTAATTATGAACATATGTCAGGTACCCGTCCACTTGTGATGAAGAGTTGAAGGGGGCTCAAGAGTTTGCCGACTACCTGCGAAAGACGTCGTGGAAGTTTGGAGACTGCGACAACGACCTGGCTATTGTGGTCTCCCATACTGACAGAAAGGTCAGTTGTAATTCCGCTTACGCGCAGCGAACGTTAAAGCGACTGTCGCCTTATTTACTTTACTTAACAAGAGGCCAAGTAGGTGCACGGCAGAACATTTAATGTTACGATTTTATGCAACATGTGGACATAGGCACTATCTAATCATATATATATATATATATATATATATATATATATATATATATATATATATATATATATATATATATATATATATATATATATATATATATATATATATATATATATATCAATTATGCAAATAAAAGATGAAATATTAGTAAGTAAAATACGTTATATTGCCATGCGTGAGAATAAATACTGCCTTGACATAAGGTCTTTAGTTCAACATATGCAGGTGTGGACGAGCACCTCGAAGGACGTGTAGAAGAGACTGACGGGTGAATGGGTTGACGAAATATACACAGAAGCAAGAAATTATTTCAAAGAGTAAAGCAATACGAAGTGACTGAGCAATTTACTGCTGCAATACCGGTAAGTCCCTTCATGAATTCACCCGGTTGACATATATTTTTAATCATTCACTTATCTCCATATACTAATACCGGTATTTCAGTTAGGACAATTCTCTGCATGATTCAGGGCGTTCGTTTTTTGCGTCAGACAGAAAAACGTCGCAGGTAGCAAATGCCTCACGCAATGACGATTGGCTTAGAGTTGCATAAGATTCACGGATTAGTTGAGTAATTTTGAGGCGTGAAAAACAATTTTTTTGCTGATATTGGGTTATGAAGAAATTATTTGCAAGCTTATACACACGAGTGTGTGTGTGTGTGTGTGTGTGTGTGTGTGTGTGTGTGTGTGTGTGTGTGTGTGTGTGTGTGTGTGTGTGTGTGTGTGTGTGTGTGTGTGTGTGTGTGTGTGTGTGTGTGTGTGTGTGTGAGAGAGATGTGTTAGAGAAAGAGAGAGTTGTTTGTGTGTGAAAGAGAGAGAGAGAGGGAGAACGTTGTGAGTGAGATTGTGAGTGAGTGAGTGAGTGAGTGAGTGAGTGAGTGAGATTGTGAGTAAGTGAGATTGTGAGTGAGTAAGTGAGCGAATGAGCAAATGAGAATTAAGTCTGTGCCCTGCTGCAGTTTATATAATTCATTGAACTTCCAATCTAGTCTAGCTATTATCTTCACGTGTTATGTTGTGTTGTTCTTTATTCAATGCAGGCGTCTTCAGACGGGAGACAGAGTATGCGAGGCCGGGGCCACTTTAAATCACTAATCCCTAGTTTTGCGGCCGGCTTTGGCGCTATCGCATTGTTCGGAGTCGCTCTCTGTTGTTTCAAGAAAGACGGTAGCCAAGGTGGCGGTGGCGGCGGCGGCGGCGGCGGCGGCGGCGGCGGTGGTGGCGGTGGGGGCGGCGGCGGCGGCGGCGGCGGCGGCGGCGGCGGCGGCGGCTTTTGATTATTTGATGCAAAACGTCTTCAGTAAATTCGGCCGACGGAAGCAATCACAGCTACATAGGAAATACATTAATCGGCGTCCTCATCCTACGGTCCTGGGTGGCCGACCATCTCACTTCGGCGACCCGCTGAAGTCACCACTTGGTGGCAACACGAATGACCGTGAAAGAATTAAAAACACCGTAACTTCTGAGATGCATTCTTCGACAACATGAATTGGACGTGATTCAAACCATGTTCATTAAAGTATGTTTTTATTTTCTGTACCTTCGATGTGAAATTATTCGTAATTTTTTTTTACCATGGAACGCCTATGTGTGTGAGTGCATGTGCGCACGCAGGAATGGGTATGGTTATGGTTATGCGATTGTGTTCCATTATTTATGAAGTCATCTGCATACCGCTCTGATAATGCATGGAGCATATAATCATGTATCGATTATTTAGCAACTCCACCTTGTGTCTGCAATCGTACATTCCTACCAGTTGCGTATCTATGATGTCACCAAGAGAAAGGTCAAGGTGGTGGCAAGGTTTATTCACCCACTAATTTACCATGCAACCAAAACCAAGTTGTGGCGCAACGTTGTGCTTACAATAAATTGGGCTACTGACATGGCAAATGTATAGCGCCAGTATACGCCCAGACAAAGCGTTCATGTGGCTTGCTCCATTTCTTCATAGCAAGTTGTTTGGCAACAACTATTGCAGCGCCCGAATCCCGAATGGATTTTACTCCCTCTGGCGTAGACTCCAGACAGAAGGACCGACTGATTTATTTATTTTTTATCCGAAAGATACAGGCAAAGTGGGGCGAATGAAACTGCGCAGGTTTCGAAACAGCAGCAGGTCGAATCGAACCCCGGTGCTGTCGAGCCACCGCTCTCCACGTGCGGTGTCCCCTCTGCTTTTATGTCTGCCAGACACCTACGTTGGCAAGCGAGAAACAGTGGCGCCAACTAGTGAATGGTAGCAAACCAATGACACCACCTTTTGGGGAACTTACCACAGACAGATTTCCCATAGGTCACCAGTATAACGGAAAATGTATCGTACAATTTACTTAAAAAACTTTCACAGCAAATGACAGACCCACTAAGACACCTGCTGTGTGGAATTCGTTAAAATTACATACCTCCTGTTCGTACAAATTGCTTCAACGCGTGACACTCCGGCATTTATGCCATGAAAGTTCACTGTTTACAAAATATGAGTACATCCTACCAAATGGCCACTGTGTCCTTGCGCAACAGGAATGCCAACCGACAAATGGAATAATTTCAAAGCTCATGTGTTACCGTGCACAAAAGCATCACTTCACTCACTCATTCACACAGTTTCTGCTCTCACAAATACATCCAAAACGCATAATTATTTTTTTGTAGGGACTCTTTAACTATATAATGGTGGATGGATACTGACTGTGATACGTGCCCTTTTGGTTTCTTCTTTACAGTGAACAATAAGGGACACAAGTAGTTGGTTTTATGCAAATTCTCTCATAAATACTCACTTCCGGCCCCCGACGATACGCTGTCCGCTATACCATTTCAAAAAATAAACACATTTGGAATTAAAACAGAGAGAACAAACAATAACACATCTACTTCCATTGTAAATATATTAAAACAACTAGCATTAAAATGTGATAATAGTAATACCAACGGTTACCAACGTACGTACATTTAACGTGTTACGGTGTCCACAACTTGGGGGCCGGAAGTGTATTATTTCGTCAACTAACGCCTGGAAGCGAGAGTCACTTATGCCCCGTCCCCTATTCTATTCCATCAACTTTGAGGATTATATGCTCTAGCACGAACAGTGTGTAAAGGAAAAAAAACGACACATAGCAGATAGAAGGACACCAGAGCATGTAGGGAAAGTAAGAAATGTTAAGCCTTAAATCTAAGGTGGATAGTTTCAACTGTTCTGGCTCCAACCATGTGTCTTCTGACATCGTTATCCCTCGATGTCGTTTTCATCTTTCCAGGCTCCAGACCCAGATATTCTCTTAGACAGTCGATACTTTTTAAGGTTGGTCTAGCTACAATAGCCCGTTCTTCAATGTGCTGGATGTTCCTCGCAAATCCCAGCCTGTTTGCTCTTATCTTGCCTCACCCCACTGTAGACGTTAGTAAAATGGTGCTGCCAGCGTACGTTGAAACAGACAAGTTCGTAGCATTCTTGTGCAACACCGTCTAGTTAATCTTTGAGTGTTCTTGTCAATATCCAAGATTCGCATTCGTAGATGAGCACACTTAATTCTGCTTGTCCAGACGTCCACATTTTGTTATGTTGGTGCTCTATGTTGACAGTTTTAGAGTGACATTATCACTGTGGTTTAAGCTATAAACGCCCAGCATTAATCGTCAACCAAATCATCGCACACTACCATTTCCAATAGCACGGGTAGCTCCTAGCACGTGTGATCTCGTCCGTCTGGCCGACGAGCATTAACACCGTCAACAAATTCGAAATCTCAATGATATGTAATTGTCTGATTTATTTGAACCCATAATTTGGGCGACGTTTAAACCATTGCAGGGGGATCTCAGTCAGCCGTAGACATATGTCGAACGGGGGGGGGGGGCGGACGACGACACGTGTCGTTCTTCTTACAGACGGGTTAATATTAGCCGGCTGTTAATACGTCTTTACATTGACACTATAGATCCGACGTAGGCCTATATACGTTGCCCTTTACCGTAATATTTGCCACGGACACGACCTGTGTGGCTCAGGGGGTCTTGAGACCCTAAGACCCCCTGGATCCGCTGGTGTATTATGTTGTGTGTGTTCTAGGTTCCATATACAGGCAGACATTTCTACACGCATGAGCATGTAGAAATCAAATGGTACATCATTGACAGCTAAGATACAAAATGGCATTCACATCAATTAGTACCTCAAATCTACTACAAGAAGCATTTTTTTTACATTTATTACACCACATTTACAATGGGTACAATAATACATTGAGTGATATCAATACATGTACACATCTGAGCAGTTCTCGCTAACTAATGCAAATTTACTGAGCTACATCGCAGAAATCACTGAACGTTGTCTCAACATAATCCCGTGCTCGGATCAGCACTCGTGGTTACGTTGTTGTTTGTCCAGATAAAGCAGAAGTGCATCTGTGCCGAGTGTGCAAACCGCGTGCAATAAACATGTTAGAAAAATAACTGCATTTTGCCAAAAAAGAATCAGTAGTTTATGAAAGTAATTTTGCCAGCAGTGAATGGATAAACAAGCAAAATCAATCGTGTTTTTGGTTACGCAAGTTTTAATATATTAAAACGTCACTATATACAAAAAACACAGTTGAAAACCAAATATTATGGTAATATTTTATGTTTCTGCTTTGTGCTACGCTATGAAAACTGTAGCAGACTTATCTAATTTTTTTTTTGAGATTTTCATAAACTCTAGATATTTTGCTTTGCATAAAATATTATGTTTTGATTTCCACAAAATGTTTCTGCATTCCATAAAATATTGTTTTCGCTTTCCACAAAATATTATGTTTTTGCTTTACACAAAATATTATGTTTTTGCTTTACACAGAATATTATGTTTTTGCTTTACACAGAATATTATGTTTTTGTTGTCCATAAGATATATTTGCTGTCTTTATATACTTGTGCCTTTCGGACAATGCCCAACGGTTGCACAGAGGATCTAAACGAATGAATTCCAAAGCAAACAACATGGAAGTGATTACGAAAATACCTTATCCTTGATCTGCACGCTCTGACCAAATATTGTAATACTGCGTAATAAGAAGGCACAACGTGTAATACTTCATCAACCAAAACATCAACAATACCTGCACTTATTAACCTCTAGTGACTGAAAACCGTCTGCTGGTTTCCATTTAGCTGGAATGACCACATTCCTTCCATTTCAAAATGGGACATCTGAAGGTCTGCTGGATGTTCGCTTTGGTGTTCGCGTTGACCGGTGCGCGTCGCAACTCATTCCACAGAATTGGGCGGTGATTGTCACGGTCCGTGAAACAGCCGCTAGTTGAGCATGCATGATTCATACGTTGGCACCATGTATTTGATGTTTATGAAGGCGTCGTCACCACCGTGGCGCTCGAACGCTTCGAGTGTTTCCTGGATCAGATCTCCGATGTTCTCGCGCTTCTGCTGGCTGTAGTCGATGCCATCCCCTGAGTTCACTGCAACGCAACATATGACTCTTTAGAGGGTCTGCTATGGGTCAGTGTACGCTTTTGTACGGCATCCACGGTTAGGCAAAGTACTAAGTTATTTTCATGGTAAGTACAAGAATGTGAGCCAGTGCTTGATAATATTAAGTACTTAGTTTAACACATTGTAGAAAAAATGAAGTAGAAATGTTTTTATTTGACCCATCATACATTTCACATAATATATATATATATATATATATATATATATATATATATATATATATATATATATATATATATATATATATATATATATATATATATATATATATCTCCATGTTAAATTATAATTTTAAATAATACAGGTGTATATGGTTGTGAGTAAACATGGTATATATTAAGGTAAACAAACAAATAGGATCAGGAGACTCCTCTAAGACTTTGATAGTCGATGTCGAGGAGCCACTTTGTAAAATAAAATTGAACTAAATCGGTTGGTCAAACATATATAATTTTTCAAGAAGAGATGAAAGAAAAAAAACCCATAATAATATCATCTCTGATTGCGTGTGTGTATGAGTGTGCGTGTGAATGTGTTTGTTCGTGTGCATGTGTGTGTTCGTGTATTACTATTCTCGCTTGATTATGTGTGTTTTCAATTTAGGCGCCTTTTAGTATAACGGTGTTGCATTCATATATAGCAATTTTGCCTTGTGCATGTATCTTGATAATTTTGTAAAAAATTAAGTTTTGCATACTGAACAAATCCTTGTAAGCTGTGTGTATTAAGCCTTTCCTTAACTATAGTGGGAATATTATTAAGTAAAAATGGTAAATTATGCTGAAGACATTTCTTTGCAATTTCGTATATTTAGTTTTATAAGTATATATGTCATTCTTGATTCGTGTATCATAATTATGTATGTCATAGTTGAAGATTATCCTCCAGTGTTGCAAATAAACTGGTAAATTGTTATGTAAATATTTATAATAAAATTGTAATTGTTGTAATTTAAGAATGTCATCTACTTTTAACATGCTGAGTTTTTTATTGAGTGGCTCTGTGTGGGAATTATAATTACTTAAGGTAATAATTCTCAAAGCTTTCTTTTAAAGTTTTATTGTTCTATTTGTTTGCAAACCTCAAACCATGATGCAATAATTAATGTACGCTACAATTAATAATTATATAATAACGTTTTAATTTATTGCGATAACACGTTTTAATTTAATGTGATAACACGTTTTAATTTATTTAAAATACCAATCTTTTTAGAACATGCTTTTGAAATTTTTTCAGTATGTCTTTTCCAGTTCAGATATGTATCGATTAAACCTAAGTAATTAAATTCCTTAACTTTTTTAATATTTATATTATGTATCTTCCGAGTAAGCATCTGTACATTTTTATTTGTCCTTTGGAATGTCATATATTTAGATTTTGCAATGTTTAATGATAATTTATTTATTTTGAGCCATTCGTTTATTTTTAAAAGTTCATCATTTATTAAAGATTCTAAATTGTCATTTTGTATGTTATCATTAAAAGTATTTAAAGTATTAAGTATTGATAAGGTTGTGTCATCAGCATAAATGATGAAATTAAACATTTTACTGGTTGTGAAAAATAATTGATATATATATAATAAATAACAGAGGTCCTAGGATTGAGCCCTGTGGTATGCCAGTTGTTATTGGTAACATGTTTGATTTTATATGATCGTATATTGTTTACGGTTATTTAGGTAGCTACTAAATAAGTTCAGATTTGTATTATAAGCAGCTCAGTCAACTATACTGCAGTTTAGCAATGAAACAAATAATGTGTTAGTAACAAGTATATAGCTTCTTGTGCGCAGATCAGAAACTGAAAATCGTTAGGCCTAAAAAGTAAACTAAGTACAGAGAATCGAAGGTGTGACAGGAAGCTAGACGGCGGAAGTGAAGACATGTATATTGATCACACATTGAGACTAATTAAATGGTTAGGCGTACAGGATTTTCTAGAGGTGATGTAGAAGAGCAATGGGTATGCGCAACAGGATGGATTGGACAAAACTAAGACTTGTAAGCTGCAGGTAATGCTCACAGAAGGCACAAGTGAGAAAGAGTTGGAACCGATCCATAACCGACGACCTCCTGGCTTGAGAACGCACTGGGTGATGAAGTAGTTACACTAGAAATAAACCTTAGAACACGTGTTAATATCAACAGCTAAGACATCCCAATATCATGGATAACATCGGGTTTGAATGTTAGTACAGCAACATCGAATGCTAATGATTTCCTTACAAAGCATCTAAAATTAATAATTATTGTACACAATAATTAAGCCGCATATATGGATTGTGTGCAACTGTGTGTGCAAATACGTACAATTTTTGTTCTTGAAGATGTTGAGGACAGGTAGAATCTGTCTGTAGTATGGTACGAGAGCTTCGCCAACCATCTCTGCAGAGACAACCAGGTGTTGCAGAACCTTCAGGGTAATGCACATTACCTGCGCATTCCGTGTGCTCAAGGCATCTGAAACATGCAATATTCTCTGTTTAGAACTGTTCCACCAGGCAGAGCCACTTGCACGTGTAATTCCAATAATCATCATTATCACCTATATATCATTTCAATAAGGTAATTTACCACTTCAGCAAAGATCTAATGGAGTAACTATACGTGTCATGTTTATGTATTAACATGTTTGGCTAGTTTTATGTTTAATTGTGATTATAAAAAAAGTACATTTGTAAGAAGATTTATTTCCATTTTAACAATTTAATCCTTAAGTTCCCACTTAACTTTATGTTAAAGTTTATTTATCTTCTTTATTAGATCAACTACATCACATCCATTTTGGAATATACACTGTATGAAAGAAATAGCATGGTAAACTGTGTAGTTTTTAACTTGTATATAAAACTCATCATCATCATCAAACTGTTCCTGCGACAGAAATAGTCTGGGGACATCTTAATGTTACAATCAGTCCCCCCATAGTCTGCGTCATCTTGTCCGGTTAGTCGCCCTCTCTCTGAGTCTTACAAGGTTTCTGCCCGGTCGTAACTTGCTGCCCTTCTAGTTCAGTTAGTCATAAAACTAACTGAAGAAAACTGAAATAAATCTTCATATACAATAGATTTACTTTTTAATAATAATATATATACTTCTCTGTCAGCAGTACATCCACATGCACTTACTTTTTATTGGGATGATTAACTGTGGGATGACAGGCAGGATTTTTGAACCACCGTGTTCCAACATGTCATGCACGCCTTGCCGTGCGAAGAACTCGTACGGATGTTCAGTTTCACACAGCCCATCAAAGAACAGTGGCAGATAATGATGGTAGTCTAACTTCTCAATTTCCACCTAAGAACCAAATATATGTATGTATGTATGTGTATATATATATATATATATATATATATATATATATATATATATATATATATATATATATATATATATATATATATATATATATATATATATATATATGCCACTTTCAACTACATATAATGTGTTTTTAATTTGTGAGTTCAAATGTGATGCCAATATAAATCAAGAAAACTATACTCATAATTAATATTCCATTGGAAAAGAAAATTAATTGTTGTTATCTCACTTGTTGTAATAGTAATAACACAGCATTTGTCTGTGCCATAAATCAGGCTGATTTGGCCAATCAAAGGTACATTACAATACTAACGCATTAATATATGAATTTTATATTTATGGAATGGAAAGTAAGACATTAAAAGCATTAAAATAATTTTGAAAAAAAAATAAAGTAAAAATATGATTTTATATAGCTACAAGTTATATACATTCTTACCAGGTTTCACTTACAACTGGCAATTACAATTACACAGTGTCATAAAAACTCAATTAAAATCACATCACTTACAATAATAATACAATTATGGTGCTTCACAATTATGGTGCTTCAAAAAAATAAACTGCAACGTTGGCCCAGCATTGGGTTTTATTACAATGGTTAATTACAATATTTAATTACAACGGTTAATTAAAATTGTTAATTACAATGGTTAATTTAATTTCAATGGTCAGTTACAATGATCATGCACAATGGTTAATTACAATGGTCAATAGCACAGACTGCACAGCCTCATATAAACTCAATTACAACTAGTGTTCCAACATTAATTACAAGTACAATGTAACTGTAATTAATTACAAATTACACAATTATAGTTGAAACCCTGTTCTTGATTCATGTATTAAACAAAAAGCATATGACGACTCACCTTCCATGCAATTTTGTTTCCCTTTGTGTCGTGTTCTAGTGCAATAGGAAAGTCACCTCTCTCATAGAACTTTCTAAAGCTTGTGAAGCCTGAAGGCCTCACCTGGAAAGCTCCAGCCTTTGGTGGACCACCAACCTGATGATGGTAAAAAAGAAGGTAGTGGCAATTGAGAGCAATGAAAATATTTTAAGAAATGAGGAATAATGTATTATTCAAACAAAACTATACATTGATCAAATGGACGAAACTGTTGAATATTTAAGGGGGGTCAAAGTTGGTGGTGGTGAGGAAAGTTGGACATTCAGGCCCTGGTATCTTTGTCCCTATATAGAAGACCCCTGGATTCTAGCAAACATTGGGGAAATATTGGGGGGCCAAAGTATACTTGAGCACCCTACCAAGCCCCCCGGTTCCAATACCTATCAAGCTGCTTAATTGTCCTCTGCACTGGGTAATTTCTCACATCATATAATCAAACATGTGTAAGCAGACAGAACTGGCAGAACATTCTTAGTCCTATACTTCATTATTAGAAATAAAAGTTTTAATATTAATTTGTTTAACTAGAATCAGGGGAAAATAGGACGTCCAAAAGAAACCTACCAACGAACCATTGAAAAAGAACTAAAACCCAGAAAATAAAGACAGAGGACCAAAAAAAGAACGACTGGGGATGGGAATTTAACGGATAGTATCAAATGGCACATACAATGATACTGTATAGTGATTAAAAGTTTTGCAACTTCCTAAATAAAAAATATAATTTATATTCCAGTAAAAAATTACACAAAGAAGTATGTACATAATGTTTTAGCAAGTTGTAACTGCATGTTGAACTGAGAGCTTACAATTATTAAAGCCGGAATTATTATTGTACCAACATTGTCAACAGTAACTATGTTGACCAATGGGCCATGACCATGACATATCATAGATTATTAATAAGTGGTGGCATTTATGTTCCTAAGACGTACATATTAAGTTCTGTCTTCTGACTAAATATAAGTTCCACACCTACATAATATATTATCATGTTTTAACTTGTATAAGTTATATTAAAGTTAAATGTAACATACATGCTTTCTCAACTAACCGGGTCTCTTACAAGACCATGACTGTGCCCAACATGTCATCGTTGAGAACCGTTCGACTACATGACATTGCTACTTACATCAACTTTGCTGGCTCTGTGCGTAAATGCGTACATTCGTGGACAATCTTGCCCAGGGGGACACGCATAGGCTGGGTTAAGTTTTCCTCTCTTATTACCATAAGACATGACCTCTGGTTCCATAGCTGTCATCTTGGTCGTATGCCCACTGAGTTCCTTCTTGTAACTCCCTTGTTTGTAGGACGAAACAAATACAACGGTATCAACTAAAAACTGGCAAGCAGAAGTTCCTAAAGTATGTTGCCAGGGCACTCGGGGACCCGTATGTAAACTACCGTCGCTAAGTGCTTCGGCATTATCCGTTAAATTTCGGCGACCGGAAATCCCATAATTCCGCGTCAAAGATGGCGACGCCCATGTACGCCTGCATTTAATAGTTTCAAGGACTCTTCCAAAAAGACCCGTACAGTTTTAACCGGTTACGAAATAACAATTTTTCAATCAACCGTTGTAGTTTAATTGATAAGTAGAATACGCTTTACAATGAACATCGGTGGATTACTTCGGTTGCAAAGCAACGTCTTGCGTTTACTGGCAAACCGCGGGACTCGAAGTTCCAAGTTGTTGACAGGCACATCACGACAGCTGACAGATATTGCTGTACAATACAAAGCACCCGTTTGCCATGGTACGACAATTATTTTTGGTGCAAAAATAACTAACAAGCTAAATATATCTTATGACTATTTCTGTGCAATTGTCTTCCCTTTTGGCCGCCTCCTCCTTTTTTATTCTAGCTACTGAAAAAATAAATGTTAAAATTAATTTTTTTAAAGTTTTTCGGTTCTGTGAAGACGTCTTGGTCCAACAGTTAAAACGTGTTATGGCCTATGCGAAGTATAGACAAGAAGTTCGCCTTTCCAGTTATTGTTGATATGAAAGGTGAGGTTCCACGCCACCAAAAACTAACTCATCTAGGCTATTTGGAACATTATTAAAATGTAGTTCAATAAACACAAGCAATAATTTTGAATAAACATATTTCATGTATGGTCGAACCTCACCTCAGTAGTACAGCCACCTCGCCAGTCCCAAATTATTTGGGACTAGCATCTTGGTCCTATTTCACCATTCTTCTCAAAAGAGTTGGCATTGACCCTCACCATCTCATCAACATATACACTTCAATCGTCTGATCGGTATTGGCGTATGCATGCCAAGTGTGGCACACGAGCCTTACAAAAAAGCAAACAAGACAGATAGAATACATCCAGAGACGGGCAGTGCGGATCATTTTCCAAGATAAGTCGTACACCGAAGCCATCACCGCAGCCAATCTACCAGTCTCCTGTCAGACCAGAGGGAGAAGTTATGTAGAACACTATTCATAAGCATGCAACAATTTACACATATATTACACCATCTTTTGCCTTCCCTCCGGGAAACTCTGTATACAACTCGAAACACGAGGACTTACTGTGTGCCGCGTTGCAGAAATGCAAGATTTCAGAACTCTTTTATACCATATGCTTTAAGACACTGGCAATAATTATGAACTCATTTATAAATTAGTTACTTTTTACATAATAGTAGTAGGCCATATAATTTATTTTATGATAGCATTGCCTGTTTTAAGTTTTAATTTATGATTATGTCCTTCATATTTACCTTGTTTATTTATAAACATAACTTTAAACATGATGTACATGCACCTTTTAAATTTGTTATATTTTAAGTCATATTTTTGTCTTAATTAATTTATTATCATTGGTTGTTTTACTGTGCCAATTGTATAATTCAACTGCTATAGTTGCCATTTTAATAAAATTATTATTATTATTATACTTTACTAATTAGTAAAATATAGGACATTAAGTCCCACTAATACAGTCACCTTGCTATTCAGGTCCCTGGCCCATTCCTGAGGGTAAAATTAATAGTGAGGTTTCACTGTATATATAAAGGTAGAAAGGTACGTTCTTATATAGCGCGGTATCCAGTCCATAGGACCGCTCAAAACGCTTTACACTTCACCCCCTGGCAGACCTGTTCATTCCAAGGCCATCTCAACTTCTCTGGGAAGCATTCAGCCATGCTGCAATTGCGCGAAGACTATTCGTTCACATTTCCACCACTGTCTGTATTGCCAGGTACTCATTTATACAGCTGAGTGAACTGTGGCAACGAGTGGTGATCAAAGGTTCGAAGCGACCGCAGTGAGATTTGAAACCAGGTTCTCTCGATTGAGAGTCCGGCCTTCTATATATATATATATATATATCATTATTATAATGATATGTAGATGTGACTAAAGTTACTTGACAATAATCAAGCATAAATATAAAATTATGACATTTTGTGATGAAAACCGTAACATCACATGATGTCATGCGTGCTGTTATTTTGGACAGTGTCGTCCGCTATTAGACGATAAATTTACTCATGAATAAAAATCTGTTATTTGATCACATTTCTTGAACTGCTTCTTGATGCCAATGTGCAGATGGTATGTTATGGAAAACATTTATGTAAAATGGTTAGTGCATGTCAGTTTATAATGTTAAAGTATTCAGTGATAGAATTTAATGATTAGTGGGGGCCAGTTGGACCCCACTTTTCAAAATCTAGGGATCCACCACCAAAACTAGCTCTGAGGCATAAATAATGATGTAACTCTGTAGTCAGCATGGGCCCAGTGCCTGGCAGGCATTGACAAGGTTCAGGGCAGTGTTAACACTCACTATGGCAGCATTGATGTAATATGTGGCTGCGTTAGCACTGTGTCTGTCAGTGCTGACACCATTGGGACTATTTGTGATTGAGTTGACACTGTAGCAGGCAGTGTTGAATCTGTTGATGTCACGCATGGCTGCACTGGTACTCCTTGACCTGGTGGGTAACATGGTTGGTGGCAACCTGTTAACAGGAGTGACCATGTTGGCAGAAATAAATGACAGAGAACCTCGTTAAGTTGATATAATGAGATTCCTGATAGATCTTGCATGTGTTGTGATGAAAAAGCAACCTAATTTTCCGTCAATCAAGAAATTTTCATTAGTTTGCAAATAGTAATATTTATACATTAATTGTTAGCAAAGTTTTATAACGTCACTTATTGAGTCTTTGCATGCAACAATCGTTTTCCCTTTGCTTATTTTTTAAATTTTATGTCTAATTGCCAGGATAGTCAGTGTTTTGACAATGTTATTTCACATCAACACAACATGTGTAAAACAAGTAAACAGCATTTCACAGGTTCTTTATAATCAAACGTCAGTTTTATAATTTAGTTGACTGTTTCAACTCATATATAATATATATATATATATATATATATATATATATATATATATATATATATATATATATATATATATATATATATATATATATATATATATATATATATGATATCCTTATTTTGTTAACACACTGATCATTCTGAAGTGTGGCATGTGATTTTATACCTCATAAATCTGATCCTGTGTGTAATAATATATTATACTAATAATATATTTAGGGTTTTTTCACAACCTTTACCATTTCTTGATTAGAAATATGTGTCAGTTTAGAAGCACTTCTTCTCTGGTAGGTTTATGAATAGGGAGTTGAACAGTTTGCATCAATGGGATCAGAACTAATGTTGGTGGTCAACATTTCTAGTCAAGGGGGTTTGGCAGGGGTCTCAAGTTCCTACCTGTTTGCTGGGTCGACCCCTCCAACTCCCACCTGTTTGCTGGGTTAACCTCCCAACTCCCACCTGTTTGCTGGGTCAACCTCCCAACTCCCACCTGTTTGCTGGGTCAACCTCCCAACTCCCACCTGTTTGCTGGGTCAACCTCCCAACTCCCACCTGTTTGCAGGGTCAACCTCCCAAACTCCCACCTGTTTGCTCGGTCAACCTCCAAACTCCCACCTGTTTGCTGGGTCAACCTCCCAACTCCCACCTGTTTGCTGGGTCAACCTCCCAAACTCCCACCTGTTTGCTGGGTCAACCTCCCAACTCCCACCTGTTTGCTGGGTCAACCTTCCACCTCCCACCATTTTTGAGGTCCCACCTCTCAGCTCCCGCCAATCTCATATCCTACCATTTTTTTTAGGCCAACCTCCCACTATTTTTAAGGCCCCACCTCCAACTTCCTGCTACACCCCCTCTCTAGTTGGCATTGCTGGCACATGATTGATAATTCATAAACAGCAAATCACCAAAATAATTTCCCTGTTTGTGGAGTTGACTATTTTCATCTGACAATTACCTTTCTGTCCTTGTCGCATTTCAAATGCTCATTTATAATAATAACCACTGGCATTAACTGGACAGACCTGTCGTAAAAACCGATTGTTTACCACATCCTGAATAGACAAACTGACTCGGTTCTGTAGTCTCGGTGCAGAACCCCCTTTAGTACATTCGCTGATGTCCTGTCTTTTATTATGCAGATGATCTGTAATTTTGCTTTGGTATTTGCTTTGGTATTTGTTGTGTAGGAGAATCATAAAATGCAGTCAGTGCGGACTTTCAATGCACAATGACTCCCGCTATGCTGTTGTTCTGTCAATGTTATACATAGCCTGCCTGGTGCAGTACATTCACCTGATATTCTAGTTCTGACTGCTAGTGTTTACATGTTGTGGATTGGAGCTCTTTGAACTCGTGATGTGGTAGTGGGGGGTCTGAACACTTGGCTCTAGAACATTTGTTACCTTACATCTTTTTTATTGTTATTGTACATATTCAAATAGTTGAAGCACCGACAGTTCTCAGTGAATTCTATATTAAATAAAGGAAAATCTTTGTGGTGATCATTCTGAAGGCATTTGTAATATTTTAGTATTAGTGATGTGAAATTCAAATACATTTTCCATCTGTTACATTTAAATAATTTAACTGTTTTCTCACTTCAGCATTTTTTCACTATTGTCTTTATCTCCTAAACATAAATATAGACTTAGAAAATATGTGGTGGTGTCCTTGGAAAAATCTGATGAATAACTTATTCATGGATGGAGTCAACAGAGGCTTTAAGAATGTAGCGATAAATTCATGTTGCATTATACAGTATATCAGCTCATGATTTCATTGTTATAATTTCCAGAATATTCCCTTATTGGTACAACGGAGCAACGACGGTTCTACAACAGGAGGAAAACAGTAAAGATCCCACCTACGAAGCAACTTAGCTTCGATTACTCAGGCAGGTATCCCATGATGTATGCGTATTATATTCTTATGTATCATATTGCAGTTGGGGCATAATAGCTCGGTGGGTAGAGTGCCAGACTGTAGACAACCAAGAGGACCCCGGCTCGAGTTCAGCTGCTGTCATTTCGAAACTTAGGGAGTTTTGTTCATCCATCTTTGCCTGTATCTTTCAGAAGAGACACTAAAAGCCGTTGGTCCCATCTATATGGTGTCTACGCCAGGGGAAGTAAAAGATCCCACACAGAGTAAATGTGTAACCTGTCATGGACTCGAAGAGTGGTCGTCTGTGTTTCTAAACTCACAGCATCAAATTTAACTGTGATCGGCTGTTCAAGGACTACTGCATGAAGCATCATTCAAACACTGATCAATAATAACATTGAGTGAATATTATTATTGGTAAGATTGCGTAATACATTTCATTGTGGATCAGAGTGCTTGGTGCACGCTGTACTTATGAGTGGTTCATTGCAGGAGATTTGGACTACTCACTGCCTCCACTTGATCTTGATTCACCCAAGCTTGGCTTTGAGAACAGTGAAGAGCTGTTGGAGTAAGTGTAGCTTCACCCACTAGCAGAGCAATGCAACTAAGCCTCTTTGTGCCATTCGTCTAAATGCCATGGCCACCAAAAATGCCAAGTTGGTGCATTTATGTTTGGCAGCAAAATAAAATTTTCCCGCAGAGGTCTGACTAATCTTATATTCTTGTAATTTGTGACCAAGTGGAGCAATGCAATTAAATTTTGTGTTAAAATGTTTGTTTAATCAAATTTATATTGCATGGGAAATAGAGATTTTATGAACAGTTCCTCTCAGCACAATTACTATGATTAGCATGCATATTTACACAGGTAAACCCATTTGTTCTAATGTGTTATAAATTTTGTGGCCATGGCATAGGTTCAGGCAAATATTCTTTACTCATGTGACTGTATTAATTGCATATCATATGTGTCAATATAAATTAATCGTTTATTTTATCAACAGCTCTGCATTTCTTTAGATGTCAATGTGACATTCCCAATGAAAATTTAAGAGAATACTAATCATGCTGCCTTCCAGTAGTTCTTTATCATAAATAAATGATAAAAGTTCTGTGATGCGCCAGTTTCTAGCTTACGCTAATCAGTGCGCGCACAAACTAAAAAGCCATTGACATATATAAATAAATGAATAAATCATAAACAAAGTTTTCATTTGACATTGTTTTTTGTCTTCCTGCAGAGCAACAGAAGTGGTCAAGAAGATATACAGTTTGGGATTTGGTGATGGGGTAAATACGTTTATTTTATTCCTTTATTTATAGTATTAATTGTTATTTTATCTCAGATGCACCTCTATGCCATTAATGCAATTTTTTTTAATTGGTGCAGTATAAGCCCACTTGGTGCACATGAACAGAAAAGAGATGTTGTATTTGGTGCATAATAATTAAAGGCAAACTAATAAAATAATTTTTCACTTGGCCCAGTTCAAATTTGACAAAAAAGGCAAAACTGGCTTTGACTGTTTGTACTATGAAGCAAGGTTGTTCACACTTTTGCAAGTTACTCAGTTTAATGTCAGTTCTTTAAAAAACAAAGTAGACACTCTTCTATTAAACCAACATCCGATACTACTTTACTCATTCACAGGCTACAGAATTGAATATCAACTAACCTAATTTGGAGTGGGCTAAATGAGTTAAGGAGGTAGCTTTAAGTCCCTGTTCCCCAGCAAAGGTAATCCTAAATACAATGATGAATTCATTGTTTTTATATTTCAAGATAGTTTTGCAGTTTTTAACAGAATAGGTAACATTTAATAATAAATTAAACAGTCCTTGCATGGATGATCCTGACATTCTAGATATGACAATATAGGAAATGCCCACTCCACTCATGAGTCATGATTTTGAATGATTACTTTTCTCATTTACATGATTATAATTTCACTAACTGATTAATACCATGTTTTGTGCAGTCAAAGTTAACAGGTGATACTTTGGTGCAACGACTTCTGAATATGACCCATGTCAGTTTTAGATCATAAATTGGACCTAGAATAAAAAATGAACCATGTGTTTTATCCAGGATAGAGAGAGCTAGGGAGCATGCAAACATGTGCGCATGCACAGTATTGCACTCACAAAAGGAGGCAAACAGACAGAAGGCATGAGCATATGTTACATACATAGCTTATTAGAGTGTATTGATGATTTATGGTTTCTGCAAGAACATGGCTACATAATTTAATATTGGGCAACTTTTCTGTATCTTTGATTTCCAGCAAGATCTGTTGAAAAAGAGAATCAGTGATGTCGTGGACAAAGTGAAGTCTCACCCGGCAGATGTAATGTCTTTGGAAGTGAGAAGTAGGTGGATTTCTTTCTACTAGTCCAAAGGCCAGTTTACACGACCGATAAATTGTCCAGTTGGTTGGCCAGCATAGTGTCGCATAATATAGCAGTGTCAGAATTGGCTGTGTAGACACTGTTGTGAAACTGATTAGTGAGGCTGATGTGTCGCTACAATTGTTCAGCCATGTTGGGACTGTTTCAAATTTTACTGAAAGTTAGCCGTGATTTTGAAGCACTGGCTGTTCAGTGACGGGCAGCTTTGTGTCCTTTCATCATAGCTCAAGTCTGGATTTTAGCTTTCATCATGCGGCATAGTGTTGTCGCCAGTCCAATTTTGGTACAAATCACCTGTGTAAACCGGCCTTACCATTAGTAATTTGCAATGCTTGCAACATCTTAAGGAAAGGTTCTGGGAATTGTGTAGAGTACACAGTTTGATCATATTTTGTAGTTATTCTTTCATGTGTGTGCTTAGAGTGACATTATTTTATGATGTACATTTACTATATTTAGCCACTGTATCTTTTAACAACTACTTTATGTGTACTTTTTTTCTAGTAATACTTTTAGTATATATGTATGTATGTGTGCATGCACGTACGTACATATGTACATACGTTTATATACATACATTGTTTATTTGTTTTTTAACAAATTAATTTTAACAAATGGATATGTTATACTGGTATTTTTTATTAAATCTCGTGATTGCAAAAGAAATAAATAATTATTATTATATAATAAGCTGTTGACATACTGTCAGACAGGCAAGCAAGACAGCCCAGGCAGCTTTGGTCGTCTGGTTCTAATTTACTTTCTGTTCCCAGAGTTAATACATACGCTGGAACTCGAGCTTTCTCAGTTGTCGCACCAACCCTGTGCAATTCACTCCCTATCAGCGTTAAATCAGCAGGAAATATAGTTTCATTTCGCCATCATCTGGAAACCTACCTTTTTAATATTGCCTATCCTCCTTAGCGTCTTGGCACGGCCATCCATCTGTTGATGACTTTTCACATTGTACCTAATCCATTGGTTTTGTTGCGCTACTGAGTTTGGATTTTCCGAGGATATTGGTGCCAAAGAAGCCATTTTTATTAGTATTATTATTATTATTGAATGTTGCATAAATTTACTCTAATGGCTACTGTGAAGGTGTGCACATTATGCTAATCCAGTGCATTACAATTTGCAGTTGCCCTGCAAACAGTGATCATCAGAAACCAAATAAAGCACTGCCTGGCATTCAGAAAGGTAAGTTGATGGTTGGCGATTTTAATAAAGTGATAGTAAGTTGCATGACATTTTATCTGAAATAGTAACTCAGCGGTAGAACTGTCGAATGAGGGAACCAGGGTTACTGTCCACCTGCTGCCGTTTCAAAGCTTGGACAATTTCGTTCACACTGCATTGCCTGTATCTTTTGGAAGAGAGACTAAAAGCCGTTGGTCCCTTCTACCTGGCAACTAGAGGTATAACAATACACCAAACTATTGATGCATCGCAATAGTCAATGTGACAATACAATACTATCGATAGTACATTGAGCTATCAATAGTAATGATACTTGGCAAAGCAATTCACAGGGCTACTTGTGTTACTGCAGAAGTAGACATAAACATGTTTTTGCAAATAATTTAAAGTTTAAATTTAAATTAAAGGATAATTAAAGGATAATTTTATTTATTTATTGACCTAACGTCAACAATCGTTGATTAGAGCAGCATCATTCACGGATTCAAAATTTTTTATCAACTACAGTTGTACCTCCAGGGCTACGTGACCCATCAATTATGGTTTGGAACTGTTTTCCTGACGGCTCACTACTCCATGATACTATCGTAATACTATCATGATAGTTATGCAGCTATCACGATACTATCCCCGATAGTCACCACTACTGGAGTCTATGCCAGGGGACGTAAAATATCCTGTGCGGGGAAATGGAGAAAACCTGTTGTGGAGTCAATAACTCTAAAGAAGGATAACTCTAAAAATAAACCACTCCTATTATGTTAGACGTAGACAGGGCTATTTGGCATATAACCTCAAGCCACTATACCTTATTTATAATAACAACACATTATCATGTTATCACTCTGATTGAACATGGCTACACGTTATTTGAAGCGGATTATCGTACTAATGCTGTTGAAATGTGTCGCTGAACAAACAGAACGTGCACTGACAAGCACTGAATGAAATGTTACCTACCTCATATAAATGTCTTTCATAACAGCATTAGCACATGGCATTAACTTGAGTGAAGCTTTATTTTAAATCCATTGTATTCAGCTACCACAGACTAACAATAACCGGCACTGATTGTTTAATACCCTGTGTAGTGTGTGTAAGATTAGAACCTTCAGTAGCGATTTCTCAGGCAGTTTTGTAGAATGGCATTAATAGTATAACAGCTTAGCATAGTTGTAGATATCTTATTCAGGACTTTCAGAACTGCTAGTTTGTGGCGACTTGTGAATTTATATATCCGTTTGAAATAATATTATCCTAATGGTTTTGGCCCGCTTCCTCCCTCTTCCCTGGTCTATGCCAGGGGAAGTAAAATATCCCTCGCATGAGGTAAATGTCAGTGGCGTATCTAGGATCTCTTTTAATAGGCCAAAGGGGGCCATGATACAAAGCCCCCTAAATACGCCACTGGTCAATGTGTAACCTGCTGTGGATAGCATCCCTCAACCACACGAGTCACAACGTAAGCGTCCACGACGCAGTTCAGTCAGTTCTGCTAACTACATCCCATAAAAATATGATTAAAGGAGAACTGTTTCTCCCGCAGGACAAGGTGAGCAAGGCGCAGCTGATCGAGCGCATCCACGCCCGCACGAGAAACCTGAAGAACCTGCGGCAGCTCGACCACGCCAAGTTCATCTGGATCCTCGATCAGCTCAGCATCAAGTACACGCCGAAGCCGCAATACAACCGCAAGCTGTCGAAGCGAGCCACGCGCAAGAAGGCGGCTCGCGACGCCGCCAAGGCTGTGCGCAAGGCGAAGCTCGAGGCTTTCCGTCTGAAACTTGAGGAGGAGAAAGTTGTCTTTGCAGAGTACAAGAAGAAGGAGCTCGCCAAGATTGCGGAGGAACTGAAAGAGCTGGGGGCGCCGGAGGGGAGCTCGTTGCTCGAGTCGCTTGCAGCGGTCAACATTGAGGTTCCCGTTGACAAGAAGGAGCCGTTTGTTAGTCGGCGAAGTCTCCTGCTCCAGAAGAAGTTTAAGTTGTACGCGCATCGGGCAAAGATTCCTGATACGTACGAGTTCTAAAACTGCCATAATAAGAACAAAGGTGAATATTTAATGGATGTGTTCTCTAGAAAAACACTGCACGAAATGACTTTAGAAAGTACACACTTGTACGTTGGGAGACATTGCAGGAAGATGCACTTTCTGGATAAAATACATACAGTGGATTGTCAACAATAAGTGCAGATGTTCAACAGCAATGATCTCTGGAAACAAGCGTCGTATCACAGTAACGTAATATCGTCTACAACCAATTACAATGTTCTGTGCTGTGAGCACTTATTCCTAATCAGTAAATGCAATCTGATCCCGCTGGTCGTAATAATAAAGTACGTATTACCCATGGTACAGTGTAAGTTGTCTGCCTGCTATGTCATTACCAGCGAATGGTCGTTTACATTTGCTGTTCTAGTCTATGTGATATTGATAAACAAAGTACGATGAAACATGTCGATATTCGAACACAAAACAAATTCATAATGCTATAAGACATATTTAATAATCAATTATATACATCGTGTCTCGTCGCATCCGACTGTCCGGTGACAGTCCAGAAGCAGGTACATCTCAATCGACACAACACTTACATTCAAAAGCAGCCACATGTTTGGCAGTTGTCTAGATTCTACGATAACATTAATACAGTCGATGTTTAATGTATAGTTTCTAATTTGTTAGGAACTAATTCTCTCATGCGTAACGTTGATGTACAATGTGCATACGTCCGTGAGATCGTACAGTGGCGGCGACCCCGGTAGGGTGTCTTCCTTGTCGTTGAATGTACAAAGTCTGACGGGTTTTATTGTAAAATCATGTAATTTAGTATAAACTATATATTCCAACATATCGACCACCAAACTGTGTTCTAATGGACCACATTTGTTCATATAATGTAACTGGTCTCGTTCACTCAACGTTGCCATAGTTCACTCAGCTGTACAAATGAGTACCTGGCTACAGACAGGTGGATATGTGAACGAATGGTGGCTGAATGCTTCCCAGAGAAGTGGAGTTGCTGTTGGAATGAACAGGTCTGCCAGGGGAGGAAGTTTAGAGCGCTTTGAGCAGTCCAAAGGACTGGATACCGCGCTATATAAGAACATATCTTTTTAATTTGAATGTTTCGACACGAATATCATGTTTACTTTGCATGCAGAACGGCAAGGCCGATATTCATAACAAATAACGGTTAAATTATATTTGAAAGTGGTAGTTAATTAAAACATGTTTGGGTGGTCAGTGTATATATAGTTAATACTGTATAACATTCTTTTACGATACAAAAAATCGAACAGACTTCCCTTAAAAGTAACTGCCTGATTATATCAGTCAGTCTTGTCGTCAGCGGAAGGTTGGCGCGCCGGGAAGAGGCAGCTGCTCGGGACGAAACCCTCGCTGTCGTCAGCCCCTTTCACCAGCCACCAGTCCGGGTCGTCATCGCTGACCAGCGTGACGAACTCTCCCCGTTCCACCCCAAGCTCGCCCTCTTGGCGGGCACCGAACGCGAACAGTACAATGAACCGGTCATCGCAATACGACTGTGCCGGCTCGGGCGTCGCGATGTGCGTGTTATACACGTACGTTGGCTGGTTGGCCACGCGGCTTCGTTGTATCGGGTAGAGGCGAGGCAGCGTGTAGCATTCGCTGTCTTCCTCCTGCAGCGTCTCGAGGTATGGCGGTCTGTACGCTCTGCCGTCGGACCGCGTCCATGGGTCGCGACGCGGGCGTGACCCGGGCTCCTTCCGACGGTCGGCGTTCTGATCGTCTGCGAACAGTTCGTCTATCAACAGCTGTTCACAGTTGTGCTGCATCGTCGCTTTGTGGAACGACCAACCGCCACAGCTGCACAATACCGGACTGGGCGATATTGGGATCCGTCCCGGCGCGTCGATGCTCAGCTTCGCGTTGAGGATGTCCCGAAGAAGCGGTTCCATGTCGGAGACGCTCTCGCTCGCGTCGCTATCGTCCGTCAGGCAGCCGAGGCAGCCGATTGTCGCATCCAGCAGCGACTTCGTGCGGTGCATTATGGGACGGCGGCGTTTCGGCACCCTCGCGGTTGACGTCTGCTTGAACAGGTCGTCGATGGCGTCTTCCGTGATCACGAGGTCGTGGTCGTTGTCCGGGTCGGAGAGCAGCTCGGAGCAAGGCTCGGAGCAGGAACAGGAGTAGGGGCAGGAGACGTAGGAACAGGCGTCGCTGTTCGGCAGGAAGTCGTCGACACTACGCTGCAGAGGGGCGCAGTAAGACTGAGGCACGAAGCCTTCCCGTCCACCCTCTATCACGTACATCCAGTCGTTCTCCTAAAACACAGAAACAACGCTCGTGTATTTGTACTACACTAGCTCATACCCGATGTGTTCCTGTAAGGAAGCCACAGTGACGCCCTCTGGAGAGAGGATCACCACTCAATTCGCCCATTGTTACCATTTTTCTCCGACAGGTAGAAAAGCATGTCGAGTGAGCAGCAAACTCGTAACTAAATAGCGCTGAATAACCACCTTTGTGGTTTTTAAAATACAATGGAAGCGAATGAACATTGAAAGAGGTGGACATCGGAACCTTGAAGGAGATGGTGCCAGACAGCTCCCAAAGTTAGCGTATTATAGATATCGGGCCACCAGCTATAGTACAATAGAGTAATGATTTCCCCCGTAAACGTCGACCGAGATGACTAGTTCTACTTCATATTGGTATTAGCAATTCCTGAGTGGAACCTAAGTTTATGACAGGTAAAAATCTTCTCGGCAAAATTGCGTTCGCATTTCTGCTAGGATCCTCTGAATTGGACACAGGGAAATGACTTCAGAGCAGACACACGTGATTGGAAAGTCCACGAAAAGACTTCTTCTTCTTGGGTCATTAACGTCATTTATATTGACAAATTCATCCACTTTTAAAAGGGAAATATGTAATCATAAATATCCGCTGTTTTAGTAAGAAAAATGTGTTTCCGGTCAAATAAAGACGTCTTTATAAATACAAAATAATAATATTTTTACAGAGAAACGTCTAACATTCGATGACATATCAGTGCATGTAATACACACAGGTGCAACGGGCATGCAACTTACCTGGAAAAGCATGTGCACGATCTGCCCGCGCTGGACGTACAGCTCGTTGCTGACGCACGGCTGGAAGTCGTGCAGGACGACCATGGTGCATTGCGGCTCGCCTGAGTTTTTTGCGATGCCAACTCGCACCAGTGTGTCCAGACTGTCGCTGCCGGTGATGCGACCGAACAACGGGGGCGTCTCTTCACGTCGGCGCTCTGACGAACAACAACGGTTATGAGGATGTTGATAGGAATAATGTTCTTCAAACTTAAAGAAGGCAGTAGAACCAGAGGACAGAAAGCAGCATTAGTTAAGGAGCAGTGTAGGTTGGACATGAGAAAGTACTGTTTCTCACAGAGGGTGATAAATGAATGGAACAAACTGCCAAATGATTGTGTTAATGCTAATAGTGTGAATATGTTTAAAAATAGAATTGACAGGTATCTGATAAGGGTGGGCTACGCATAGATGAGAAAATTGTTGGACTCTCGATAAGCCAATGGCTTCCTTGTCCACTTTCCATCTGAAACTTGTTGTTTGGGATGGCAATCTTGTTAAATCTCTTGTTAAATCAATGAGAATTTTATTAGCAACAGCTTCCATAGGAGAAGGACACCAGTATGAGTAAATGAAGGTGGATCGGTCACAAGTCGGCGAAAACGGCTGTACGTACTCCGTACATATTTGACACGAACATGTATTTTGACAAGCTCCTTTGTTTTGTGAGTCAGGCCATGGAGTGCATTACATGTTAGAACAAAATCCATCTACACCCAGCGATAAAAAACGTGTTAATTGATACAATGGTGAACGTAATGTTTTCTAGAGAAATATAATGTCTATTTTAGGTTTAAACATAAAACTTGACATTCTAAATATAGAGGAATAAGACATTAAAGGTTCGTGTTTAGTTCCAAAAAAAATTCTCACGAAATGCAAGGGTAAATTATATAATATAGCGGGGTTGCTCCAAGGAGCAAAACAATAACGAAGGTTTCCAGTTTAACAGGGGTCAGTACATGCAGGTTTTGCCAAGTACAGACTGACTGCACGTGCATGTTCTCTTTTCACTCTTGGTAACTAGTAACCATCCATTCCGTTACTTCTTTTCTTGGAATTGGATTTCACACGTGGGACTGATATCTAAAGAAATACGTTTACATTACTCGGTAAAGTCCACTGGCGACATGTTCAATTGATCTAGTAACCCACACGAGTGTAATACCGCGAGTACGTATTACATGTACGGCTCCAGTTAATAAAGGGTTTATTGCCACTTTAAAATTTCCACAAATTATCATTATTAGAGTGACATGTTACCATATCTGCGCATTTTAGTGTTTTGCAACCGATGATAAAATTCACGCAAGGCTGACATTTTGCAAATCTAAAATTACCACCGTAACACGGCCCACTCTTCTATCTGCGTTAAAAGTATACAGTCTGCTCGTTTTTATATGATGTTGTTTATATAAACTATTTATTGTATAGTCAAACAATGCTATAAAGTATAAACTATATATCATGTTATATTCAAATCATGTTACATGTATTATTATAGTATACACTATATCCTTTAGAGTCAAATAATGTTATATAGTATAAACTATATCGTTTATAGTGAAATAATGTTATATAGTATAAACTCTATCTTGTGTAGTTAAATAATGTTATGTGGTATGATCTATGTATTTTATAGTCAAATAATGTTGCATAGTATAAACTAAATATTTTATAGTCAAATAATGTTACATAGTATAAGCTATATAGTTTATGTGCATTCTAAACTCTTGACCGCCCATTTGTGTTTTTATGTTTTTTATTTTGTGTTTTTAACGTGTTTTAACGAATCACATAAAAACGTTAACCCTTAATGTTAAATTTTCGATGCGAATATCATGTTTATATTGTATGTAGAGAGAACCACACTTTTACTAATGTCTATAATATGACGTGATCTCGTGAACGGCTGATAGTGTCGACAGCTGTTTGCGAATGTACGTAACTCCAAGGTTGATATTCAAATATAAATAACGGTCAAATAGTATTTTTTATAGTGGCTCATTCAAATACATTTGGACAGTCAATATATTATACCATATATAGTTTATAGTACAGCTGTTCATAACGTGATCTTGCGATAAAAGCGATCAGGTTGTAATTTTAAAGGAAACGTTTTGAAAATCGCGCAGCGTCGTTTGAAAATCGCACATAAGGTTATTATCAGATCGCCGCTACATATCCGGTCTCGCGAAAGCAACCTGAGCCACCTGGCCACCCCCGGAGTCACGACTTCTACACAGGTGGATTGTTCCCTCCCTCGATGGTTAACTTGATGAAAGCGCTGATAGCATCAGTGGCGACGCTGCACGATAAGGCTGTACCTGTGCAACTGCGCAGTTGTGTTGCATTCATATGCTGCTATGCGTTTTTGCAGCGGGTTTCTACCGTCAGCGGAGTTGACCTAGTTAGTAGTGTTGTGTGCCGCTGTGGTTCGTTGTGGTGTACGCGTCACGCAACAGTGGTCTTCGAACACTGGTGCGCCTGAGAAAGTTCGCGGCGACTACGGTTGTATATGTTTACATGCAATGACGTCGCTGTCGTGTATCTCCGCAGAAACGTTTTTATTGGCACAGCTAGACCAATTTATCATGCATGCAACTTTCGTCGTTTGTTTCTAGTATAGTTGTTTTTAACGCACCTACTGCGCAGCAACTTTGATATGCAGTTGCTGTACAGACTGGAAATGCCGCCGTGTCTCCTTTATCAGGACACTTTGGTTCCAAAGAATTTTAGCTGGATTAACGAAAGTGCGGATTGTGGAAATACGGAGTAACTAAGTAAACATAGTGCATCGAGAATTTCCCAAACAAAAGTATGCGGATTACTGAAGAAAACGGATAATCGAAGAAAGGATAAACGAGACATCGATCTGTATTCGGCTTTACAAAAGTTCAGTATTACAAGGAATTACTATGAAGTTTTTCTTATCCGTTATTCTTTATTTGGGGTGCCTGGGCGAAGAACGATGGGTGTTCACTTATAAACTCACTATAAATAAACGGCAATGTCACAAACTTTTGTACCATATTAAATATCAGCAAAACCTATACATTATTGTGATTTTGTAATCTGAACCGATATCTACCACTGTGGTGCTCACTCACTCACTCACTCACTCACTCACTCACTCACTCACTCACTCACTCACTCACTCACTCACTCACTCACTCACTCACTCACTCACTCACTCGCTCCCCGCCCACCCACCCACTATACAGTTAGTCATTATACGAATCATCTTGGTCGATCGTTGGTGGCTTTCCTCATCACCCAATCCATGAGTGCTATACAGAATAATAGTGAGATGACGCATCCACAGTTCTCACATGGAAACTTGCTCTGTTACCCATCGTGCCTAGCACAACACTGGTTGTCTGCATAAATGTCTTTCGATGATATTGATCACCTTTGGCGGGAAGCCGCATGCTTGTAGTATCTTCAAGAGGGATGGATGTTGGATGCTTTTCAAAGTCGATGCAGTTGACGTAGGGGGTGGCTTCCACTCCGGTGACTGCTCTACTATTGTCCGAATCATAAAGATCCGGTCTGTGCACAATATTCCGCTCCTGAATCCTGCAGTTTCTTCCCTAATTCTTTCTCAGTATCTTTCTTGATTAGTTGTGAAAGAACAATAACCTGGTGGCTGGTACAAACACTAAGCTGATGACCCTCCAATTATCGCATTTTGAGGTATCCTTTTGGGGGAGTTTCGCGATGATCCCTTTCTAGTAGGCTCTCTTCTTCCCAAATGTTGTTGAAACGTTCAACGAGTGCGCGTGCGCTAGGGCTGTGTCTGTCGTCAACATGCCGACTGTAATCCAATCCTCTCCTGCGACTCTCTCTCTCTTTGTCTGTCTGATGGCATCTTCGATTTATAGATGTGTGATTTGCCCACGTTTCTTTGTGATGCCATCAATCACCATGTGCCTGGCCGCCATTACCAGTGCACACTTTCCCGTGAACCACTGATCTAGATTATCCATCCACACCAACCTTTCAACCGAACATTCATTAAATATAAAACATCTAATCGTGTTTATCGTAACGTCATATTATATAGTACAGGGGAAGGCAGTGTTAGTTGAGCCGTTTTCATTCCTTTTTTTATATGTACTGCACAATCATATTCATAAGACAAAATTATTTTTCTCACATAAACTATGATTATTAGTAGATCATTTTATACCAAGATAATATAGCTAGTATGTATAGATAATTATGTGTAGCCGGTTCAAATTCTAACACTTGGTGTGGTGTAAGTTGGTAAATGTTTTATTTCTATAATTTACGTAAGGCTTGTACTAAAATTCCATAACGACTCAGCCAACCCATCTACCCAATGGGTACAACACGTCTGTGACAAGTCTGCACGACGAATTAATAAGTCGACATACTTAATTAAGATATACTTAAAGGTCAATCGCAAAGAGCGTGACTAATTGCTAATATATTACCTTGTCGCTATCTGATGTCCCAATTTGCTCGGACAAATGAATTCCCTGGTGTATTTTGGGGTAAAGAATACTCATCTTCGTTCTTTACCCGCTGCCCAACTAGCCCGGTTTCAACAATCAAGCATTTTCAGTTAACTTCTCAAAAATGCGAGTGATGTAGATAATCTTCTTCCCTGTGCATAGGTAAACCATTTGTAAGTGCACAGATAATAAAGTCTGGTCACATGCATTAGTAGCTTACACACCAGTAGACACTAATCACAATCACCAAAAGTTTCTAATAACGTAAAAAGGCATACTTTTAACTCACAGTTTCGGGCCGTTGTGACAAATGGCACTTACTGTACATCAGTCATGTTCTAATAACATGTTCAATCATTGGGTGGTACCATGTAACTGTCGCTGCTGTAGTTTCCTGGGAAACACGGATGGCTCAACTAACCCAGTGGATCAACTAACACTGCCTTCCCATAAACTATACTATTCTAACACGAAACGTGTTTTAATGAACCATGTTACAAAATCATTTGACCGTTATCTGCTTATGAAAATCAACCGAGTCGTTGGCTAGTACATTCGCGAACAGCTGTTTACAATTTCCAATATACGTGGATACAGTTTATCGAGTCAGGGTCCACGGGATCACGTGATGCGCGTATCATACATATCCGTAAAATGACGTTCCCTCCACGTGCAATGTAAATATGATATTCGCTCCTAAATGTTCAAATTAAAGTAGAACAGTCAAAGTGTATTTTAATGTTGCTTATTAAAACACATACGGGCTGTCATTATGTTACAGCATATATCGTTTACTTTATACTAGAATATTATAACATAATTTTATATAAAAAAGACCAAACTGTGTATATTTAACATTACTTATCTTGTGTCCACTCTAATCACAGCCACGTATAACTAGAGTCGGTGTATTTCGGTCAGTGATAGGCCTACACATTTCTCAGTGAACGAATGGTTGATATAAATTTAGAATGCAGTTAAACAAGTGTTGTGTATTTATGCCTTTGTCCTGAATTGCCTTTGCAAATCTATTCTGTTTTGCAGTTTGGCAGTGCTTCGTTAATTTACCGAAACATTCGTCAGTTAATTTTTGCCAGCCACCGAAAATCAAAATGTTGTCAACAGTATGCATTTTGTATAAATACTGGAAACCACACCTACCCACAATATTGACTTGTGATTGGACAGTAACTAGTTACACAATTTAAAGGGAAAGCACAACGTTTTTCATTGATTAAATGAACACTATTGCGAAACTTAATTTATTAGTATCTATAACATTTCGGTTGGTTAAAACAAATATGCATAGTGACTGATTCCACACAAGGCAAGTTACTATCGTGATCTTTCATCACTTAATATGTTCGAAAAAAATACAAAATACACGATTTGGCGATGAAATAAAACATGCAAGTTTTACGACATATGTACAGACCGCTTTCCTGTAATTAACGACAGAACAATACTTGTTCACCCTTCAAGGTGAACTATATCATTTTCAAAGGTTATTTATTAATCTGTTAAATTCCTGTGTTATAGATGTTCTGATGGTAAATACAACAGGGCAATAAACATTAAGACATGGCATGTACCGTTTTTAATTTAGATATATAAAAATCAAGAGAATTTCGGCTAAATAAAAATCGAATTTAACGACACTTTTATTTACGAGAAAGTGTAATCGGCCAAGTTTCAGTTGCAAAGCTAGCCTTTTTCTAAAGACGTTTCTCTTTATACATTTCAAAAGCCTCTCAGCTGTTCTGTGCCTGGCATCAATGATGATAGCGATACTGTCCCTGAACGTTGACGTTAATTAACAGAAACAAACACATTTGGCCGGTTAAACAGTTGCAATACTTCTATGGGGGTCATATTTTATTTCCCACGCTGGGATCGCTGGTGCCTACTCGTGTGGTTCGGGTTACGTAGGAAGGTTACTTAGTAAGAAGTTCTCGTCACCCGAAATGTATACGTCATTTCTTTATTACTACCCCACACGGGTCAAAACAACTGGCTACGTCACGAGTTGAGGATATATAAATAATATAGTAACAAAGATCCACTGGACCACAACTAAACAAATATATACAATTCAGGTTAATATTATTTATGTTATATATACGATGGTCAGTGGCTATAACTGTAGGCGTCGTTGATGTGTCTACAACACGTACGTGTATCTAGGCACACTATCCAGAAGTGAGCGGCTTCTCAGCGCCAAGTAACGGTTCACATCTCGTTCTGTGACCTCCTTCCGCGGGCGACATCGATAGAACGACATCAACAAAAAACAACTGCTCGTAATACCAGACTACAGCCGACGTTAACAGGACACTACAAGACCGGGTGTCGGTACACATACCTGCCGGTGGTCTCCTTCTTCTTCCCGGACACACTTTGGCCGGACAGAGGAACGCCATGTTTGTTGGCCACTCACTGCCTCTGTGGGGCGACTGTTTCCTCCTGCCTTACCCGCTTCGGCGGCAGGGCATTGTGCGCTCTCTTCACCCGAGCGATTCTCAATGCCTCCGTTGAATGCGAGGCCCCGGGGCGTAGTCACCGGGGCATTGAAAGCGACGCACACCGCGTCGGGCGCCGTTCGCTCGCTCCGGCTCCATAGTTTATCGGGGTCGCCTGGCCGAGATCGCCACTAAGATATATCGCTCCGGTGGCGCAATGGAGTCCCGAGAGACATACATTGTAGGCGAAAGGCTGTGAACGCCAGCATGACTCAGTCATGTAGCGCCACAGTCAAATGTATTTGATATATTGTGGTCGAAAAGCTTGCGAATGCTAACATGACTCAGTGCAATAACGCCACAGAAAATTTTATTTGATGGATTTGATTAGTCACGGACGATTTGTTGACGTTTTAGTAAATAATTGCATCTGTATACACAGTACTATTTTGAAACGTTCCAAATAACTATCATAAATAACACTTATTATGCATTTTACAAAAATTAATAGATATGTGGAAATGGCAATTAAGTAAGTTACAATTGAATTAATTTAGATCTCAACCGGGTTTTTTTTTAAACAAACTGCTTTATGACTAAATTAGGAAACTTGAGGCCAGGACTTATCCAATGTTACTGATAAATATTGGTCAACCCGGTCTAAAAAAATAATACATTGAATAATAACCTCAGCTCCTAGTGGATCAACCTCTCCGATTCTTTTCAGAGGAATTTTTATTAACAATGGAAATTTCCCCAAGATCGGAAACTAGGGCTTCTGAATTCGTTTTGCTGAGAAGAAAACGAACAGTGAACAGAATAGATGACCGATACGTCAATACAATGCGACAAATATCAGCAAGATGCTGGGACGATGCAGACGTCGCGCTTGGCTGGAGACGAACTACACATGCATTGTATGGGCTGAGAACGCGAGAGGTGTAATGACACGATGCAGTCTGATGGGCCGATTCTTAAAACCTTAAAACAAGATGCACATCAGAATGGTACAAGAGCACTTTCGCGATCTGTGCAATTACCCTTCACGCACTTTCACGTACGCCACATTCGCTGCTAACTCCTGCAAAAATGTCTAAACAGCGTCAATCATCTAGTAATTATATATTTGTTGTTCCCATCCGTGGCGTATCTGTCTGGGATCACGCAAAGAGGGAGTGAGGCCAAGTGGAGGGGGGGTAGGGGTAAGCTTAGTCATTCACTGGGTTACTTGGCTACCGTGTAGTGGCGCAACAGGTTACATACAAAAAAAAATTAAAAAAAAACAAAAGGGGCGTGCCATTTTGTAGTCGTGCTCAGAGGCCCACGGAAATGGTTCGTACATAAAACACATTCTGAATTCCCCAGGGCAGTGGGGATTTTACGCAGAAAGTTATGTGAACGTTTGACGTAGATTACGCAACCCGGGACAACTGCAGTTCGTAGTTAGTACAATTGTTAGCAAAGCTATGCTTGTTTTCTACGATTGTTCCGAGTTACGTGATCTACGTGAAACGTCCACATAAGTTCCTTTGTACGGTACGAATGCTTCGTGGTTCATGATTTTGGGGGCATGAAGTTGTATTCATCGTTGGCTTTGGCATTGCCCTCCAAAACTTGACTGCGTACTGTATGGAGTCATAAGATCATGCACTGGTTGCCTTTACTCCCGAGCAATGCCGAGCAACTCGGCTGGTTGTAAAATAATGAACACTGCATTCCTTCTGAAGCCAAGAAGTTGCCGCATTTTTTAGAGTCACACAAACAACATAATCCGCAGCGTAGAAGTGATTCAAAACAGGTGTCCTCCATGTTTCTTTATTATTTGACGAGTTTATTTATACAAACAGCCATTTTATGGAGGTTCCCATAGTATCGGCACAATAAGTACCTCTGCTCTGTTTAATATCTTTTAAATAATATCTATGAATGTACTATTTTTTGTTCGAACAAATTATTATGAGTTCTTATTTCCGTTATGATCTGGGGGACCATAACGGAACTGATAACTCATAATTATATCGTCAATCCGCCGAAGTAGTCCGGGTGCTGTACTGTGCAACAAGTATTCCAACGCGTTCCTTATAATTATAACAATCGGAAACTGCGCGCGTATTATGATACGAATGGTTGCCTATGTATTTAATGTGTCGACCAGTACGTCAACAGTAGACGAGCGATACCCTCAAATAGAAGAGTGTGTTACGTCCGGACGCCATCAGTAAAAGAGGCAAGACTTCTTGACCACTCGTGCGGTGTGGCCGCCACTGATATGACGTAGCTTGCCGAAACGCGGCGACGGCAGCTTCGTAATGAAGCACGGCCCGCTGGCGCGCGTGTCGAGGATGTTGCGATCGGGCGGCGCCGGTGCACAATGCGGTCGTCGCTTCTTCGGTGGCGATGCCGGCTTCCGGTAGACCGATTTGGGGATCTTTGGTGGGTCGCGTCCGCTGCCCAACGGGTCTCGTTCGACAACCACATCGACCTGCGCACAAGGAACGGTCACTCACAACGTCACCGGGAGTTAGAAATCAAAACATCCGAACAGTTATTTCAATCTTAGAAGCCGTCGACACTGCAGATAGTTTTAATACAAATGTGCATGGAACGTCTATAAATAACAGCGAGTTCGTTGGGATTTTGGTCACGACCCCGATGGGCAGGGGGATCTGGTCCCCCTATATGGAAAAAAAGATCCTTTTCACCCTAAATACGAACACCATTTGACAGTCACGGCAACAGACCAACATCGGAGTGTTCAGCATGACGTCAACTGGATCTGTTTTTACAAAATGTAAAAACCCTAATAAGTCCAAATTTATTTTACCAAACAAAGGCATTAGCGTTAAAATTTGACTTGAATTTCACAAGTCCATCAGTTGGTGATGAATTGAACATTTGCTGTACAGTCGGGTGTTACCCGCTGACCCCCTTCGCTAGAACAACTAGTTCCGGAGAACAACAGGAGCAGAGAGGGCGGATAGAAGGAGGATGAATGACCCGAGGGAAGATATTGGGATGCATTTCAGCTTAACGGGAAGAATAGTAAGAAGCCGGATGACGTGAACAGGTTGCATGGTGTGGATGGAGCTGGACCGACAACCAAATAATAGTAAGAAGCCGGATGACGTGAACATGTTGCTTGGTGTGGATGGAGCTAGACCGACAACCAAAGAATAGTAAGAAGCCGGATGACGTGAACATGTTGCTTGGTGTGGATGGAGCTGGACCGACTACCAAAGAATAGTAAGAAGCCGGATGACGTGAACATGTTGTTTGGTGTGGATGGAGCTGGACCGACAATCAAAGAATAGTAAGAAGCCGGATGACGTGAACATGTTGCTTGGTGTGGATGGAGCTGGACCGACTACCAAAGAATAGTAAGAAGCCGGATGACGTGAACAGGTTGCTTGGTGTGGATGTAGCTGGACCGACTACCAAAGAATAGTAAGAAGCCGTATGACGTGAACAGGTTGCTTGGTGTGGATGGAGCTGGACCGACTACCAAAGAAGGAGGGCCAGTTGTCAAAGAGATCAGAGGCGAATTCGCAGGAAAATAGCGGACCACAATTAAGGTGGAAAGAGTTGGTTAAGAGGGATGTGAGAAAGGCGGAGGAAGAAGGTTGTCGACAGGGAGAAGGTTGTCGACAGGGAGAAGTGGAAACTGACAACAACCAAAGCAGTGCAGCAGTACAAGAACTAGTCGTCATAACCCTTTTATATAGGGAACTTCGAGGAAGAACACCTCAGTTCACCAACCTGCAGCGTGGGGGCACACTTGATCTCGTCGTCCTGGCGGCGTGCGGCAGAACCAGCGACTATGGGCTTTAGTTGACGCAGCGAACCACTCATCGTTACCTGTCGATACACACAATGAAATCACCGTTGACCAAGCAGCAGAATATTGTGTTAATCCACCATTCAAGGTATACAATAGTTTATTAGCAAATGTTTATCGGTCACTAAATCATGGATGGAGGATGACGAGGAAAATGAGGAAAAAGAACATGATGATGATGATGATGAGGATGATAATGAGGATGATGAAAATGACAAGGAAGGTGAACCTGATACGATGAGGATAATGAGTTCTAAGGATGATGACGACATCATCATCCCCATTATCCTCATTTTCATCAACCCTATTATAATCCTCCTCCATCATCATGATAGCATTATCGTTTATTACATTTCCGGTTGTTATTACGTTTTCGGTTGACTTTTACATTATCGGTTGTACACCAGAATGTTTAACCTAATAATTGCTTAGTCTGAACTACTTAATTAAAGGAATGGCGGCTTTTCTAATAATTTTGGAGGTGATGATGACAACGAGTGATGATAATGATGATTACGATGAAGACGACGACGACGATGATGATGTTTATGATTGCAACCGTGGCTCCACCTGCATCATGCCGTCGTCGTGACAGTAAGCCTCGCACTTCAGACGCGATTTGTTCGTTTCGGCGCCATGTTGGCGCCGCGCATTCGTCGCGCACTGTACGACGGGAACGCGTCCGTGTCGCGTCACCGAACTGTCCGAGTTGACGTTGCCGCAGATGGTGAAGATCACCTCGGCCGGCTTCGTGACGACCGCCTCCTTGAAGCGCGTGCGCACGAGCGTCAGCTGACTGCCACTACTCATGCGCGGACTGCCGGCGTCGAACGACTGCGTCAGATTTCGGGACCGTGTGGTTGCCTTCGTTGTCTGCTTGCTGGAGCGGCGACGACGACGCCTGGCGGCGTCGCCACCGTCGCTGTCGTCTGTCCACGTCGGATCGAGCTTGTCGGTAGCGTGGGTGCTGCCGAGCTTGCTAACAGCCGCGACGGAGCTAGCACGACCGGTCGGCCGAGGTATCGACGCCTTCCGATTGGGGCTGCTGCCCGACTTCCTCGAGCGAGAGGCGCGCACGTTGCGAGACCTCAAGAGTTTCTCGCAGGCGCTTTTCGCCTTCGTGGCTCCACGCCGACTACTCGCTACGGGGATACCAGACCTATACTCGGCGTCGTGGGCACCAGCCGCGTTGCCCTCACTCCACGATTTGCCTAAGGCCCGACAGGGGCTGACCTCGATCGACCGCCCGTGCAATAAGCCGCACGTCTCCGCCGATTCGACTGGGTCTAGAGGCAGCGGAGGGGCAACATCAATGTCCGACAACACGACGTGTGTAGCCTCGGTGATGGTGTCGCTCTCGCTGCAGTCTGACACATCCTTGGGTTGACAATTGGGAGACATCGGAGGCTCGGCGTCGGCTTCCGCCAGCTCGGTGTCTGTCGTTAGGACGCAACCTTCGTCATCGTCCTCCTCCTGCGCGGACAGCGGGCCACCTACGGAGGCGGCGTCACCGGTCGACGTCATTTCCTGCCTGACCATTTCCGTTGCGTTAGTGCCGACGTTTGCACACGAACAGGGCGATTTGTCCACGGCGACACTGTCGGCAAACCTCGGCGACGCTGACAGATTTAACGATGCTTTTCCTTCGCTGTCTCTTTCCTCTTCTGTGCACCAACCGCCAACTTCTTCTGCGTCGTCGTCGTTGTCTTTGTTATCATCGTCATCATCATCTACGTCGTCTTCTTCTTCGTTGTCATCATCGTCCTCGGTGTCGTCGTCCGTCTGCGTCGACACGCCCGTTTCCGCCGTCTCCAAAACGGGGACTTCGGGGACGATGTCGTTGTCTTCGCCGAGCTCGAAGCAGATTGCCCCGGCGTCGGCTACGTCGCTGACGACGTACACGCTTCCCGAGTTCTCGTACGCCGCTACGTTGGCGGTGCTTTCGTTCTGGTGCGTCTCCGAGACGTCGAACGCGTACACTGCCTCGTTGTCGCGTTTCCCCTCGCCGGGCGAAACCCGCTCCGCGCCCCACCACCCACCCTTCACGTACAGTTCGCTCCCGTTCTCCATGCCGCCTTCTGTCACTTCCCCGCACCCTCCCGAGCGCTCGATTTGTATGTCGGTCTTTCGTGCGTTGTTCGATCTGTTGCAACCCTCGCGTGAATCTACCCTGGAGCGCGAATCTACCCTGTTGCGATTCCAAAATCGGCCGTCATCTGAACCTTTGCAAGAAACCGTTGCGCGCTCACTATTGTCCTTTGTTTGCCTGCCAACGTGAATTACGTCATTGTGGCTTGACGTCACTTCCGCTTTCAGCTGCATACGCTTCGCAGCATTGTGTTGGCGTAACCAATGGTATGCCGCACGCCGGGCATTGTTGTCGCGATTGCCTCGCACGTCGCTAGGCGGCGCGTATCCATGGCGACGCACGCGAGGCAACGACGCCATTTTGACGAGGTCGGATCCAGCGGGATCGAAGCTCCGTCGGGCATCGTCAACGGAGAGGAAGCGCTTCGATTGGGCTGTCGTTGCGAGCACATGGTGTCCCCGCATCGTCCGTACCGTGGGCGACCGATCTGGGTCGGGCGTAACAACGATAGATGGCAGCACAGGCCGGACATATTCGTCCGCCATGCTGACTGTTATGGTCGGCACAGGGCCCACTGGAAGTTGACCCCTGTGATACAAGGACCGTTCCACGTGATTCGGGGGGAAACTGCGCAACGGCGTCTTCAGTTTCATCCATTGGGAGGCAATAGTCCCGTTGTCGTGGCGTTTGTTGTGGCCTCTTGCCACACCGGCCGCGCCATCTCGCGTCGGAGCCGCCCGATGACCACGGGTGCGCCAATTGCCAATAGGTGGTAAAATTGTCCGCGATTTCCTCTTGCTAAGCTCCAGATTTTCGCTTTACAACGCCGGGTACTGATTCAAAAATAAATCATAACCATTTAGACGATTTGTGTCTTCTTGTCGGCATGCTCTGCACACATTTTCCATATATGGTATTGTTGAACATTCCGCATAGAGTAACATGTAACCACCAACGCTTCTGGTTATTGCTACGACGGAGATGGCCACTAAGAACAGTCTATTTGCAGTGTGTCCGTGGCGCGTAATAAAAGCGTTCGAGTCGCTCACACGAAAGTTCGGTTTGACGGCCGATCGAAAATAAGTTGACGTCAACATGCAGATGCTGAACGCGAACGACTTCCGGCATGCTGCAAAGTAACTACGTCGTAAAATAACAAACGCAAGCGCCGTTTGGCGGTCTAAGCAACGCCCCCAGTTGGCCAAAATGAAGAACACAGTGATGTGGATGTTTTATTATTTGTCCACAGGATTCCGCGAGCACTTGTGCAAATACTACTTGTTGTATTCCCGGCCTCTAGATAAGGAGACTGTGCCTAATTTCTAGGGTGGACCCGTTGCCATTTGGGCAAACTCTGCAGCTGTTTTCTGTGTGATACATCCGTAATCAGGTCGCTTAGCGAAAATGCAGTTACTTTGCGCACAAATAAAAACACTTGTCGCTACGTGGAGTCATACTGTTTTATTTTAGGAGAGCCACGCAACATAGACACTTTCAGACCATAACAGAGGCCCTCAAATGTTGGCGATATATCAGCACTATTTCGTTCGGTACCTTAGTGGTAGAGACGGCAATGACACGTCCCTAGGTACCGCTTGGTATCCACAGAGAGTCGTTGTTATAAGTAATGACCACTTCTGTTAGATATACGGTATACGTAGTGTATTTCATTAAAAACGTACGTTGCATACACTGTCAAGTAATTTAAACTACCCAGCGGTTTTGCAACATCATCCGGATCAACACCATCCCAAAAACCATCACGCAATGCACCACGGAAGAGAAACCAGAAGTAAAATTGGCGGGATAATATACAAGAAAGGACCCGGCTAAGCCTACAGACCATCCTGTGTACAGCAGAAGGCATCACGGAAGAGAAACCAAAAGTAAAATTGGCGGGATAATATACAAGAAAGGACCCGGCTAAGCCTACAGACCCTCCTGTGTACAGCAGAAGGCACCACGGAAGAGAAACCAAAAGTAAAATTGGCGGGATAATATAAAAGAAAGGACCCGGCTAAGCCTACAGACCCTCCTGTGTACAGCAGAAGGCATCACGGAAGAGAAAACAAAAGTAAAATTGGCGTGATAATATACAAGAAAGGACCCGGTTAAGCCTACAGACCCTGCTACGTACAGCAGAAGGCACCACGGAAGAGAAACCAGAAGTAAAATTGGAGGGATAATATACAAGAAAGGACCCGGATAAGCCTACAGACCCTGCTACGTACAGCAGAAGGCACCACGGAAGAGAAACCAGAATTAAAATAGGAGGGATAATATACAAGAAAGGACCCGCCTAAACCTACAGACCCTGCTACGTACAGCAGAAGGCACCACGGAAGAGAAACCAAAAGTAAAATTGGCGGGATAATATACAAGAAAGGACCCGGCTAAGCCTACAGACCCTGCTGTGTACAGCAGAAGGCATCACGGAAGAGAAACCAAAAGTAAAATTGGCGTGATAATATACAAGAAAGGACCCTCCTAAGCCTACAGACCCTCCTACGTACAGCAGAATGCACCACAGGAGAGAAACCAGAAGTAAAATTGGCGGGATAATATACAAGAAAGGACCCGCCTAAGCCTACAGACCATCCTTTGTACAGCAGAAGGCATCACGGAAGAGAAAACAAAAGTAAAATTGGCGTGATAATATACAAGAAAGGACCCGGTTAAGCCTACAGACCCTGTTACGTACAGCAGAAGGCACCACGGAAGAGAAACCAGAAGTAAAATTGGAGGGATAATATTAAAGAAAGGACCCGGATACGCCTACAGACCCTGCTACGTACAGCAGAAGGCACCACAGAAGAGAAACCAGAATTAAAATTGGATGGATAATATACAAGAAAGGACCCGCCTAAGCCTACAGACCCTGCTGTGTACAGCAGAAGGCACCACGGAAGAGAAACCAAAAGTAAAATTGGCGGGATAATATACAAGAATGGACCCGGCTAAGGATACAGACCCTCCTGTGTACAGCAGAAGGCATCACGGAAGAGAAACCAAAAGTAAAATTGGCGGGATAATATACAAGAAAGGACCCGCCTAAGCCTACAGGCCCTACTGTGTACAGCAGAAGGCACCACGGAAGAGAAACCAAAAGTAAAATTGGAGGGATAATATAAAAGAAAGGACCCGGCTAAGCCTACAGACCCTCCTGTGTACAGCAGAAGGCACCACGGAAGAGAAACCAGAATTAAAATTGGCGGGATAATATACAAGAAAGGACCCGGCTAAGCCTACAGACCCTCCTACGTACAGCAGAAGACACCACGGAAGAGAAACCAGAAGTAGAATTGGCGGGATAATATACAAGAAAGGCCTAAGCCTACAGACCTTCCTACGTACAGCAGAAGATATTCCAAACTGACGAAGAATCTGGTCGACTGATAAAAGAAGGAACGAACAAGTCTTCATTTTTATCATAACTTTCGTTATATTACGCAATCGTACATTCATGCACACAATACGTATACCAGCACATATAAAACGTTGTGGCGTACTTAAATACTATAACATCATGTTCTAGAAAAGTGCCAGAATATGTCATTTATAATGTATAAAGCACATTGCAGTTATTTTAAATACGGTCCCAAAATCACTTTCACTACTCTAAGTATCCTGTTCAACGCACAGAACATGTATCAGATTTGTCTTGCATGTGTCAACTCGCCATTGTCACTCGTAGTAGCACCTAGACCTTTTACACGAATGTTCTCGATATGCCTTTCACCAACACTGTTCGATATATCGTTATGGAATTTTGGTACGTCACTGGGCTTCTTCTGAAAAGATGTCCAAGGTTTCATTTGAATGTTATCTTGACTGAAGCGTTTGCCTGAATTAAGAGTAAGACCCTGGCTGACACCAACGTCTTCCTTTCTTTCGATTCTAGGCGGAACTGCCCTAGTGGTTGACAGGTTGTGTCGTGGCACAGTGCATTCTTCTACGACCGGTGTGTTGGCCATCGCGTCGACGTCCACCAAGCGGGGCGTGCCGTAACTATCGAACACCTGCCCGACGTGTTCCGTGCCGACACGGGGCACGGGAAAGGGGTGCGCGTTGGGCCAGTCACCGCAGGAGACACTATCGTGGCAGTAGGCGTGACGTTGCATCTTGCGCCATATTGTTCTGGCGAGGAAGAACATGTCTAGCGCATACTCGTCTTTGTATCCCTTCAGGAGAGCCTTCCACGGCGCCCATAGAACGGCAGCCAGCTGTTTCGGCCGTCCTCCCCACATGCCTCCCAGCACTGGATGGTTGGCGTGCGTCGGGTGGTCGCGTATGCAGTGGAACGCTGCGTCGGTGCCGAGCCAGTCTTCCACGGCCGCGGCGTCTCGCTCGCTCAGTCGCCCGTCGGCGTCTCTCACGAGGAACCGCGTCACGTTCGTGTCGTCGGCCACCAAGAACCGCCACATCAGCGGCGGTATCCTCGCGTCTGCGACGTTCACGGACACGAGATCGACGCCCAGCGAAGTCAGTTTGTCGAGGATCCTCTCGGGAACACGGCCGTACGTTGTCGTGCCGTTCACCCGCGGTCTCTCCACGTAGACCCTCAGCCGCCAGCCAGGAAAGATGACCGGAACCAGTTGCGCGTTGCGGATGGCGCCGAACGTATAACGCGGATCGTTTCCCCACAGCGACATCGCGATGACGTTCGTACCGTTTGGACCTTGCTGGACGCGGCGTTTTGCCTCGATGAACCTGTGGGAACATACATTGTGTTTAGAAATAGTGGCTTCCGATGATAGGTTCAGGAATCTGACGTTCCTTCCCAGTCACTCAACATGCCAACAACAAAACCACCCTGTTATATGTTATATATATATTATTATATATGTTATACATTATTATTATTATATATGTAATATGTTAGAGACAGGTAGGAGTTTCTATCCGTCCCTGTGTTAAAATTAGGGGACTTGCAGTCAACGTATGTTTAATACACCAATAAAAATATACACACATTAAATATTCCAAGAACCGAAGAAACATTATAATGGTCAACAGTGTAAATCAATGGAGGTGTCCCAATTAAAAAACCGCATTTTAATACTGGGTACAGTTTGACCGAGTGTCTGCCGACAGAAGCAGTAGCTAATCACCGACCGCCTCGACCGACAGATGGTGCACCCGTAGTGATCTTTCATCACCGCTCCTGTTGGGATTGGCGCGAGTCAATAGCTCGAACTCGCAGTGTCTAGACACGTGGTTTGTAATTTATCGTGCGACACAGCGTGTGGGAACATAATCGAACAAATATCGGTCGTGTAAACCGGACTTAACATGGCACTGAACCACTTACCTGTGGAGTGTCGCCCTGTCTGTAGCTACCTGCTGCTCTAGAGACTCCGCCCCCTTCAAGCGCGCAGTGTAGCGCGTTCCCTGCTCCAGCGTGTGTATGATCCTCACGCTCGGCAGCCGGTTGTTGCGCCATGGACTGTAGATCCGAGTGATCCAATCATCGGCCCACCAGTCCATGAACACTCGCGGGTAGTAGAAGCCGAACACCTGGGAAGGGACAGTTTCAGTTCAGGCTCATGTCATACGAATGAAATACCTGTGATTCACCCACTTTTGGCAATTATTTTTTTCCTGTAAAGTTATTTTTGAACAGGGATATGGACATATCTGAGGAGTACGAAATTTATACTGTGCATAAAATAAAAATTTCAGTGTATGGCAACATATGCATGCGTCAGTAGGTTTAAGATCCGTCTTGCGCATGAAGACATGGTGTAGTTATTTTGGCACCATTTGATAGAGAGCATATTGTATATTGATTTTTGAAGGAAAAATGACAGAAGTAGACGAATTTTATTCAGCGATTTTCATAATATTCCAAATTTAAATGTGCAAAAAACATTGTCGCCAACGTGAAATAAATAGTGATCTGTTCCCACCTCGACGTGCGTGCGGTGTACGAAGTCGTAGGTGAGTATTCGGCTGTGGCCACCGAAGTGACGAGGACCGACAACGCCGACATTGGGCGGCGAGTACTGGGCCAGTCCGGCGACGAACGCCTCCGTCCAGCCAGGCGTCAGCAGGTGGGTATCGTCGTTGACACGGTAGAAGTACTCAGCGTCGTCTAGGTAAGCCTCCATCATGGCGTCGTTCTGCGCCCACGCCGGCTTGCCGACGTGGTTGCACTGTACGAAGTGCAGCGAGATGGCCTGGCCAGGCGGACATAGTTTCGCTCGGATTTCGTCGAGGCGCCGCTGGAACACGTTGAAGGTGTTTGCCTGCCGAAAGAACGTGTCATTCTGGTCGAAGGACAGGTAGAAGTCGTACTGGAAGCCAGCGCTAGCGGTCCGGCAGAACGAAGGTAGAAATGTCCGCAGGAACGGGAATTTGTACCGGGCGTTTTCGTCCGTGAGCGATTTCAGACCACGAGACGTGATGGCGCAACCTATCGCTACCGCGGTTTCTCCTTTGACTGTCACAGATTGTGATGAGGAGGACACGTTGGGTCTAGGTCGGTGGTGCACATGCGGGTGCAGGAGTTCTCCCGTGTGGCCCAGTCTGGCATCGTGTACGTGCACGTCAGGTACGACAACTTGCGAGTGGTTGTCGATAATCACGTACACGTTGCGCCATGGCGACTTCGCGAAGAAGACCTGCAACATAGCAACATACCCTTCCAACAGATCCACAACGTGTGCAGTGTAGATGTCACACTGCTCGTTGTCATAGCATTATTCTTTGAGTGTGCAACCACGTGTATTCTGCCGCTTGCCGTATGTGAGTTTCAATACTTTACTATGTGGGTTCTGATTCTTTTTAGCTAACCACACCACAAAGACTCTGCCAAAGTTTTGCGAAACACACGCACGAAAAACTAGAACCCGGGAAACTTGGAAAGAAACCAAAGAAAGAACGACACCAAACCAGCTGGCTAAAGACAGAGTGAGCTAGAGAAAGTGAGTAGCAGCCTTATAGGCCATCAGGCTCGCAAATGATAGGTAAGATAGAGCTTTCAGAGGAACAATGAGAATAAAGGTAAAGGTGCATTCTTCTATAGCACGCCCCCCGGGACTGTTCAGATCGCTTTATACTTCACCCCCTGGCAGACCTGTTCATTCCAACGCCAACTAGTCTTCTCTGGGAAGTATACAGCCACGCTGCAATTACTACACGAAGACTCTTTACTCACATATTCACCAATGTCTATATTCTGGTTCTCGTTTGTGGAGTGAACGAAATTGTCCAAGATTCGACACGACAGCAGGAGGATTCAAACCCGGGTTCTCTCGATTGAGAGTCCGATGTTCTAACCTCTAAGCCACCGCGCCCCACATAATGTAACAGAGCATGAAATGTTCTCACCTGTAGCAGAATGGCGAGAGCCGCCACGAAACACAGAGCCGTGAAAACGAGCTTCAACTTGTTCTCGGACACAAACGTTCGGCTCCTCAACAGCGCCAGCCTCCGCTCAATGTGTCTTATCCGCCGCATCCGTTGTTGCGTCGAGATCATTGTTCGGCTTCAGCTCAACACTCGTCATGTCACGTAACAACTGAACACAAATCAGCACTAATAATTAATTTCTTTTTAAATAACAAAACGTTGTTGGGGATAGATTAGGATCTGAGCCGAGCTGGGGATATTTGAAGGAGAGGAGGAGACTAGCCAAATAGGGTACACACACGCACGCACGCACACACGCACGCACGCACACACGCACGCACGCAGACACACACAATGTGCATTATTAAAGGCAATAATACATATATATATATATATATATATATATATATATATATATATATATATATATATATATATATATATATATATATATATATATATATATATATATATATATATATATATATATATATATATAACGTTGCCTTTAAGAATGGACATTCGTTGATAAATACTAAAAACAATCTGAAATCCCAATGAAAAAGTGATGCCATATATATATATATATACATATATAGATTGTTTTTAGTATTTATCAAAGAATGCCCATTATTACAGGCAAATATATATATATATATATATATATATATATATATATATATATATATATATATATATATATATATATATATATATATATGTATATATATATATATATATATATATATATATATATATATATATATACAATATTACCTTTAATAATGGACATTCGTTGATAAATACTAAAAATTATTAAAGGCAAAGTTATATATATATATATATATATATATATATATATATATATATAATATTGCCTTTAATAATGGACATTCGTTGATAAATAGTAAAAACAATCTGAAATGCCAATGAAAAAAGTGATGCCATCTAGCGGGAATTAATTGTGTCTGAGGTAGACTGCAATAGAACCCACGAGGCGAGCACTAGATAGACGTAACAAGATTTGCCATCCGATGTAACACACTCCAGATGGCAAGTGGACGGTTACAAGAACAACTGTCCATCTATGTGTGGCGCGTTCTTAAGGTATATATATATATATGTCAATTTTGTTTTTATACATAATATTTAATGATAATCTTACCTCGCTGCTCGACCAAACGGCGCTACTATCGTTTGACAGAAATATGCAAAATTCACATCATAAATCGTCCACAGACTCCCCATAATAAACATAATGCACCAATTTTATTTGGTATGCATATAATGAATTACTAAAATTACAGATACTAACTTCTCAAACATGTAACTTAAATTAAAACATCACCTGTATAGTAGCTGGGAATTTGACAAGACCGAACGGTGACAGTCAGGACAGTAGCTTTCATTGTCGTAAGCTCACAGAGCGACGATTTCCTTTTACGTGTGGCTTAGACTAACCTGTCCAGTCAATCGATCACACTAAAAATCAATCTGTACCAGATGACATTACTAAAAATGGTTCGAATGTGACTCCCTTCGAACGGTAGACCCGTTGTTGACAGTTGAGTAGAACTAGGTCACACGTGATCCACAGGTAAAACAGCATGTCGCAGGCGACATCTAGCGGACAGCTGAGTAAGTATGATGCCAAATAGAAAAGGTGGCCTTTGAAACCACGGATATATATATATATATATATATATATATATATATATATATATATATATATATATATATATATATATATATATATATATATATATATATATATATATATATATATATATATATATATGTGTGTGTGTGTGTTGTGGAAATGATATCTTGAATATATATATATATATATATATATATATATATATATATATATATATATATATATATATATATATATATATATATATATATATATATTCGCCTAGCTGTTGTATTTTATCGACATAAGTGTTCAAGATATCATTTCCCACAACATTTGCGTCTTTAAATACTAATTTGAATGTTTTTTTAACGAAATGAATGGTCTTTCTTGTTAACTACACAATAGAAGTGAATCACATTTACCAAATAGTATCTTTCACTGTGTAAACAAAGTTACATAATAATAAATAGTATAATTTATTTTATGGCTTCATGCTGGAACATGTATGTAATGCCAATAGTTATGACTGGGCTTGTGTCTCCTATATATTTGGTTCTACTAAACGGCTGATTCGGTTAAGCAGCGTCCACTGTAATAGCGTCATAGATTGAGGTGGTTTTAATTGTTTATTACCTTTCCACTTGCAGGTGAAGTTTCGTGCAGAAATGTATTTGTGCTTCAGTCATATCAGCCATTTGTTATGCTTTGAATATGCAGAAAAGGAGGTTATCTTAACACTGCAGTGGTGATGCGACTTTCCTTCACTGAATGCCGTAACAAGAAGTCTGCTACAACTTGTAGACAAACTCAAGTCCTTCTGCCTTTGTTCTGTCAGCAAACGCCTTGTCCATGTCTTCACACATCTTCACATCAAAGTGGTTAACCCAGTCAACCACTTTGATGTGAAGATGTGTGAAGACATGGACAAGGCGTTTGCTGACAGAACAAAGGCAGAAAGACTTGAGTTTGTCTACAAGTTGTAGCAGACTTCTTGTTACGGCATTCAGTGAAGGAAAGTCGCATCACCACTGCAGTGTTAAGATAACCTCCTTTTCTGCATATTCAAAGCATAACAAATGGCTGATATGACTGAAGCACAAATACATTTCTGCACGAAACAGCTCAGCAAACAGCTTCCTCTGCTGTTTCACTTCAAGCAACCGTAATACATTTATAGAATGATTACACTTATATATAGTCATGTATTTATAAAATAACATTTACATCGGTGCCCTAATGTTAAGAGCATGACAATCTTACATAATTATGCATTTGAAATTCTATAAATAAAATTTTCAACATATTTGGTGTCACGGTCTATCACTGGTGTAAGAAATCATCCCGCCTATGATATGCTCTAATGGGATCATCATCAAACGTTCTCTTTATCAACATATCAGTGATTTTAAGACTAAACATTTAATTTGATAGGCTAAACAAGAAAACAATGTACATTGCCTAAAAAATGCATTCATCACATTATGTACCTCAGTACAAACGTGGCAGTTTAAAGTTATGTTTAAAGTTGGCCACCTTTGTGGACAGATTTAAAGGCTAGATAGTTCTACAATTCTCTTAACTGTATTATGTTATGTATTACGTATATCACAACTTAATCAAATGCAATGAGACTGGATTAGTGGCTTCATGCACCAACTAGGGTGCGAAGAGGATGCATAAATAAAAGTAAGTAATTAAACTGGATTAGTCTGAGTGTTTACCAGAAATAAAGATACCCTCTATAATTTATGACCGCGGTTCGCAACCTATTTACTAATGTGGGCTGCACACAAAGCACTTCACATTTGAAAATATTTGGTAATCTATCAGACATGAACACATTGCATCAATATAGGCGACAACACTGAGTCATTTCTCCCCAGTGGCATATCTAGGATATCTTAAAGGGGGATAATAGTAACTATTATCTACAGTTACAACTTACACCATACATACACATTTTTATTGATCAAAATGGGGTTCAATTGATACTGAACATTGGCACGATATTTACCATTTAATAAAATAAACCTATACATATCCATTTTCAATAATCGATATTTGGATCTTTAAATGAAAAATTCCTTTGCTGTGAGTTCCTTAGATGTGTGTCATTTGACAATGCAGTTGCTATTCTTTACTGCCAGGTCAGAAATTGTTTGAAAAACGTGAATGTGTGGGAAGAAAACAATAAACAATGACATTGATATGAAATTTGTGATTTATCAACAACGGTTTCGAATGAACCTCGTTTTGTACCAGAAGTACAAAAAAATATTTCTAGCCCGAAACACACTTGATATTATTATGATATTATTGATCAAAATTTTATTGATCAAAATGGGGTTCAGTTGATACTGAATATTAGTACGAATGTTTTTCTTTTATAGCCATTTTTAGTCATCGAGATTTGGATCAATAAATGAAAAATTCCTTTGCTGTGAGTTCCTAAAATTAAAATGAGTGTCATTTGACAATGCAGTTGTTATCCTTTACTGCTAGGTCAGAAATTGAAAAAAGAAACGTTGGGGGTAGAAAACAATAAACGATGACATTGATATGAAATCTGTGATTTATAAATAACAATTTCGAACGAACCCCCTTTTGTACCAATAGATACAAAAGTATCTTTCTAGCCTGAAACAATTGTTATTATGTATACTTTTATTGATCAAAATGGGGTTCGGTGGCTACTGAATATTGGCACGGAATGTTTGCATTTATATAAACAAAAACCAAAAATAGCCATTTTCAATAATCGATATTTGATCGATCCAAAGACATTACCCAACATGCTGCCCATATCTTAGATCCACAACAGCATCGTTGTGCATCACCAGAAATAGTGGCGCCACTTTGGAATTTTACTGAGATGAACATGGTACATTTTATGTACTCGTAACTTCGCAGTCAGGTTCATTTGTTGCTATTCGGAAACACAAGAGGTGATCGCTACTGGACTGTGAATGATCCAGGACTTGGCAGGAGTTTCCACGTTCGGTGGTCATGGGGATGCAGGCCCACGCAACGTCACGACAGATGGCTGTGACGCAGAAGGGGCTGCAATTGGAAGGGTCTGACCGTCAGCTCGGCGATTGCTGCGCACATTTCATCTCGGACAAGCGACATGGCGATGGCTACGCCTACCGAGTAGTGGTGTTCCTGAAGTCGATAAGCGACAGCAACGAATGCGCAAAGTCATGAGCATGGTGTTCTCAAGGAGCCCAGAGTCATTGGAGCAAAAGTAAACTACGCAGGAAGAACTTGGCACCAATACAGTAATCTGGTGTCAGGTTGATGTGCTGTCCCACCATACACATGAAGGGCGTATTCTTTTTGACGTCCGCGGAGCCACCGGAAGCGGAGAATGCAGAGAGGTTAAAAAAGAATAGACTTGGGAGAGGGTAGCAACCGCCTTGTTATCGCCCATAAACAACGTGGACACAGAAGCACTAGCCATGTCAATTGTGACCGATGTTTTTCTAAGCGACAATGATGACGACGAAGACGACATTAAACATGCCAGATATGCTCACGAGTTCACAGCATCTGCTGTTATGTTGTAAGTTAGTAATATTTATTAAAATGGTATGTAATATTGTGATAAATAAACACTTTACTTATAACTTCTGAAACTGAGCCTATCCTAGGCGCATATTACTTGCACCACATTACAATTGTTCTTTTTTGTGTGGCACTTTATTATGTATGTCTATGTCATATGTTTGTATCTATTCCTTCTAACGTACATCATTTTAAGATTAACATGCAATGCGTATTAACGTCACTTTTCTTCATTTACAGGTAGCAAATAAGGTTGAAAAAGTCTCATGGATACTGGAAAAAAATAATAAAAATATATGTAAAACCAATTTTACATCACTTTTTTTAATAGGTGTTTCAGATTTGTCATTGTTATTTTTGTTACACATATTACATTGTTTTATATCTTCAGACGTTTTATTCTGTCGGTCTCAATGTGGCCGCCTACCATTAAATCAAAGTAATAAAATCTATAATTTATAGCATATTTTAAATACATTTTACCAAAAACTAAAAAAAATGGGGGGTTCAGTGCAATTTTTATGTATACATTACAATGATAATATTATCATATACATGGACTCTCTTAACTTTTAATATGTAGTTAAATACATGTAATTTGTTTAACTTTTATATATAGCTGTTTGCATACAGTAACTATGATCATTACCCAAACATGTGCTTATTTAATCTTAAGCCCCACCAAACAGGTTTCTTGATGATCATACATGTGGGTACACAAGAAATGTCATCCCCCATTATTTGCCAGCCGACTTTGTGGCATTGTTCAGAATGCGGCCCGCAACATTGAAATGGACCTACGGCAACTAGGGGCTATGGCCATTGCCCCGGTGGAAGGAGGCCCCGGCAGACCCCCTGTGCAATTAGACGAACAGCTGCTTACTACCCTAATGTTTTTAGGGAGTCAGCAGAAAATTCGTAACATTGCTGATAGATTTGGGCTAACTGATTCATGTTCTTTTAAAAGTCGCAAAAGTATAACGAAGTTGCTCACAGCGAGCTTAATGCCTCAAGTTATAAAGTGGCCAGAACCTGCACCATATCTAAACATGTCAACGGTATTTAATACTAATGGCTTTGAAGGCATCGTTGGTTGTATCGATGGCACACATATTAAGGCAACATGGGACTCTGAAAAGTTTGATTTTTGAGAAAAAAAGCTATTTTTCGTTTTTTGCATTTTTGAGAGAAACAATTATCTAACTTTCATTTTCTGCTCGTTGTTTTTCATGAAATAACCACAGTTGTGTAATAAAGTGACTTTTGTAGCAGGCCTGTTGTACGTGTTACTGCTTTTATTTTACACACCAAATCGAAAAATGGTGTGTCTTTCGAACAAAGTTTACGCACCCCCAAATCACTCGAATCCAACATGGCGCCCATCAAAGGAAAGCGCTACGTCTCCCCTGCTGTGATTCGCTTGGTTACATCACGTAATCACTATCTCCGCCCTAATTGGCTGAGGTGCTAACCTCTGACCCCTTCTGCCACTTCCGTTCTTCGTTGTTTACAGTAAGCATCGAAAAAAGTAACATGCCGTTTGCAAAGAAGAAATCTACAGACCGTTTCGGCAGCAGGAGAAAGCAGTTACAGCAGGCGCGTGAAGCTAGGGCAAAAAGACGGGAAAATCCAACAACTGATGCTGGCGAAGTTCTAGCTCGGCCACTGCCAGTCGAAGACAAAGGAATTGTGCAAGTCGGTGAAACAACATCTGCTTCCGATGAGGTAATGTTTTGATGTATCAATTATATGGTATGGCTATTTGGTAATAATTTGATGTTTGCGCGATTTATACGGACATAATGTGCAGCATATATTCTAACTTGGTTTGGCGCAGGTGTGATCGATGCCCAGGGGCCGTAGTACACTAACTGCGCCATCATTGCATTGGCAATATGCCAAGTGGCCCTGCCATTGGTCAAGTATGACTATAAATATAATATATTATATGTAGTAATTATGTCATGCTGTTAGTACCAGTGTATCTCAACTGATGGCAAAACACATACATGTTAGGATGCCCATATTATATATATATGTTTCATCATGTAAATAATAAGATTATTGTATGCCTGTTATTATTGTAGTAATATAAGATTGTTTTATATTGATATGGCAGCAGCTGAAGTGCGTTTTGCCTTTGTAAGTCAATTTATTATTACTGCCTTGCTGATCTACCCTATTTCCATGGAAGCAGGTTTTGTAAATTATGAGTATTTACTTGCAGTTGTGTGTGTGCATTACAATTTACATGTCAGTGCAAACACAGGGAATCACAATTTTGTTTCTTTTTATTGGCAGCCACATCCATCGACATCACAGACAACAGTGTCAACACCACGTCAGGCATCTGATGACACCAGAGCGATGTCCTCAGCAACGAAGAGGAAATTTGCGTACAGGCGCATGTTCGATGCGACTGGCAGTGCACCTGACATTAGGCTTACAACATCCCAGCAGCCGTCGACCATCCTTGTGAGAAGCTGCATGCTAAATGAGCTTGTGAAGAACCTTTGCTGCACATCGTGTGGGTGCTGTACTCTCGCTGTTCGTGTCGCCAACTGCATCCTTGGGTTAGTGTGTTCGCTTGAGACACACTGCACCTCATGCAACACTGTCATCAACAAGACTCGAACCTCGCATCGAGTTGGTGTGAAGAGTGGCGGCAATGTACCATATGTTGTGACGCGTTCTGCTGTGTCTGCTACCATGGATATGGGAGTAGGGTACAGCGGTCTTGTCAAGTTGTGTCGCTATCTTGACATGAGGTGCATTTGCCACAAGACATACTCCAAGCACATGAAGATGATAGCGCGGGCGAACATGGTGGCAACAACCAGAGTGCTTGACGATGCTGCGAAGGTCATTCGCAAATTGTATCGGGATCGCTACCCTTCTCTCGAAGAAGATAGTGTGATTGACCTGACTGTCAGCTTTGACAGTTCCTGGTTGACTCGTGGCCACAGCTCCATGTACGGCGTCGGTTGCGTGATAGAGGTGACCATAGGACTTGTGCTAGACCTTGTTGTGCAGTCCCTCTACTGTCACAGCTGTGCCTGCGCAAGTGCACGTTACAACGGGGAACACACACCTGAGTTCAAGAAGTGGAAAGGCGGTCACACTGAGTGCAATGTGAACTACAGCGGGTCATCAGGAGGGATGGAGGCTGATGCGGCCGAACAGCTGTGGAGCCGGTCAGAGGACCGACACCGCTTCCGCTATACAACCCTCCTGTCCGACGGTGATACGAAGACACATAAGCATTTGTGCAGTTTGAAAGTGTACGGCGATACAATGATCGAAAAAGAGGAATGTGTGAACCATGTTGTGAAACGGTTGGGGTCGGCCCTTCGCAAGTTGTCAACACAAAGCAAAAAGAAGGGAGTCACTCTTGGGGGCCGAGGTTATGGAAAGCTGACCCAGGCTACGATCACGAAGCTGACAGCGTACTATGGGAAAGCAATCCGAGCACATCCTGATGACCTGCCAGCCGTGACCAGTGCAGTGTTTGCTACCTATTATCATGCGGTACCAACCGATGATAAACCACAGCACACACACACACTGTCCTACTGGTGAAGACAGCTGGTGCTTTTTCAAGCGTGCCGAGGCAACTGGGGAGGAACCTGGCCATCACCGTGGAAATGTTGGCACCCCTCTCTCGCAAGAAGTCGCCACTCATGTGAAGGATGTCTATGATCGTCTCGGACATTCAGACCTTCTGAGTCGGTGTTTGCGAGGAGACACCCAGAATCCAAACGAAGCCCTCCATTCAAAGATTTGGAGAAAGTGTCCAAAACCAGCTTCGTTGGATTGCAGAGGGTTGTTGCTGCCACATGCTCAGGGGTGGCAGAGTTCAACAGTGGCATTGAGCACTCCATGTAGAAGCTATTCAGTGCAATGTACATCGTGCCGGGCAGACATCTGGTAGCATCAGCTGTGAAGGCCGACAGTGAACGCCTCCAGCAGTCGTTGCGTCAGGCGGAGGCCAGCACGAAAGAGGTACGAGTGGCTCGTGCAGCAGCACAGGACACTAGTAGCCAAGACTATGCACCAGGTGTGCCTTGTGTGTGTATATGGTATGTCACATGAACATCACGTGAACATCAAACAGTGCACGTTTGATTGAGTAAATGTTTTCATTGAATATAAATACTCAATTTGATTTTTCAGTGCTGTATTATATGAAAGATATCATGGGTAATTTATTTACACAGTTTCAGTAATGTGAATGCATTTTTAAATACAGAGTCAAGCCAATGAAATTGTTCAAACTTTGAATGTGATTTTCTCAAATCCAAGTTTTCCATTGTAGGCGTTACTTTCAAACAGCATATCTTTGTTATTTATCAAGATAACTGCTTCAAATTTGTCCCAGTGCATCTTGATAATAAGGTCCTCAGGAACATAGAACCACATGGCTGATTAATGACATATATTACTTTCAAAATGTATGAAGAAGAAGACGTCGCCACTCTTGTTATAAGCAATATTTGAAAAAATATATATAAATTATTATTTGCATGATATTGAAAATATGTCTCTGTGTTCCTGAGAAGTGTTATATAAGGTGTCTGCATGCCAATGTGTGGTCAATTTGGACAATCCATTACAAAGATATGAATTTTGTAACATTTATCATATAAATTCCAAGATGGCTGCCGTTTCTATGGTAACGAATTGTTATAAAAAAAGAAATAAATTATGTAGTTACATATTGACCCCTACACCACTTTACAAACATTTCAGCTTGATCAGTCAATAACAAATGCTAAAAACTTCACATTTTCAGATAGTGCATTTTCAGAGTCCTGTGTTGACTCAACAGATATGTCAATACTATAACAAATATATTTTTTTACATTCTTTACTTGTTGTGTTTTCATTCCTAAGACACTGCCAATAACTAAATGTAATCTATAGTAACAAACAATATGAATACATTTATAAATGCAGTAGGTAATTTTTGTGTATTGTTATTGGCAGTGTTTCGTCCTGTCATTGTTAATAGCCCATACAGTATGCTCAGGTCTCCTCAATTAGGTGCATACAATTAAATTGAGCCAAATTATAAGTTAGTACTTATTACTAAAAGATTAAATGTATGGTTATTCTGTAACAAGAATATTTAGTTAGTGTTAAAGAGTACAACATATATTATGCCAATACTATAGCAAATATACTTTTTTATTCTTTACTTGTGGTTTCATTCCTAAGACACTGCCAATAACTAAATGAAATACATAGTAGCAAATACGAATACATTTATAAATGAAGTAGGTAATTTTTGTGTAGTGTTATTGGCAGTGTTTTGTACTGCTGTTGCAGTATGCCCACGACTCTTCAGTTAGGTGCATACCATTAAATTTAGCCTAATTATAAGTTAGTACTTATTACTAAAAGTTTAAATTTATGGTTAAATATAATGCATAATTACGAAATACAAACAAATTCATAACGTCACAAATCACAAACAAACAATGTGCAATGGTCGCTATTGAGACATTACAAGTATGATGTTAAAGTGAGAAACACCCATTTACGTTAAAATGAAGTAGACAAAAGAAACTATTGACAAAATGTCTTTTGTATAATAATTGGTGAACAAGTAAAGCACAGTGAAAACAATTACATGGGATGTAAATAGGATATATGGTAGTTGCAACTTTCTGATAAAGAGATCTTAAAATTATTGAAGCAACCACATAAAAAATTATTAAATAAAGTTAATAAAAAATATTATTTACACTCAAAATGCTAGCAATTCAATACATGTGTCTTATGAAATGGGCTGACAATGTCCAGGTGTTTTCAAATATTTGCATATAATTTAGTGAGCTATTGGATATGAAGTCAACAGCTAAATGACAGGCTGTCCTATTTTATGTATAATACCAGTTCTTCATAATAATAATAATTATGTATAACAAGATTAATAAAATATTCCAAAAAAAATAGCAGTTAAACTTATGAAATATCGTTGACATGAACAGATATACTTTTATATAGTAGAATTTATGAAAAAAAGTTTTTTTTATATTATAACCACATAATTTAAAAAGTTTGAACAGTTGTCAAATAAAAACATTGAAAGGAAAGTTTCTGCACAATGCATTAACATTTTGGTTTGTGAACTACATCTACGCCAATTGGTGTGTTATCGAAATGTAAAATAGTTTTCATCATTTATGGCTACTAATATATGTAAGGGAATGCCAGAAGTTGTTTTTATTATTATTTTGATAGCCCGTGGCTACATCACTGCACCAGGCATACCTGAAAATGCACATAATGAACTTAACTATAAACAGTACATTAATATCATTACTAAAAAATGTAAGTGTAACTGTCAGACATATGCATACATTGGACTTAGTTAAATGACAATGTCCTGGCTGAAGTGTTAAGGGATCATGGCTAAGTCTTTCTAGTGTATTACATACAATTTTAGGTCGTCAAAAGTGTTGACTTAGGAAGTAAAAAAAATTAACACGACCTCAAATGAGTGCATTTGAGCAGGGACATTGCAAGGTTTGTTTGTGGGGTGCAGTGTTCGTGTGGTGGGGTGTAAGGATTTCTGTTGAAGAGACCGGGGTTAAAAAACATCTGCCATTTCAAAGATTTGTGAAACTTTGTTCACCTGAATTTGCCTGTGTATTTCGGAAGAGACAGTACAAGCCTTTATTCACTTCTGTATGGTTTCTATGCTAGGGGAAGTAAGACCTCACACAGGGAAATGGAAAAACCTTTTGCTGACTAAAAGAGCTGGTGATCTGATTCTCTAAAACTACCATTAAAGTAAATGTAATGACAACAATTTTAAGCTATAAACGTGCGCCGTTAATCGTGCCAATATTGTTAAATATATATACACGCATATACAAGAGTGAAGTGTATTGCACATACAGGCATATTACAATATTTAGAAACGTCTAATTTTTACAAAACTCTACCATCATGTCAGTTGAAGATAAAAGCGGCTGGTAAGAAGTGTTCGAAATTCTTATGGTAACGTTTTCTTATAATCAACGTTGACATGGTCACCAATGGGAAATGTAACTGTAGCGCAGGCTAATCCATTTGATGGCGATAATACAGAAAACCCTTATTTTATCTATCAGAATAATCAACAGACACATTTACATGTTTATCGACGTATATTATACATGTAAAATAAATATTATTGTGTTGTCACGTTTTCACAGCAAACAGAAAACTACATATTTAATTTTATCTTTTGTACAAATATCACTTACCCTTCGGGTTCTAACAATGTAATATATTTAATATTTATAACCTAACAGGAATGGGGTGATTGAACTATAAATGTAATCAACTATGGTTATGATATGCATGTGTACAAGATTCCTGAGGATATAGGCGCCACTATTATTATTAATTTAAATATGACTGTAAATGATTAGGATTACTTTGCCATTTTGACCAATGGTATTGAGTACGAGTATGATTAATAACCAACTGTCAACGATTACACATTATACACAACTGCCGAGTGCAATTACCACATGTGTGTATCATCATTATTACATTGTTTCAGAGGTGCCATTCCAGTCCAGCCAACTGCCACTTCCAGAAGGAGGCAGGCATTAGGTCGAGGCAGACGGAGGGTTGCAATGGGTCGACCGGTCAATGTGAAAAAGACTTCATAACATCGCTTCGCAAAGGATTCCAAGAGAGACGCCCAGCTCCACACAGCCTAGCATACGCTGTAGAGACAAACATGTCTCTTGGCACAAAACATTAAAATATTACAGACAAACCCATAACAACACTCCTCGTACTCCTGTAACGGTACATAAGTTTGAGTTCAAGCGCAATAATATGAGACATGCACATCAAAGGTTTCTCTTGTAATTCTTTCTAATAATTTTATCTACTTTGATATTTTGGATATATTATCCATAATACCAAATACTGTATCGTTACTACACAGAATTACTACTAACAAGACATTCATCAATTTGTAACATCAGCCCATACTTATATACATACATATATACAATATAAAGAAAATGTTCACGTTTGGTTTAAATATATGTGAGTATGTATACAAGTATCACAAAAAAATTACAGCATTGCATATGCATGTTCATTGTAAAAATAATAGGCTTACCGATTTTTTATCAAGGAATTGAACATTATGATGGTGCCAATTAGTCTCCTGTTATTAAAAAATAAATGTTCAAAATAATACTACGGCAGCACCTTGCATAAATGCTGTTTCATCATATCATAAAATACATCTTCGTTTTTTTTTAAATAGAACTTGTTTTTAATTTGTATTTCTTTATATATGTTTACTCTCAGTTCAACTAAAAATTAAATGCGACAGTAAGTAAATTCTAAAGTTATCATGTCACTTAGATACACATGTTGTCAAAGAATGATGCATCTGTAACTAAGATGTGTACACGTTTTGTATACAACAGAAGAAATCACACTAAATGTTGTAGTTTTTGCGCTTATATTTATTGTTATAAGCACATGGATGACACTATTGTGATGGCAGAGACTCCACAGGAACTGCGAAAAGTGTAATAATTGCACACACTTGATTTATGATTACATATGCTATAGAGAAACATGTAGAAGTGCCCTAATAGATCATATAACATAAAATGCACAATGGTGACATCGTATTACGCGAAACAGTGTTTGCACTAAACGCGTAAAGATGAACTGGTGTTTGAAAGATTAGAATATAATTCGACTAGTATGGTTGAGGGTTAATCTATAGGAATCTACATTGTATATCTAATATTTAGTGTAATATTTAATGTTTCCATGGATCGAGTAGCACTGTATTGCCTTGAAAAGTGCTCAACCATTGTTCGTTACTGTTGAAAATATTGCTAGACATGTACGTTGTCGTATAGTATCACACCCTGACGGGGGAAACTTGACTTGTTTTATGATTAATGTTTGTTGAAATCCACATGCCAAGTTCATGGATCTTAGATGTTATCTTATACATGCTAAAAGTCTAAATAACTAATAACACTTAATGTTTCTTTTTTGCTGGAAACATTAATATGTCCATGTCACCAATAAAGGTTTACCTTTTTTAAAGACAATTATACTGTGATCTTTTTTCTGTGCACGGACAAACCACTACGTCTATGAACATGTTCTCTAGTCGCCAGCTAGGCTACACTCTGATAATGTTCTAAATAGCTACTACGAAAATATAATATAATGCATTCGCGTCAACTAGGACAGACAGAGTGATACAGCATAACAACCTGATGCCCGAGTTAATTTTTATTTTTGTACTCGATGGCTAAAAATACGCGTTCTGTGCTACATAAATTAGTCCATCATCAACACTTTATAAATCTTGGTTAGTACAACGAAGTGTGTCCATGGAGCGTTTAACTAATGTTCAGATTTCATCCAACTATTGGCATTGCTATTAATAGTATTATATGCACTGTAACTAATGAGCTTTATTAAAAAAAAAAAGTGCTATTGTATGATACACCACTAATGCGCTGCGCGCAGAAAGGCGTGTGAAACATGGATCAGACGCTTTTTGTCCTGGTAACTGTCATGTTTGTATATGGATTTGTAACAACTGGACCACTCAGTCTCGTGGTAAATACCGGAAGTGCTTTATTCAGTTAAACAACAAAACACATACAGCTGCAATCGGTGCATCGCAAACCCGTTGTAACGCTATAGCGTATAGCTATACATAATACTAACCAATCACGAGCGCGCAGGGAGTGACTTAAACACTCTATGCATATTTTTTATTCCGTTGCTCTCACGTGATAGTCGATGCCACGTATTCACTGCCATCTTGTTCAGATCTAAGTTCGTATCGGACCGATTCCATCTATAATCGGCCTGATGGTCACATTTACTGCACTGAGACAGTAATAGTTATGGGAACATTTACCGACAGTAACACACAGCGTTGGTAAGGCTACACGTAGAGTCGAACAACACCTGTTTCAAGCCGGTGTTCAAATTTCACCGCGATGAGCAGCTGACGATTGCGGCTTCGTCTAGTTCGGCAATTCCACTTGTTGAAGTTCATTTGTTGAATTTTAAGCAGAACGATGTTTTTCTGTCAAGCAGCAAAATTGACTCTTTCGCGAGTCACTGCGTCATTTTATATTAGTAGAAGACATATGTTGCTAGCTCGTAGATGGTATATGTCCACAAATGGCACAATGGCGATGCTGACTAATGGTAATGGCCAAGCAGCCTCAAGTTCCAATATGCGTCTGCAGGAGCTGTGTCTACCAGAAACTGATGGTATAAGACTACGAGAACACTCAACGTCAAGCAGGAACTCACAGCAGAGTGCCAAGCGAATGTTCAAACGGGACATCCCACAGCCATTTTTACCGGAATAGCTGTGCTTGTATTTAGCAAATATTACTTCAAGAAAAGTATTGAAGATAAACGCCAGGCAACTGGACGTCGAGCGGGTGACAACATTGACGCTGACACGTACATTGATCCGCATAGGAAATGTGAAAGCAAACTGATTCGGTTTAAAGCGGACCATCCCTGTTGGATGCCTGGGAGATTTGTCAACGAGAAGAAATTGACCCATGTGACACAGTTTCCTGTTGATGACACTGATATATTTGTTGTTAGTTTTCCGAAATCAGGTATGTATAGTCGGTGTTATCATTTCAAAAAGATAACCGTGCGATGTTTTGAATCTTCTCATGTTAGTGTATCCACTTGCTACACCCTTCGATTGATTTATATACTACGATAAGCACAATTTTGTTTTTAATCGGTTTATTCAGTTGCAACATTTCGTAAAATTAAGGGGATGTCTGGCTATATTAAGAATTATATTAATATGTAACTCGGGTGATCTCTAAGAAAGCTTGTTGGGCTTATACCAGGACCATATGTGCGGTATCAGCATATATATATTAATAAGTACAATTAATTTCAGTAATACAACATCAGAAAATGCTGATACTTTTTATTGGCCAAACAGGTCACTAGTCTAGGTTTGCCAAACATACATGTCACGTTATTTTATTTAGACGAAATAAACAGCGCGACTACCATCTACGACGATGGGCAATAATAAGTAACGTATAAGACGCAGATATTCTGCAGAGTGCCAATATTAGCACAAATAACCACCGATTTATGTTCAGTGCGTGAACAACTAATAAAAACTTTAAATAAATTTGTAACAAATCGTCCAAACGTTTTGTGACATAACGCTCCAAATTTATATGACATATCGTCTAGGACATATGTAATTTGTGTTGTGATATAACCGTGATAACGTTAACGTCCATTCACCGATCACAATAACAAGTGTTAAATTTAGTAACAAAATATAGTTATAAAATTAACTAATTGTACTTTCACGCATTCTAGTTTACCAATGATGAAACACCATGGATTGATATGTTAAAAGGATCATTTCAATTAAAATAATATAATATATTCATCGTGTTTTTTTTTCAAGTTATGTACATGACAAATCATTGCAACTTTGTCACTGCAGGTACAACTTGGCTGCAAGAGATAGTCTTCCTGCTTCATACAGAGCTTGATTTCACAAAGGCTACAGAAACAAACATGGAAGAGCGCTTCCCGTACTTTGAGTTTTTCTATCCTGGTATTGAGACACTAGCAAGGTCTACACCTCCAAGACTGATGAAGTCTCACTTGCGGTACGACTTCATGCCTGATGGTGTGAAACAGGGACATGGCAAGGTATGCTGAAGACCAATAGTTTCAACAGATACTACTCATCAGTTATGCACAATAGTAGGTAGGTAAAGGTAAAGTCATCCCCAGGCATTACGCCTTAGGAAGCCATGAAGGCTTATATGGCCAGTGGTTAAACCTGGTTTCTGTAGTGCGAAGCAACTTAGAGTGCAGTTATACTGACTTTCCTGGACGGGACACTAGTCCTAGTCGACACTAGTCGCAGTTATGCACAATACAAACACACAAAGTATACCACGTGTGTGCGTGCGTCAACGTATGAACGTGTACAACATACACATTCACAGTATACAAAGTGTACAGCATACAAAGTCCATAACATACAAAGCGTACAACATACACAATGTACAACACTCAGGTTCGCAACTGAAAGTAGCTCACCTCTAGAGCTTTCAGTTGTTAGTTTTGTCGTCTAGTTACCCTTGGTAATCATTCCCATTTGGTTGTTTACTGAAAATATAGTTGCTTAGGTTATGGTGGTTTTTCATTTTTAGTAGTTTCGTCCTTAATGCAAGAATTATTTCTTGCAATTTCTTCCAGAAAAAAACAAGAAAATTTGAAGTAAAACATCACAGTAGTCGTTACTCGGGAGGTCATGTTTTTGATCGCAAGACGGCGTTCGTGTACAAACGCAGTGCATCGTGGTGTAATGGACCACCGTGTATAGTAATGGTAAATTAAGAATTATGAATAAGACTGTTATATATTTGTATAAGAGGCGTAGTCACGGGTGCGAACTATAGATGGATGATGGGTGTTAACTGGGCCAGGAACAAACAAAGAGCATTGATGTTAGACTCTGGCAAGGGTAATCAATATTGCTTTGACCAGGCCGAACATTTGTCCAGTATCTACGCATGGAGGAGAGATATATAGGATAAGAGGTTATCTCTATAGATCGTGTCGAGGTACGCTTACGGGTGTCACGAATTCTCAACTTAGGGTTCAGCCTACTGTTACGTTTCCCATTGGTGACCATGTTAACGTTTTCTACGGTTATAAGAAAACGAGAACATAAAAAATTCTGAAACTTCTTATCTGCCGTTGTCATAATCTCATTGACATACTGGTCGAGTTTAATCAAAATCACATATTTCTAACTCTTAAAATGACTGAACGTGCCACACCCGTCAATGTTTACCAATTTCTGTATAAATTACTATGCACACGCGCCTTGTGGCGAAAAATTTACAAAAATCCTTCCAACATGTTCTACCAGCAAACTTGCCAATGTTTCTGCTCAAATGCAGTCATGAGAGATGATGATTTTTTTTTAAATTACACATTTCTAAAATTACTGTGCCCTACATTCGTGTGTAACACACCAGGAAGTCTAACTGAGGCATGATCCATTAACTTATCAGACAATCGAGGCGCCGTACATTTATCTTGAAGGGACAGTTCAAAGGAACTTCCTACGCACCAATGAGTCACGACTCGATCACTACTCTCGAGTGCCAAATAATAGTATATAGGCAGAATAACAGCATAGGGTCCCTTATGAAATTATACCATGGTATTCCATAGTACACCATGGTATATCACTGTATACCATGGTATATCATTGTATACTATGGTTTTTCATGGTATTTACCATGGTTTACCTGTTTCAAAATACGATGGTTTACCATGCATTTACCATGGTATATTTTCATAAGGGATTGACTGGATAGAACAATGGCTGGCTGACACAAGACAGCGTGTTGTAGTAGATGGGGAGGTTTCAAACTGGAAATCAGTTCTGAGTGGGGTACCACAAGGATCAGTATTAGGACCTTTGTTATTCTTGATATATATCAATGACTTGGACGATAATATAACAAACAACGTACTGAAATTTGCGAATGACACAAAAGTGTTTAGAAGGGTTAACAATGATGGTGATAAAAAACATTTACAAAACGATCTAGACAGATTAGTGAAATGGTCTGAGAAATGGCAGATGTTGTTCGTAGGCCGGCACAAATATTTAAATCTAATAATAGTATAGTGGCAAATAATTTTTCATCAACTAAATACGCGTATAGCTAGTATAGGGACGCTTATTCGGCACTCAAGAGTAGGTATAAAAATGGGGACGCTTGGTTGCTAGATAATCTCGTTTTTACCTATGCCAGGGAAGATGTTTTCCAGATGTGCCTGACAGACTTTCGCCGTAGCCTACTGACAGTAGTGATGTGTAATGTTATATTCAATAAAAGCCATCTAACGTACGTCAAACCAGATGATACACTCACATGTATTTATAAATACATTGAACTCGTCGGGACTGACCGCTGAACGAAGTAGGTGTGAAGTCCTGACGTGAACAATGGAACTGTAACTAGGAAAGCCAATGTCCAATGACAGGCGGATCCACAAGTTACAGTGGGATAATTACATGACGGAAGTCAGGGTTTTTGTTAAGAGCCGGGACCCGGGTAATTTACCCAGCTATGCCTATGGCGGTCCATGTACCCGGCTATCGTAGACGTAGTCGTAGAGGAAGGCCGAGTTTCATTATCCCTCGCGTCGGCTAATAACCGACCCGCTTTTGCATTAAACATTGCAGCGTTGACGTCCCGGAGAGGTCAGCGACTGTTGATGATCACGACATGTGGCACCACAACAGCGCCAGTCAACGAATGTCATTTTGTGTTAATAAACAGCAGCTTTTAAATCATTCGCTCAGACATTTTAAGCGTCGCCAAAGCATATTTACTTCCCACAATTCGTAGCGTTACTTGTGGTTCGTAGTTAGTAGAAAGTCCGCAATGCGCGTAGCGGACAGATCGGCAACCACGTCACGCGTAGCGGACAGATCGGCAACCATGCCGTAGGCGTAGCGGCGCTAGTTCAGCAAAGTAAGATGTCGTCAATAGTGCTTTTTAAAGCAAACTTATAAGAAAAGGTAACTTTTCTTAAGGCATATCCTGAACTGTTGAAGTCACTGAACTAAGCCAACATTATCCTTAAATGGTAAAGGTGCATTAACCTGGCCGAAATTATTAACACTATTAAATGACATTTTCCGCTAATTTTTTCGATGCTATTGTTTTCTTTGCATCACTCCCCATCGGATCAGGTACAAAACGGACGTATATTTGTAAAAAAATATTGTGTTTGAGTGCACTTTCAGTGCCCAAAACAACGCTATACCGGCAATAGTAGCAATGCCGGAGCTCGTTAGGCGGCGCTAGTAGTGCTATGATCAGCAAGTCGACCAAAACGTGTACCCAGAGAGGCCCGTTTATAGGGGGTGCCTTTAACGGTCCATAGCAGCCGACATAGACCACCTATAATAAAAATGTGCATATGCCTGTAAAGCTGAATAAACGTTCTTTACTCTGGTGTACATCCTGTTTTATTTATTTAGGTGAAAGTATTTTGTTTTTTAAGGTGAAAATTTCACGATTCTCGTAAATCCGGGATTCACCTTGATTCACGAATAAAACAATTGTATGTCTTTCATTGATCATTTATTAATACAAACATATTTTTGATTTTGGCTAGGTCTGGCTAGTAATGTACTGTACAACTAAAACAACCCCCTATCACTATCCACTGACGCCAATAATTATCTAGCTATTTGAACGTTAGGTGGCGCCACACACATGTCTGAATAATAAATTATGCGATGTCCTAGCCCGCTGTTGTTTCAGGTTCGTCTTTCTCGTAGTTGTTGAAAGTTCATAAATATCTATTCTTCAAGTACGTGTGTAAGTAGTAATTGATCTATCTAACTATATTATCGTGTAGCAGTGTATGTTTGAAGTTCTGGAGGGTGTTTTGCTCATTTTGGCGGGAGATAAAACATGTAAACAAACCTGCAAAGTGATGGCGTGAGCCGTGACTGACCTGTCAAACGATGTCCCAGCAGACAAGACGAAGAAAGGCATCCATTACTCACATTAAACTCAAAGCTGACAGTCTTACACTTGGAATGTTAATATGATTTACACTGTGCTTTCTGACTGTTTTTCATTATAAGTACTATCATAACTGGATACGACTTATGTATAGTGACTAGTATATAATAAATTATAGTAGTAATGTAAATATTTGTTTATGCCAAATTGATCTATTTTGGATATGATGATGGCCTAGATGATGGGTAAAGGTGTATGCAACTCTAAAAATGATGTATAACTGATAGTTGGTATGCAATATTGTGTCAGAATGTTTATTCACTCAACGATCCACACATATTGATATATGACACTTGTAATGACTTACATATTTATAGTAGTTGTTTCTTATTTTAAATACTAATACACCCAGATAATGCAATAAGTATGACAATAAAAGCTTACATTTCATCCTACATGATACAGCTGTGAAAAGGCTTCTGTCAAAATCTGTATAATAGTTCGCAATAAAAACCTTGTAAACAATATTTTCATATACATAATAATGCTAATGACCTATACATGTCAGTCATGCTTAGAAATAGACACCAAGTTTTAAAATGTCTCTGTAGGGTATATATTGTTTTTTTTTTCTTTTTACCAACTGCCCCTGTATAAATGTGCAACATAAGTGAACAATAACATTGTTTACAGCTTTCTTGCAACCAAAATAATGGATGTACTGGTGTGAATGATCCCCACACATGTTGAGAACATTTAGTACTTCCACAATATGTCAAAAACATTACATTAACATTAATATTAGTAATTTTTTCAGCTAGGTACACTTTTTAATCAAAATAGAAAAACCATGTTTCGGAAATGTTGATGGGGTGTCTTTAAAGTGCTCTAACATGAAAACTAATTAACCTACAGCCACACAACTGATTCCATGATGCATCTAAATAATATATCTTTCCAATGATCATCATCCTACATGATACACATGTCAAATATTCATCTTGCATCAGCATGTCTTCAGCTGTGAACATGCTTCTGTAAAGATACATAAAAGTTTGCAGTTTAACAAAAATCTTGTAAAAAATATTGTTCACATATATAAAAATGCTAATGGCCTATACATGTCAAACATGCTTAGAAGTAGACACTGAGTTTTAAAAATGTATCTGTATGGTATATACTGTGGTTGTTTTTTACTTTTTACCAACTGCCCCTGTAAAAATGTTCAAAACAAGTGAAAAATAGCACTGTTTACAGCTCTCTTGCAACAAAAATAATGGATGCACTGGTATGAATGACCCCCACACAGGTTGAGAACATTGAGTACTTCCACAATATGTAAAAAAAAATACATTAACATTAATATTAGTAATTTGTTTAAGCCAGGTACACTTTTTTAATCAAAATAGAAAAACGTGTTTTGGAAATGTTGATGGGGGGTGTCTTTAAAGTGCTCTAACATGAAAACTAATTAACCTACAGCCACACAACTGATTCCATGATGTATCATAATAATATATCTTTCCAATGATCATCATTCTACATGATACACATGTCAAATATTCATCTTGCATCAGCATGTCTTCAGCTGTGAACATTCTGTAAAGATACAAAAAAGTTAGCCGTTTTAAAAAATCTTGTAAAAAATATTGTTCACATATATAATAGTGCTAATGACCTATACATGTCAAACATGCTGAGAAGTAGATACTGAGTTAAAAATATATGTAGGGTATATTCTGTTGTTGGTTTTTACTTTTTACCAACCGCCCCTGTAAAAATGTGCAAAATAAGTGAAAAATAACACTGTTTACAGCTCTCTTGCAACAAAAATAATTGATACACTGGTATGAATGACCCCCACACAGGTTGAGAACATTGAGTACTTCCACAATATGTAAAAAAAATACATTAACATTAATATTAGTAATTTGTTTAAGCCAGGTACACTTTTTTAATCAAAATAGAAAAACGTGTTTTGGAAATGTTGATGGGGGGTGTCTTTAAAGTGCTCTAACATGAAAACTAATTAACCTACAGCCACACAACTGATTCCATGATGTATCATAATAATATATCTTTCCAATGATCATCATTCTACATGATACACATGTCAAATATTCATCTTGCATCAGCATGTCTTCAGCTGTGAACATTCTGTAAAGATACAAAAAAGTTAGCCGTTTTAAAAAATCTTGTAAAAAATATTGTTCACATATATAATAGTGCTAATGACCTATACATGTCAAACATGCTGAGAAGTAGATACTGAGTTAAAAATATATGTAGGGTATATTCTGTTGTTGGTTTTTACTTTTTACCAACCGCCCCTGTAAAAATGTGCAAAATAAGTGAAAAATAACACTGTTTACAGCTCTCTTGCAACAAAAATAATGGATACACTGGTATGAATGACCCCCACACAGGTTGAGAACATTGAGTACTTCCACAATATGTAAAAGAAAATACATTTACATTAATATTAGTACATTTTTTAGACCAGGTACACTTTTTTGATCAAAATAGAAAAAAAACGTATTTTGAAAACGTGCTCTAAAATGAAAACTAATTAACATACAGCAATACAACTGATACCATGATGTATCTTAATAATAGGCCTTTCCAACGATGTATAATACTTTGCAATAACTTAATTATCTCAAATAGCCGGTGTTGTTAATATGGCGATCATCCGAAATGTGCTGTAACAATATCACGGTGGCATCAGAACCGGAAAGGCGATTTCACTGTCAAATATTTCGTACCGCAGTATAAGAAAATACGAAAAATAGAAGAAATATGCATTTTAATGTTACGAAAAACTCTAAAAATCGACAATTTAATGTTAAAAAGCCCCAAAAAATCAAACCGGAAAGGTGATTACACTGACAAATATCTTGTACGCAGTCAAAGAAGAAAAAAAACAGATTTCAATTTAATTTTGAAAATCCTAAAAAATCCACCGACAAATATCTCGACAAAATATAAGATGATATAAAAAGCAGACATTGCACATATAAAAAAAATTAAAAGTTCACAGATCGTGCAAATATCTTTAAATCTTACACATAAACAAGTGTCTTGCTTGCCCATATCACACAATTCAGTAATAAATAATTATTCAGGGGACATTGAAGTATTTATTTTTGACATTAGTAATGTTTGGACCGTATCATGAGGAAAATTTTACATTTCACTACAAAAAGTAGTAGTATTGGAAACTGCAGCCATGTTGAATTTCGAGGACCAAATTTATCGAGATATTTTCGTTAAATTGATATCTACAAGAGAATTATTCAAACCTAGATGTTGTTCACACCCAATGTAGCAACTCTTGTGAAAGTATGGTTGGCTCTGAAAAGAGCTGTTTTGTGTCTTCTGGCGACTGCTGGACGAAGTTCACTGCTAGTATGTATTTATTCATGGGTATTGGTCGAGAATGCACACTAGCAGTGACAAGAGAAGTCGTTGGTGGTTCCTGTGCTGATGCATCCACAGGAACTCTTCCAGGTACATTACGAACAGAGGTCGCGCCATGCCGAACTGTCCGGAGTTTCCTCTTTGCTCTCATCCACATGTTTTCTACATTCTGAGTATGGGTCTCGGGATGTAGAGGATCAACATAATTCTGCTCGTGGATCACAACGTCGTGGAGATAGACGCCACTGTTGAGTTGGTCCAGGTTATGGTATGCCGGCCACCCATCTGACATGATGTGGGTACCGGGTAGTAGCCACTGCTGGATGATGGGCTGGATGATGAGAGCCATCTGGTCCGGCACCACCTGCATCCTGCAGAGGCCGCTCCCTCCCTCCCCCTCCCTCCCTCCCCCCTCCCTCCCCCCTCCCTCCCTCCCTCCCTCTCTCTCAAATATGAACAAATGCATACTAGCAGTGAACTTCGCCCAGCAGTTGCCAGAAGACACAAAACAGCTCTTTTCAGAGCCAACCACACTTTCACAAAAGAGTTGCTACATTGGGTGTGAACGACGTCTAGGTTTGAATAATTCTCTTGTAGATATCAATTTAACGAAAATATCTCGATAAATTTGGTCCTCGAAATTCAACATGGCTGCAGTTTCCAAAACGACTACATCTTTTTGTGGTGAAATGTCTAATTTTCCTCATGATACAGTCCAAACATTAGTAATGTCAAAAATAAATACTTCAATGTCCCCTGAATAATTATTTATTACTGAATTGTGTGATTTGGGCAAGCAAGACACTTGTTTATGAGTAAGATTTAAAGATATTTGCACGATCTGTGAACTTTTAATTATTTTTTGATATATGTGCGATATCTTTGCTTTTTTTTACATTATCTTATTTTTTGTCGAGATATTTGTCGGTGGATTTTTTCGGGATTTTCAAAATTAAATTGAACTGTATTTTTCTTCTTCTCAGAGTGTGTATACAAGATGTTTGTCAGTGAAATCACTTTTCCAGTTCGATTTTTTTGGGCTTTTTAACATTAAATTGTCGATTTTTAGAGGTTTTCGTAACATTAAATTGCGCTTTTTCTTCTATTTTTCGTATTTTCTTATACTGCGGTAAAAAATATCGCCTTTCCGGTTCTGATGCCACCGTGATATTGTTACAGCAAATTTCGGATGATCGCCATATTAACAACACCAGCTATTGCCGGTATAGCGTTGTTTTGGGCACTGAAAGTGCACTCAAACACAATACTTTTTACAAATATATATTCGTTTTGTGCCTGATCCGATGGGGAGTGATGCAAAGGACACATTAGCATCGAAAAAATTAGGTAAAAATGTCATTTAATAGCGTTAATAATTTTGGCCAGGTTAATGCACCTTTACCGGCGAACCCCTAGCCTACTATAACCTAGTCCTAGTCTGGCACCATACTGCCATGAAATGGCAAAAAGGATCAAGTGACGACGAGGTGTTTTTGAGATATTGGACAAAACATAGTATTGCTTTGCTCTCTTGTGCATATTACGGCAAAGTAATTATCCACAATTCTACGGACTATTTGACTGTGCATTTATAAAAATGGCTTGTATACTGGTTGCTGCACCATGGCATTCACTACAGCCTAGGCCCTAGGACTAGGTCATAGAGTAGTACATAATATAATTTGTGTAGTTCGATAATCGTAATTTTTTCCATTAAAAAACAACTTTTCTAACAATTTGTTTGCACTGCAACGATGACATAATTGTTAGTGATTTAGAATGTGGATGCCTTAGGCAAAAGTTTCTTCTGATTTTTGTGAAAACGGCATATTATACTACGTATAGCGACTGGCTCTGCGCAACAATTCTTGCCTATGTTACTATACTGTTTATGACGTTGATTATTTGGTAACTTAGTGTCACTTGCTTCCTTTAAAAAAAAATTTGTGACAAAGAAGGAGGTACTGTCAAATCAACCTTGAATAACCCCCCTTAACAAACACCAAAGCAGGACAATTATGTGACCAATTGTGGCTAACGATGTATATTTTAATAATTATTAAGTTTTTGTGTTTTTTATCAATTTGGAAATGCACTAAGTTTGTACACACGACCATTTCCAATGTTCATGTCAACAAGGTACTATTAGTAACCTTTGCTATTTGTTGCTGTGCGATAATTCATAATATTTTCATTAATTTGTTATGCGGTCATGAACATGTGTATGGGCATTATTGGCCTATTTGGGAGAAAAAGGTGATTAGGCAAAACACTAATTTTCTATTGCTATATAAACTAAACTCTTGAAATTTTAATGTGTTGTTTACCTAATAAAGGAATGTGTACAACTTGTAAAAATGGTTATCATAGAACTTGTCCCACATTCTCATTTTGGGTGCTGAAATTCGTAAAATATCGAAAAGTCAAAATTTAAGGCTGTATTCTTAAAGTATAGTAACGACATTCCTATTGAACCAAGAGGTTACTACCAGTATCCGTGACAACATATGATAGCAAAATGGACCTTGTACTGTAACGCAACTATTAGACAAAGGCTGCTGAAATCACTTTGGGAAATTAAAGCAATTATATTTATAATTTTCATGCACACATTGTCCTTCTACTTATCATTTATTGATGTTACATCCTAAAATGCAGGTACAATTACATTATATAAGTTCCTGGCGTGTCCACAGTGGTCTGTGATATGTAGTGACTCGGCCACAGGCTGAGCATGATAAGTGGTCCCTGCTTTGGGGTTCATGGTCACTGCTATAGCCACACTTAACTAAAACCCTGGAAGTACAACTTGTACTTCAAATTACAGTCGGAAAGAATTAGTTTCAGCAAAGAATACAACGCATACCAACAACAACGTTTCTGCTTACTGTTGTACTTCCACAAAACAATTTCACACAATTTCACCTTCATGCAGGGCTGTAACAAGTAGATAATTTTTCTACTTGAGTAAAAGTAGAAGTTGATCCAGAAAAATCTTTATGTTAGTGGTATATTATGCACTAGAACTGCCACAAATTATTCCGGGTAGCCTCTATTATATCAACTATTATGCTTTAATTCTAGGTTGTTTACATTGCCCGTAACCCAAGAGACGTGTGTGTCTCCTTCTATCACTTTACACGCATGACGGTCGGAATGGAATTCCAGGAATATGGAAGTTTCACAGATTACTTCAGAATATTTGTAGCTGGCACAGGTATTGTATATATAGTTGCAGCGATGATGTACATGTACATCAGACTATTGGGTGTAATTTTCAGGTTGACACAAATCAACTACAAAAACCTTCAACCAGGCTATTGGTCAATTATTACATTGGAATTGAAATACCAATTCCGGAATTGGAATAATTGTTGTTTTGTTTTTAAAAGTAATTGTATTGTATTTTCAATTACTTTTCAAGTTTTTTCAGTTGCATCATGAACATGTTTAACTAAAATTATTCACTACAAATAATCAATAAAATATAATATGATGTGTATATCATATTTGTTTGCTATTATGTATCATAATATGTTTATGCAGAAATTAAATAAAGCTGCTCTAAAATATATGTTATTTTTGTAGCATGGAGTATGCCTATTGTTGCTCTATTCACATACTTTTATTTTGATATGAAATGAATAATTGGAATTGGTATTTTTTTAGGTGGAATTGGAATTTGTAATTGGTGTGGAATTGGAATCTATGTAATAAATAATATGTCTGACCCCAAGTCGGCCTACAGTGTTAGCTGATTGAATATCCTGACGTTTCAGAGCACCTAATATTCTAGACCCAAAGTAATATTTTTATGTATTCATTCATCCTGCATAAAACGGTGAATACCAGAGTAATATGACTTCATCGATAGTATAAATTAGCTACTCTTGGTTTGCAGTACCTTATGGCCCTTGGTCAGACCATGTGATTAGTTACTGGAAGCACAGAGATGATTCTAACATTCTTTTCATCACGTATGAAGAACTACAAAAGGTTTGTTTTTCAGCCTACATTCTACAAGCAGTGAACTATGAAGAAGGTTATCTATGTAACATTTTAACATGTCTGTGTACATACGTGTCTCTGAATTCATTTGAAAAAAGTGCAAAGTTATTCTCTCCTACACATTATTGTTCTTGTAATTTAGATTTACTCTTGTAGAATGTTGCTGGTATATTGCAGATCTGGTATATTGTTTTTTAATCACCGAGTAACACTATCATAAGTAAGATTTTGACATTGAGATAAGCAATATCCCAATTTTCTGTATCATGGCATGTTAATAACCACCTTCAGTATGCATTTTAAGAAGGATGTAGCATTGCATTTGTGTTTGCGTCAGAACCCTGTAGTGGTGGTCAAGCAAATAGCAACCTTCTTGGGAAAAGACTTTAACCAGTCGCAGTTGGAGAAGGTTGTTGACCACTGCAGTTTCAAGAAGATGCAGACAAATCCAGCGGCCAACTGGATGGAACCCCATGGATTAGCAAAGAAAAACCATAAGACAGATTTCTTCAGGAAAGGTGCATATAATCTTTTCTCTACACAACCAGATTTTCCTGTCATTATGTGATACTTCTTCCATAGCCATTCACAAAACATGACGCAGAATATTTGGTTGCATATAATGAAGCAGTTGTGTGAATCGCTTGAAACTACTAGTACTTTGTTAACTTGAACGCTGTATTCGACCTAATATGCATACAGTACGTTTGAAACAAAAAGTTGGGCTATGTAAATATTTCATGGAAACTTTTCTTATAAGCGTACACTAAAAATTTTTTCTCTAGACAATAAGGTAACTGTTTAACACGAGTGGTGTCATTTGGTGACTAGTGTAGAAAAACTGAAAAGTGGTGCCAATTGTTTAACACCAGTTTAACACCAGACACTAGTTGTTCCACACTAGTCAAATTACAATACCGTATAATTCCCAATAGTAGCGCACTACCTAATAGATGCACACCCCCTCTTTTTGAAAAGTGAAACCATGTACAAAAACAGATTTTTAGGAGTGAAGGCACGCTAAACACAAATGACAGCAGTACTGCTGCGGCTGGTGTCACCTTGCGGACTCTTTAGAAATAATTCATAGTGTGTGTTTTTAGCCGTAACGTGGCACCACATTGTTATCCCTACTGGTGGCTTTTGCCAGATGTCTGTGGAAGTACTAGGACTAGCTTTTATTTATTTTATTACTCGCTGTCAGCAAAGCGTGCAAGTTTGAATTGTCTGTTTAACGATGCTCAAAGAATCGAGTGGTGGCCGGCTGACGTTGTTTGTCTGGAATTACAAAAACCAAGAACGAACGTGCTTTTTCAGTGTTTGTCTCGTGCGTTTTTGTAGTGTGTCGATCGAGTGTCGTTTGGTTTGGTAGATGCACTCAAACTGCATCTTTGCTAAGTGCAAAACAAACAACGCAACACCTCATTGTACTCTTACATTAAGTTTATTTAGCACCATCAAAACAATTCGAAGAACATGTCGATTGGACAAAATACATCACGCAAAACAAGCGCTAGTTATGAAGTTCCCCGAGTCATTCCCTAGAAGCACCCCGCATTCTTCGCATAGTTCACAGTGGCGCCACACTGCGGATTAGCTACCAGTCTGATTATTAGAGGCTGATTTCACCCATAGCGGCAGATTATGATTTGGGGCATGTTTGAGAACTAATAGATGCGCACACAAGCCTTTGCACTCGCGCACTGTGCGTCTATATGGACTAATAAGGTAATGTGACTACTACTGATTAAAAAGGGGGTGTACACTAATTAGGGCATGTAAGCTTAATAGGTCGAATATGGTAACTTGAATAGCAATACCCATCATAATTTGAACCAATAGCCCGGTACTACCAGTGAACACATTTAAATTGAAGGGTTTCCCCAGACCCTCCAACTTTCAGTTAACCAAAATGTTTTGTGCACTTCAAAATATTTAGTTCATTTTAGCCACAAACATAGAATGTATGGTTTTAATAAATACCATTGTTAACTACACAATAGAAGTGAATCACATTTACCAAACATAATCTTTCCCTGTGTAAACAAAGTAATAATAAATAGTAGAATTTATTTTATGGTTTCATGCTGGAACATGTCACATTGTACAGTAAACATAACAACCATGGTGCACTGCCCATCTGCTAAATTAAAATGCTTAGTTAATGATAATAATAGTACATATTTGCAGTCTTTTTTATTATTATTTTGATTTGTTTTATTATTTTTTCAACAAATGCACATCACTTCTCTAAATGGTAAGAGGACAGTTTTCACACTGTAAACATTAGCAATGTTAGTGGATAGAATATTTTATCACCTATAGAGTGGACTCCACTTAATAGAACCAATTCGGGCCAGAGTAATTTATTCTGTTAAATGGCTGGTTTACTGAAACAGCACATTTTAATAAAGCAGGAATAGAGAATGATTCCCTAAAAGAGTGGACACGAGTATTCTCATTTCGAGGTGATAGTTGATGAGATAACGTACTTCCAGCCCCCAAATTATAAAACAAACCATTGGTATTGTCACATTTTAATGCTAGTTTGAATAAATAATAAAAGTAAATGTGTTATTGTTTGTTCTCTATTTTAATTCCAAATGTGTTTTTTGTTAAATGTGATGGTGAGCAGTGTGTCGTTGGGGCCAGTGAGCATTTATGGGCAAATTTGCATAAAACCAACATGGCGGCTGACTGCTTGTGTCTCCTATACATTTGGTTCTACTAAACGGCTGATTCGGTTAAGCAGCGTCCACTGTAATAGCGTCATAGATTGAGGTGGTTTTAATTGTTTATTACCTTTCCACTTGCAGGTGAAGTTGGTGACTGGGTTAACCACTTTGATGTGAAGATGTGTGAAGACATGGACAAGGCATGTGCTGACAGAACAAAGGCAGAAGGACTTAAGTTTGTCTACAAGTTGTAACAGACTTCTTGTTACGGCATTCGGTGAAGGAAAGTCGCATCATCACTGCAGTGTTAAGATATCCTCCTTTTCTGCATATTCAAAGCATAACAAATGGCTGACATGACTGAAGCCCAAATACGTTTCTGCATGTAACAGCTCAAACAGCTTCCTCTGTTGCTTCACTTGATATTTAAAGCAGCAGTGATATATTAGAATAATGACACTTAAATATACGTTATATATATATATATATATATATATATATATATATATATATATATATATATATATATATATATATATATATATATATATATATATAATACATACATATATATATATGTATACACTTATATATAGTCACATATTTATAAAATAATATTTACATCAGTGAGGAGCCCCAGGGTTTTGTTCAAACATTACCCAGCATGGCAGGCTGGCAGCTAGGGCTGGGAGATGGCAATGATTGATTGATTGGGGGTCGGTCACAGAGGGTGACCTAGTGGCGGAGTGACCCCCACCAATATCATGTGAATTGTATATAAGTCAGTAGTGGTACAGGTAGTACTGGTAGTGGGTAGCTGATAGGCATGATTTACTAAGTATGTGTAAACACCTTTTGGGGGCCCGGCATGCTTGCTGAGATTATTGGATGTATCTTATTTTGATGGTGTATGCTTGCCTAATTTCATGCTCCTTAATTAATAAATCTAAATGTCATTCTTTGGCCTATTTCAATCTATGCTGGACTTGTGTTGTTATTTTGCATAAATACAACTGATGTGAAAGACTGAACATGATGCTTGTCAAGTCCCAGTAAGTCAAAATAGAGGATTTTTTGGTCTGATTATTTTCAGTGAAATTGAATTTTGTGTAATTGAAATGTTCAGTTGTAATAGCAAAGTAATAGCTCAATTACTATTACTTTGCTTTATGTTACTATCGCACTGCATTATGTTCCATCTATTACTATTACTTGAACAATTGTAATTGTTACTGTTACTATTACATATTACTATTACCCCAGGCCTGTTAGTTCAGAACTAAAAACAGTTAATGTTTTCAGTGTTTATTTAAAATAAATTGTTGTAATAAAGGTTTACATGTTATGATGTAATGTTGCTGATGTGTTTGTTGATCCTATTCATGTACTACTTGCATCTAGCTGCTGTCTTTATTACTAGTGTTGTTATTGTGCTATTGTAGTGCAGCTTTCCGAAAAATTTTAAAAACTACAGCGGGATAAATGCAGGCTTCAGATGCAGGTCCGAATGACATTTCAAATCATTTATGACATTTGTTTCATTTTCCACTAGATTAACCAGTTAAGTTAGTATTAGATGTTTTTCATTTATTAAGTTAATTTCTGAAATTTGCTTGTTAATTTGTTAAGTTAACTAGTTAAGTATGAACAACAACAAAAATATTGTCTATGTTTCTTTTATTTAGTTCTAGTTAAGTTAATCTTGGATGTTGTTCAATTCATTTAACTTGGATTTTAACTAATTAAGTTAATAATAACTTAACTTTTGCAAGTTAATGATTAAATTAATTGGCCCATGCCTGATATGATCGAAACTAGTAAGTACTACAAATAAATAATTTTATTATTGATGGATCATGGACTAACAACTACCCTTAACCTTGGCAAAAAGTAATTTAAAGATAAATAATGACAGCATTTATGGTGCAGGTTCATCGTATGAAGCGATGTGCACAACTGAACCAAACCATCAATGTGAAGCAATGCCTGAACGAGGAGCACGAGATGAGGGAGTTGGGAAATGACTTTGTTCTGTCTCGGATACAATGCGCTTCAAGGAAGGCAAAGGGGAGGCGATGGTCCCGCAAGGATAAGGCTTTAACAATATCATTATTTCACAGCAGCCCCAAAACCTATGGCGTGTTGCAGAGAGTATTTTACTTCCCGAATCGAGCAACGCGACGACTCGTGATGACAAGAATAGCAGTTTGTCTGACGGTCATACAGATGAATCTGTCGCATCTACCCGACAACTGCTAGCTCGTGAGTGTCGTTGTTGACGAGATGGCGATCAAGAAGGTGCTGAGCTACGATTGCAAGCTTGATGTCATCAAAGGGTTCAGTGACAACGTGTCACGAAGTATGGAGTTGGCCAATCATGCGATTGCGTCTATGGCTAGCAGGATTGTGCACAAGCGGAAGCAGCCCATTGGCTACTTCTTATCAAGTGGACCGCTGAACGGATCCCGCACAACACAGTTGTTGAAGAAGTGTATCGACAAGCTACATGTCATTGGCTTAACTGTCGTGATTGTCATCCGTGACCAGCAATCAGAACATGTTCACATCCCAGCTTGACGTGACAACTGAGCGACCATTCTTCGTCTACAAAGGCTACACCATATATGCGATGTACGATCTGCCCCACTTTATGAAGAATGTGAGCAACAACTTCAAGAAACATGGTATTGTGGTTGATGGGAAGGCCATTCAGTGGAAACACGTAGAATCATTCTACGCCACTGATTCATCCAAGCTGATACAGATTGCACCACGCCTGACAAAGCGCCATATCGAGCTGCCGCCTTTCACTGCAATGCAGGTGAAGTATGCCACCCAGGTCCACAGCCAGACATGGGGTCAGTTCTATTCCGGATTTGGAATTGACCCTCAATTCCAATTCTGGAATGGATTTTCGAAAGTTAGTTGGAATTGATTTTTGTTTGGAATTGAAATTGATTTTTGTTGGAATTATTTACTTGATACTGTTAATCTTGACATATTTGTCTGCTATTAGTATGTCAACCTGAATCTGGTAACAGCCAGGAAGCTGTCAACATTACAGCATGGACACTGTCTACTCTGTTATTGAAACATTGCGAACAAAAACACCATAATCAAGCATCAAAAAAATTACTAAGTTATTGCTAACAGACAGTAAAACCGAAGTCAGACCATTCAGGCCTTCTCCTTTTCTTTCTCAGTGGACAAGGTTAATTTACAGAGATTGCCAATTAAGGGCACCTGCCTGCTAATTCCCTCTGTGTGAGAGAGGAAGCCTGCCCCACGTGAATGCAGCCCCTGGAATTGGAATTGATTTTTTGCAAGGTGGAATTGGAATTGATTTTTTTGGAATTGACAAAACAGAATTGACACTATGGCTGGCTACAGCACTGCAGCAGGAATGAATTTGATGTCGCAGTGGAACATCATTCCCAAGGAAGCTGCACACACTGCCAACTTTCTCGAAAACATGGACCAGCTCTTCAATTGCTTCAGTATGACCGTCAGCAGTGGAGCGAAGATGCGGCATGCATTCAGTGATTCTTCAGGTCAGAAGCAGTTTCAGCAGATGACCATATTGTTGTGAAAGATGAAGTCCAAAGACAAGTGACTTGAAGGTTCCTCCATTATTGTCCACATGTATAAATTATGTATGTATGTATGTATGTATACATATATATTATTTTTAGATATTTGTATATGTATATATTATGTATGTATATATATATATTTATATATGTATGTATGTATATATTTATCATGGGTAATGTACAATGGTTACAGGAAAGCGACGCCAGCCTGCCTCAGTGGTTGGGTCATGGTGATCATTGCACTGGTGATGCTCTGGGAGAAACTCCACATGGCCCACAACTTGAAGTTTCTTCTCACCAACTGCCTCAACCAGGGCTATGTAGAGAACTTGTGTTCTATCATCAGGGGCATGGGACGCAGCGGGACAATCATGATGCTGCACAGTTCAGGGCAGCATTTCAACAGGTTTGAATAATTGTGTTTACATGAATGGAACTTGATTGATTTGATGCAGAAATATTGTAATATAGCCAGAAGATTAAAATACTTTGAGAGCAAATTACCAACAAATGTAATTATTGTGCTTATATAACTTGTGTGAATGTATTGTGCAAGAGAAATGAGGGCGGAGGGAATGCAAAAAAATCTGCATGCAGGGCCACATGTAGAGAAGGGGGGGGTAATTTTAAAGATGAATAAATGAAGAAAGTAAAAGGAAAAATAAAAGTGAAGAAAATATATATCACTTAGCGACAACATTAGTTCATTATGTTGCAGGTTAACTCTGTAATGGTGCAAAGCAGCTCGTTCAACCTCACAGAAGATGTGGATAGCTTCCTTTTCTCGGTGGCCAACACCTGCTGGTTCGTGCAAGAGACACCCTTGCGATGTGCATGCTCATGCTGCAGGATGCCAGCTTCTCTCTACAGGAGAACAATGTATTGGCATACGTTGCTGGCTACATTGAACGAAAGGTTAAAGATAAGGTGTGTGGTCCATGCAAAGAGAAAATATAGTCACGCCTATCGACCCATCAAATCCACGCCATCAGTTGTTGGCAAAGAAGCAGCATTCTGAGTGCAAGGTCAGTCTGGCAGCACCAAGTTGCCTGCTGCTTGGTTGTGTCAACCTTCTCGAAGGTCAATACTGAGAAGTGGCCGATGAATGCATACACGTCGAGAGGGTAGAGGCCAACAAAGTTGCATCACTAGTTGAGAGTGAATCTTTAAGTGCAATGTCTGCCACATGCTGCTCCATCTCATGGTGAACACATTATTTATGGGATAAAAAAAATTATTTCTTTTTTATGGTATGTACAAAAGTAAGGCCGTAAATACTCACTTTATTCTCAGTTGTACAAGGATTTTTATTAATTATAGTTATAGTTAGAAAAATTTAACTATATATTGCACGACAACAATTATGTGTTTTGATGGACATCCTTTATAAAATACAGTTGATTAAGCATAGTTAAATAAATAAAATTCCACACATTAGATCAAACAGCAAGCAGTACAGATAATAAATACTATTGTATTGGATGTTGTCAGTGACACTTAGAATATAGTTGATTATCCTAACGTTGGGCATCACCCACTTCCGTGGTACCCTGGTGTCATTTTTCAACTTCGTCCCAATCCGTGGGTCAGAGTTTATACTGAATTAGCCTACCGGTAGTAATAGCTTGAAATGTAATAGATTACCTTCAGCATGTAATAGAAAAAGAAAGGAAACTAAGTAATAGTAATCTATTACATTGCAATGTGATAGACCCAAGGCCTGTGAACTAATTCTTACATTAGTTACATGATTAAACTACTATATTTCTGTTTCTTGGATGGAGTAATATTTACAAACACTTGTATATTTCAGTGAGACTGCCCACAACCAGGTGTGTTGTTGGGAGCTTTCTGCAACCCCCGAATGACTGGCTGGAATTGAACCAACTACAACTCACTCAGATACTAGTGTGTGTGCTTTATAGTAACCATTAGAGACCCACCGTGAAAAGAACTACAGCAAATGTCAACAGAGCTTCCTGAAAGAAACATTTTTGACGGAAATAACTGTATAGTATGATGTACCTGACTGCTCCGGGGGGAGAGGAGTCAGTAGGGGGTGGCTCACTGATTGCTTGCCTCTTCGTGACTGGAATGGCTCTTGGAGTGAGCGGCACATGCTTCATAGTCACTGGAGCAGGGGGGTTTGCTATGTTAAACAGTGTTGGGACAGCCATCTTGATCAGTCTGTGGTTTGCCAGCTTTGCCTTGTTCATAAATTGTACTGCTCAAAGTGGTCTAAGCAAAGACAGCAGTTCTTGTTTAGGTATGTAGGATCCTTGCACAGCCGGTCCTCCCACCTGCAGTAAACTACCTATTTCTTGCATCTGCAGAACAAGACAAATGTAACTGGACAACTGATATGACAGTGGGATTAGTTCAATTTTACTCGGTAAAATGTAGAGTCAGTGACTCAATGTTTTAAATGAAGGACATTTCAAGTTATATGAAACTTAAACAGATATTTGGTCTAGTTTATTCTTATATATAAAACAGATTATAACAAAATATATTTATGAGTACGATTACAAGTACGATTAAATAGAAAATGAGTGTAAGAGATTATTATTACTTTTGTATGGAATCATGATTACATTTAACAAATAAAATCAACATAATGAAATAAATAAAAACCCTTATGTTATTATTGTCATCAATGTTATTCAAGACAAAACCAAGCAAGATATTAAAACACAGTCACAGTACAGTCATTTTCTACACACAATGAAGAGAAAAGCCTGCTTGCATTGTAGTTGCGACCTGTTGAACAGACATATGCATACAAGAATTGTAATGGTCAGTCAAATGGAGTGTGAAGCTCCGGCGGCAGTCTGGGCCTGTGAACACTTTGACAAGTTCATCAATGGAGTGCCTCAGTTCACAGTCATCAGTGACCACAAGCCACTGTAGACCACCACTTCGGATCGAGCATTGGGGACTATGTCTCCAACCATACAAGATGGTTATTAAGTATCAGCCTGGAGCAGACAACCCAGCCGACTATATGTCCCGGTATCCAGCAGGACGGGATCCTGCGCAGCCGTGAGCAACACATGGCAGAGCACTATATGAACTTGGTAGCCTTGGTAGTCAAGCAGGAAACAGCTAAGGACAGCACGCTTCAGGCTGTCATCAGCCTGGTTCGGTCCAACAAGTGGTACAACACTACACAGTACCAGGGTACTGATGTAGACCAAGCAGCTCTCCAACTACAGCAAAGTGAGAGACACACCAACAGTCAATGAGAGTGCGGACCTGGCGATGTGAGACCACAGGATAGTTGTCCCTAGCACCCTTCAACACTGCGTAGTAGAGCTTGCACACGAATGGCCCCAAGGCATCTGTAAGACCAAAGCCTTGCTTTGTACCAAGGTGTGGCTCCCAGGTGTAGACATTGCAACGGAGGAAGCAGTGAAGCGCAGCATTCCTTCTCAGATGAATACTACGAGAGACAGAACCACTATCTATGTCGTCGCTAACCAGAGGGCAATGGTCAGAAATCAACATCAGATACCCACAGGAGAGTATCTGCTCGTCATAGTTGACGAATATTCACGGTACCCAATCGTAGAGGTTATGAGGAGTACTTCCATGGAGACTGTGATCCCTGTAGTAGACAAGTTCAGTCTGTTTAGTTTCCCGGAAGTGGTGAAGACAGACAACGGACCTCCTTCAACAGACACATTTGGAAGTAATTTTTTGATGGAGTGTGGGGTCCACCATCGCAGAATAACCCATCTCTGTTCACAGGCCAATGCACAGGCAGAGTGTTTCAACAAACCACTAATGAATGTTCTGAAGGCCTCTAGCATGGCGCACTGAGATACAACAGATGCTGCGAGTCTAGCGCAACTAGCCACACGTGACGAGTCTTGGCGACAGCCTTCACACCGCACAGACTAATGTTTGGCCGAGATCAGCATACAAAAGTTGCCAGAAGTAGTACAAGGGCCAAAGGCGACATGAAGGCTTATGTCGACAGGAAGGCAACGGCTAAAGTGTCCTTGATCGACATCAGTGATGTCATGCTCATATGTCAGCGCAAGACATGGAAACTGTTTACACCGTTTTAATCCAGGCCATTGGTCATCACCAGCTGAAAGGGGTCCATTGTGATGGGATGGGTTACTCGTTACGTGAAACACGTCAATGTTTCACAGACTGCCACACGAAGTAGCAGAAGACCACCAAGTGATTGACGACGGGGATACCGAGGACGAGACAGAGATGACAGTACCCGCAGAGCCACCATCTCCTGGGCAAGACTGCAAAAGGATGACACTGCCCGTGATGGCAGAAGGATCAAGAAGATCGGCACATCCCAGAAAACCTACACAGTGTCTGCTGGAACAAATGTGAGATGACATATGGAACTGTATTTTGTGTTTCAAGTTTGAACAGTCCAAGACTCTCAAAGTTCCTGCTTCATAAACATTTCTTGTTTTGGGGGAGATATGCAATATAAGGACTGTCAGGTGCTGCCACCTATTGTAATATGCACTGTGCATTCTGGAGGGCAACTATTCCCAGTGACACTGTTGCGGGCAGTTTCGGAATGGGGGCAAAGTGGAGATGATTCTCACTTGGGACGGACCATTGTGAGAATTCCCAAAATGCCCGCCCAAGTTGGAATGGACTAAACGTTGATTCTCACTTGGGACGGACCATTGTGAGAATTCAGAAAACGATCAAATGGATTACGGTGTATTTGAACTCTGCCCGGCGTGATATGTTTCTTAGAAGATGTGCTCAGTCGAGGTGTGCTGAGCGTATCTTGAAATTGGTACATGCACCTGTATAAGATCATGTCCTGCGGTAGAAAATAATAATAGGCTTCTTTAGCACATAGAGCTTTGACTTTGAACACGTACAATGGAGGGCCTAGGTGTTATAGGTACTTCACTAGCTACCAGTTCATAATTGGTTAGCCAGTGTAGATGTTGAAACATGTCCTTTGTGTGTGGTGTGAATGTGTTGAAGCTGTAGCGGAGCAAAAAAGGGGGTAATTAACTAGCTAATCATGCGGTGTTTGTTTTGCTTATTCCGACTTTGCCCCTTCTTGTATTGTGCAGAATGGGAATAATACCGTTAGTTCAAGCGTGCCGTTGTGAAAACGTGTGTGCTGACGTCCTTTTTGTACTGGATGACCATATATTGTGTATAACATTCAAAATACTGACTGTATGACAAACCAACGGAACGCAATATTTATAAATGACATAAAGCTTATTCCCACTTTGCCCCCCGACTTAAATGGTGCAGAGTTGGAATTATACTGTTATTTCGTTTAAACTTACATGTACAAGCGTGGTTTTCATAATGTTTCGCCTAATAACGTGTGTGAAATTACAAATGCTAACTGTGTGACACCAACGCAACGCACTATCATTGATTAGCGTGCAGTTATAAAGTTTATTCCCACTTTGCCCCCCGACTTAAATGGTGCAGAGTTGGAATGATACTGTTATTTCGTTTAAACTTACATGTACAAGCGTGGATTTCATAATGTTTCGCCTAATAACGTGTGTGAAATTACAAATGCTAACTGTGTGACACCAACGCAACGCACTATCTTTGATTAGCGTGTAGTTATAAAGCTTATTCCCACTTTGCCCCCCGACTTAAATAGTGCAGAGTTGGAATGATACTGTTATTTCGTTTAAACTTACACGTACAAGCGTGGATTTCATAATGTTTCGCCTAAAAACGTGTGTGAAATTACAAATGCTAACTGTGTGACACCAACGCAACGCACTATCTTTGATTAGTGTGTAGTTATCAAGCTTATTCCCGGCAGTGACTGGCGGTGTGACAGGCGGCACCACAGATGTGACAGCTGATGTCATGATGGAGGTGACAGGTGGCACAACAGATGTGACAGCTGACGTTATAACAGAGGTGACCGGCGGTGTGACAGGCGGCACAACAGATGTGACAGCTGATGTCATGATGGAGGTGACAGGTGGCACAACAGATGTGACAGCTGACGTTATAACAGAGGTGACCGGCGGTGTGACAGGCGGCACAACAGATGTGACAGCTGACGTCATGGTGGAGGTGACAGGTGGCACAACAGATGTGACAGCATTGCATTGCTAATGATATTCTCAACATCTTCCTCATCCACAACTCCAGTTCTGCAACCTGGAAAAAAGTTACCACGTGCCTGCTGCCCATAAACAACCTCAAATGGCACCTGTTTGGTTGTCTCTGATTCTTGGGTGTTCAGAACATACATAATTCTTGGCAAAACACCCGCCCATGAAAACATTGCACCACCGTGCTTTGTTGGATCATGCTCCTCCCTCAACTTGGCCAGCTTGTCCTGTTGCCTCTTTCGACAAGTCCCTATGACTGCGAATGTCGGGGCCTGCCATGGACAAAGATTGTGTCGCCACCCATTGTTCAAACAGGGACGCCAACACCTGGTTAACAAACTCGCGGCCATTGTCTGAATGGAAAATCCGCGGCGTACCCATGCATGCTAACACGCGTTCCTCCAAGCTAATAGCTACTTCGTGTGCAGTCTTGGTTTTCAGAGGGTAAATGATATGGAATTTGGAGTAATGATCCATGACATGACATATGTAGTGGTAGCAATTATCAGGAGAATGACGCATGCCTATCAGATCAATCTGAATACGGTTAAGGAATTCTGTCTCCGCAATTGGCTTAAGGGGAGTTTTAGTTGTGTTAGGAGCTGCCTTCTGGCATGTGGGGCATATCCTACAAAACTGCTCTACATAACTTCTTGGCATCCCATAGTAGTCCCTATGTGCTCATTGGCAGTCTGATGGCGACATGTCACTGCACCCACCTGTGAAAAAACATTCAGACATGAATGCAATGGAATCTAAGATGGAATGGAAATATTATTGACACAACACAAAAACATAGGGCCCTTACAATGACTTATTATTTTCGCTAACTAACATTTGAGGTGACACATATTTCCAATAATATTTTTTCACAATATTTATTAATGGTATGACTCCAGTTTGGTGTTGTTAGTAATTGTCCTGACACTGTGAAAAATCTACAACTGGCACCTGAAGAATTAATTAGGATGACTGCTAATCAAAGGATACTTGCATGGCCTCCCAGGTGGGGTGCAGTACTGTCACTGTGAAATGGCTTCCTTTTATTATTGCATTACCACCAGTCATGAATGTCATACTTAACAGATTACAAGGACAGCTTCAAGTCAGCCAGAATGGGATCCACACCTGCCTTAGCATAGAAGCCAATTAATTTAACTGCGAACCATGTACACTTGATCAGACTACCAGGCAGAGTGGCGTCCACTGAAACGAAAGACATTGAAATAATTATTAGTATAACAACATCATGGTAATTAAAACATACATGCAAAGTGACACACCCTCAAGTTATCAATCTAGTTTATAAACATTGAAATGTTCCTTCAATGAGTCTTCATATATTTTTAATCCAGCCAAACATTTCAATAACTCCTAGCTATTTAGTTATGTTGTCTTTGTGAATTGCACCTGGGCCAATGTTACCAAACCAGTAACATTTATGGACAACATTAGAATTAATATGTTAAAACGTTCATCGGGCATAAAACAGAGGAAATTCAACATATGTATGTACGTACCTCGCTTGGGAATGACAAGCACATCAGCGATGTCGAGTTCAGGGAAGCTGATCAGCTGAAATCGCTTACGCTTGATCCACCAGCGAAGTTTGGGGTCGGTGACCGCATTTGGTCGTTGTAGATGTTCAACGATTTCATCATATTTCGTCTCTGATATCACTTTCGAATTTTTAACTGATAGCAAATGGGTCACTACTTCGGACATGCAAGTCTTATGATCATTAGCCATATTCAAACGATACAACGTTTACTATATTGTAAAACGTCACAAGTCAATGGTTATTCTACAAGATAATTCACTCAACGAAACATTTAACACTAAATAAATTATCGCAAACAATGTAATACAATGATCATAACATGTACGCAAATGAAAAGTCAGTCAAGCACGTGTAATGAAATAAACCACACATATGCAACTCGAACAATGTACGTCTCACCACTCCGAATATTGCCGAGCGACTGACAGATCTATCATCTCCACTTGGGCGGGCATTGTGGGATTCCCACAATGACCCGCGAGATATCCGGGGCGATTCTAGAATCGCCCCACAATTCACTTTGCCCTGTACAACACTAACGGAAATAATTCAAAAGAAGTAGAGCGATTTATCGGCTGTTTGATGACGCGTGTGTCTGGTTCTTCCTTCGTATCAATAAACACTTACAACACAACAATTACTTTGGCAATGTAATCTAGCATGATTACGAGTACTTGGTATGTTTGATCAATGTTAAATTGTACGAAAATTATGCAACATTTTATTGTATCATACAATTCTGCATGTTTGCCACTGCGGTTGTTGACAGTTGTAAAACTCGAATTAAAAAATGTATTTATAGTTTCATGACTAGGTTGTCTACTTCTACTAACTTACTTGTACATTATTACTCCATCTCTGGGCAGCACGGAGAAGGGTGGAAGGTATTGTGGGACAGAACGTTGAAGTAACAGCAAAAGGGAAATGTGGGTCTGGAAGCATGCATGGTACCTGCTTACGTATATGGGTCTTTATTATTTTTGTCGTTTGTAAGGGGTCCCGGATGGTTCGGCCCATGACGGGTTCGGTCTAGTCCCAATTCGGCCCACGCAGACGGATGGTTCAGCCCACTTCACTGTCGCTATTGAATTCAGCGACAGTCGATTCGGCCCACTCTAGTAGCAGAAATCTAAGCGGCAGATATCTAAGAATAGCCATTTCGGCCCACGGCCGAATCAATAAGAAAGGCGAAGCGGCGGAAATTATGATCGCGCACAGAAACATACAAACACGCTCACACGCTAATATAATAATAATCTATAACTATTTATAGAAATATAGCAATATAAATAAAATAACGGAAAGCGGTTGACATAATAAAATAATGAACCAAATTGAAGTAATTAATGTCTATAACGACGATAGCTGGAATCCCGGATCATGATAGTATCGCTCACAGATCCATCAACACAAAATCCACTATAAGTTTACTATTGTTGCACATATTTAAAATTTTAAAATAGATGTCCTTTACATACTACTTTTGGTATACCCTACTTTTCTTCGTTCACAGGAAACCAAAAAAAATTACATCATACCTCCCTCTAAGCGAAACGGTTTTAAGAACAGTGTGTTTTTCGACGAGTGGAGTTTGTACTTGGACCGCCTTGCTGTTATAACTAACGATGTAATCATAACAGGTGACCTCAACTTCCACCTCGACAACGTTAACGATGCAGATGCGGTGCGCTTCAATGGCACGTTAGAAGCTCACGGATTGGTACAGCACGTGGTGGGACCCACACACAAGAAGGGCCATACTTTGGACGTTGTCATCACAGGGGACATTTGTTCCTTGTTGATTGGGATGCCAACAGTTTCTGAGCCATGTCTTGGAGACACAAAGGGTAACCCTTCCGGCGACCATCTGGCTGTGTGTTTTAGAATTAACTTAACGAAGCCAGACAGCGTTCGCCAGCCGGTCACTTTCAGGAAGCTTCGGGACATTTGTATTCTCGATCGAATTTATCAAGGACTTAACGCCAATTTTGAACGACACTGATGGGCCGCTAAATGAACTTGTACACGCATATATCACGGGAATTGAAGCGGTTGTCGACATATACATGCAAACACGCTCCAGTCCAAAGAAAGTCGATAACACTGAGATCAAACGCACAATGGTATTCAGAGACTGAGACACGCCAAACACGCGCGCAGGCGAGCAGAGAAGGTATGGCGGCGAACCAAACTTACCATTCATCGACAGCTGTTCAGGGACCAATGCAACGCAGTCAACTAACTGATGATCAGTGCCTAGAAAACATTATTTTCTTCTAAAATCAGAGACTGCGGCAAAGATCAGAAACAACTGTTCAAATTAACGTGTCATTTGATGTGTAACACGGGACGGGTAATCTTACCAACCCACGAATCGGCCGAACAGTTAGCGACTATTTTCGGTGACTTTTATATTGACAATAAAAAGTTGCTACCATCCGACGGAATATCAACATCGGCAACCCAAGTGACACAGCATTGGACGATATGACGTCATGTTTGACGGAATCCCGCTTCAAAGATTTCTGCCAGCCACCCATGACGAAGTAAAGCGATTATCAATAAATCGTTGGCAACGTCAGTGGTACCCGCATGCTTCAAACGTGCAGTTGTGAGACCATTGCTTAAAAGGCCGGGCCTCGATAAGGAAGCTCTGAATAATTATCGGCCTGTGTCAAACCTACCATACGTGTCAAAACTTCTTGAGAAAGTGGTCGAACACCGTCTGAAAGATAACCTGGACATCAACAATCTACATGATTTTCACCAGTCGGCGTACCGAAATAATTATTCAACCGAGACAGCTCTTGTGAAAGTCCAGAACGACATCGCAGAAGCCCTTGATCATGCTTGATCTGTCCAGTGCGTTTGATGTTATTGACCATGGCATTATGCTAACGCGTCTTCAACACTCATTTGGTGTGACTGCAGAAGCCCTGGATTGGTTGCGATCCTACATTAGCGGCAGAACGCAATGTGTCTCTGTCGGCTGTCCCGCAACTTCGTCCAACGCAAATCTATGCTGCGGCGTGCCACAAGGATCCGTGTTGGGACCGAAACTGTACTGCATATACATTTAACCAGTTGGTGATATAGTGAAGAAACATAATCTTCGCTACCACTGTTATGCAGATGACACACAAATATACTTGTTCATCAAGCCTGATGAAAACTGGGCCAGTGAAAGGTCAGCCATTGAAGCCTGTGTGGCTGATGTTGGCGGGTGGATGAATAGAAACATGCTGAAACTGAACCAAGAAAAAAGCGAACTCATTGTGTTTTCGTCCAAACACCGAATTCCTCGGGTGAACGACTTGTCCCTCACGATCGGAGGCAGACTATTACATGCTGTGCAATCCGTGAGAAATCTTGGAGTTATTATGGACAGCGGCTAGACAATGGAGAAACAGGTGAATGAGACAACTGGCGCCTGTAAGATTCTAGTCCAGGCACTGGTAACATCTCGCCTGGACTATGGAAAAAGCGCTACTGCAAGGTTTGCCTCAGGTGCTAATTGAACGATTGCAGCGTATACAGATTTAACAAGATTGCCATCTCGAACAACAAGTTCCAGATGGCAAGTGGACAAGGAAGCCATTGGCTTATCGAGAGTCCAACAATTTTCTCATCTATGTGTAGCCCGCCCTTATCAGATATCTGTCAATTCTATTTTTAAACATATTCACACTACTAGCATTAACACAATCGTTTGGCAGTTTGCTGCGCTGCTCGCCTAATCACCAGGTCACGCAAGAGCAAACATATAACACCTGTGTTACGTGAGCTACATTGGCTTCCGGTGAAATACCGGCTCCGGTTTAAGGTTAACACCTTCACGTATAAAGTGCTCAACGGATTGGCACCGACATACATGAGTGACATTGTGCAGAAACATCAACCAACGCGTAGTTTAAGATCCACGCAGAAGTCACTTCTCGTCGTACCTGTGCCACGGACTGCAACTTATGGTGAACGTTGTTTCAGCCGACACGCGGCCGAACTGTGGAACGACTTGCCTGAGAACAATAAACAACTGAACACTCTCAGCTCTTTCAAGAGACACTTTAAAACATATCTTTTTAAACTGGCATACGACTGACGTGATTGAGTCACGCTCTCGTTTTAATGACATTGCTATATACCAATGATTTATTCGTTATGTTTTATTCATGTGTGTACTATAAGTGTAATATATGTGTTTATTTATTTTTTAATGTTCAAATCAGCTCCTTACACTAGCTACTTTTAAAATAATCTATATTTTATAGTTTTATTTATTTTATGCAGTTTTATGTAAAGTATGTATTTTATAGTGTTATTTAATTGATGCGGTTTCATGTAAAGCGCCTGAGAGCATTTTATCTTAATTGGATTCGGGCGCTATATAAATTGAGATATAATAATAATAATAATAATAATTTTCTCCGTGCGTTGTTACAATTTATCGCCGAGCAAAACTGTCCGTAACCTAGGCAAAGCGTAACCTTTCCTCGGTCTCATGTTTGCGAACACGTCAACATAAAAACGTATTTAAAAATTATATATTTATATAAATATATTCTGATGTTCTTAATGCAAGATTGCGTTCGGAGGACATGTTTAAATTTTTTTTTGTATGTTTGTGTATAAAAAAAATTGTATGATGTTATATGTTATAATTACAGATAAATTATTTTAATAAAAACGGTTTAAAAAATCTTTAAAAAAAGACCCAACATTGTGATATCATTATAACACAAAAAAAGATCATTACATTTGTGGAAACACTTTTGTGCTGTTTTAAAAACAGTTTTGTATTTGCTGAGTAGACATTGGATGCCTACTTGAGAGGACTGAAAGCCTTTTTCATGAGAACGGATGGCTTTTGTGTAGTAATTTCAGCATAGCTGAATGTTTCATATTAAAGTTTGTTATAATGTTGGAAGGAACGGGTCTGCCGGGGTGAAGTGTTAACAAAACTTGCGCTTACATTTTTTATTTGTGTACAAAGTCGAAGGTGTGAAAAGAGTTTTGATGCATCATTTAAACGCCACATAATGAACAAACCATGCACTTGAACCTGATTTGCAGTGCAAGTGCAAAAGTACCATAATGTATTGAACATCATCTCTGTACACCCACTGTTGGGCAGATCGAACAAGGGATTTTGGGTCTGTTAGTGAATGGGGAATCAATCATAGGAGGTGGGTAGATCTTATTATATTCAACAGAGTAATAAAACACATGGGTTAAATATAAAGTTTATTTCTACAGTAGTATACATCTGGATAATATATCGGCAGGTAAACAAATGAGTTACAAAATTATACACAAATGGTCATGGTATGTGTATATTTGTACATTACTTCAACAAGCTGTGCACATGTTAATTAAAACCACGTAAAGCTAACGGGAAGTACTTCACTTCAAATGGCAATGCAACATTGCAATACGTAGTAAAGCGATGTTGTTAGCAACACATCTTTGACATTTTACAATAACGTCTACTACAGCCTTTGTTTGCTGAAATCGAAATCAAAACTGTCAGACAAACTAACAATGGCCACATGAATACAAAACAGAGAAACTTAAATACTGTACATCTTATACACTAGTTGCTTTGCAGGTTCAAAACAAACATCCACAAAGGACATTTGTGCCTACATCATGTATGTTAGAACATTTCATACTCACAAGATTGCAACACACACATTGCAGACATTTAAATATTTATAGTCTCTGTACAAAACTCTCCCACTGACTTGTTCAACACGTGGAAAGGAAGTGCTGTGATTGGTTTGTACATCTAAATAAATGTGTACCGAGCTCCTGCAGAATATCAAACGACTAGATGGCAACACAAAACAATATGGAGACAAACAATGTATGACACTGATTGGTTAAAAGCGCCCTCTTCAATTCATTTAGACCCATCGCGAATCAGGTTCATTGATGTTGAAATCTGTGGTTGTCAGTAAAATCGGTTTAACAAGTGTATACTTGTTCTTGAACACAAATCATTAAAATAATTTACTTTGATCATTTCGCAACTAGATATAGAGCTGGCCTACTTTCGCTGTTGTTGCAACATTTAATGTATCCAATCAAAAATAAATCAATTATTTGTCCAATGATTTCACCGAAACTATATAGCATATTTGCACAAATGAACCAACGTGTCGTAGTCGATACTAGATCAGTTTGATTTTTCGTGAAATGATTCCGGCAATATAAATAAATTTGGGAAGAACCCTTACGATACTGAAGCAACCCGTGTCGGGTTTGGTTGTATTTGTGGTTATATTTGCTCAGAAACTTCACACAGTGCATACCAAATGAAAAACAATAAACATGCAGACACGTTATGTCAGGAGAAAAATAGCATAACAGATAAACTGTTTTTACTAATATGCCGATCAACTTTTTATTCCACGGCTCAACGTTCTCGTCGCCAGGACTGACCGGTTGAAACAATGATTTTTTAGTTACTGTGTTAACCAATAATATTGCTCCCTCAGATTTAGGGAGCGCGCATACAGGAACTTAACTTGGTAGCGGACCCATCAACGCTGGTCGGACAGGTAATGATAGGCGTAACGCTGGAAAGCTTTTAGTTTGGTCGAGAGTGCGTCTAGTTCCCCGAAACATGTCGACCAAGACAGGAAGTTGGACAAAGTAAAATGATTCAGCGTACAACCATACATCACCCACATCAACTAGCAAGGCCTTTGTGTACCTCAGGAACTGGGTCCAATTTGACAGACAAAAATTTTTCATGTAAACCTGCTTTTAGACACATTGTCCCAAATATGCAAGTGGAGTTTCATCCCAGCTAGACAGATCCGTTGACGCGGTATCTCATGCCTTACTGCCACATGTCCTCTGACCTTCCAAACTTGAATGTGAGTGACCTGTGAAACAACAAATGAATAACAGATTTAACGCACGGCATATAAAACATGGTTAGTGCATATAGGGGCAAGATATATTAATAATCTGCTGGTCCCTACTACCTGGTGCAAGGCCACGGGAATAAAGAGCACACACCGGAGGTAAATACGTAAGCCGTCGTGGACTCACAAAGTGTAACACACATTGCACTAATTGTGTGTAGGATGGGCACTGCTGCTGTCAAATCAGTTCCGATAATGGAGCAAAGCACCATTAGTGCCTTGTCTAAGTGGATACAAGCACTATACAAGACGAATCACTATTATTATGTACCAACTCTTATAATTTTCTTAAACCTGCGGGTGAAGGGGACTTACGGTTTTGTGCATTTTGAACAAGGCTTCCGTTTTACTGTATCACAGGATATGACCCATGTTTTGTCAAATGATCATGATAGATCACTAGTTCAAAACACATCCAAAGAGCAACTCTTAACGAAAATATTTGAACAAGATAGCTATCCAAGGCAAAGGCCCAGATGGCAAGTGGACAAGGAACCCATTGGCTTATCGAGAGTCCAACATTTTTAATCTATGTGTAATCTGCTCTCCTGAGATATGTGTCAACCTTGTTTTTAAACATATTCTCGCTGCTAGCAGTTACACAATCCGTAGATAATTTATTCCATTCATTGATTGTCCTCTGTGAGAACGAGTACTTCCTGATATCCAATCTACACTGATCTTTTACTAATGTTACCTCATGTCCTCTAGTTCTATTATCTTTCTTGAGTGAGAAAATTTTTTTATATTTTCATACCCATTCGATATCTTAAAAACTTCAATTTGATCTCCTCTTAACTGCCTTGTCTTTATGGTTGTTAAACCACATTCTTTCAGTCATTCTTCATAACTAAGTTTTCTCAGTCTTGGAATCACTTCAGTTGCTCTCCTCTGTATTCATTCAAGCGTATATATATCTTTCTTACAATATGGTCTCCATGCTTGTATACAGTACTCTAAATGAGTTCTAACTATTGCTTTATACAGAAGTATAACTAGCCTTTTCTCCTTGTATGTTATATTTCTTCTAATCAACCCAAGAATTTGATTACCCTTTGAAACTACAATTTTAGCTAACAGAAAATCATCAACACTTTTAGCTTTACCCTTTGAAGCTGCAGTTTTAGCTGTATGAAGACAGTTGCACCAAAGTCTCACAAGATCCAATCACTATATCCCACTTTGCATGATAAGCTTCTTTTGAACATGCACAGCAAACTAGTGGATGTAGATAATGATATGGATTCATTTGTGGGTTTTATGTATTTCTGTTAGCAGTCTTACAGGTGTGCACCACTCAGGGTTGGCATCTATGAAAACAGTGCATGTAAAACATTGTAAATACTAAATTTTCCATTTGCTTGATGTGACCCTCTATTGCTGCCTCTACAGACACTGTCCTCATTTAAATTATCTTCAATGCAGAAGAGGTTTTAATGATGTTGGTCAGCAAATGTTTTAAACTGTTATGACTAACCTAACTTATGTGCATACATACCCAAAGAATATCAGTGAACACTGCAAGACCAATGCAATTCCTGGGTAGACATCAGACTTTTCTAAATGACAAAAACACATTAATGTTATATGACGTAAAAAGGCATTCCAGATACATAATTATGTTTTATTACACATGCATGCACAAACATATATACAATATAGATTTAATGGCATGCTGTTGAAGTCCAGAAAAAATCACACATGGGATTAGTAAAAATAACACATGGGATTAGTACAGAACTTCAGAAATATAAAACAATGAACAATTTAATATACTATCATTAAACAAAATTGTTGGAATCTGCATATGCCATTGGACATCTGGGTGTTTTGTCTTTGATGGCAATCTTGCTAATTCCTGTTAAAACTTTTTAAACAAATAATATTGTAGATTGAAGGCTGTTGATTCAGTGCATGTTGGCACACCAGTAACATTACGTGTGGTAATGTTGTGAATGCATAGAGCAATGGCACTTACGTGGTACCACATATGCACCAAAGAGAAGCCATGTTGCACTTATAAGTGATGCAAAACTGAGTAGAAATCCAACGAACAGCCAAATCCGAGCACCTAAAATAGGAAACACAATGTGTACGCATCATCACTGAACAAGCAACACACTTACACAGTAACAATCATAATCTAGCTAGAGTACGTATATTTTATGCTGCTCTTCCTAGATGCTTGGCATACATCTACGACCACAGGAAAGAGATGCAACACTTTTATTACTGTTACATCGAGCAACGTGCGAAAGTGTTTTGGTCAAAAATAATTTAACAGTTTGTCCGATGATTTCACAGAAACTGAATAAAAAATTTATACAAATGAGCTACTATGTCATAGTCAATACAATATAGGTCCGACTTTTTTAATGAGTCTGAGTTGATGAAGGACTGTTATTTTCAGTAACCTGTATGAACTTTTGACCCACCTGTCTGCCCCATACATCCGCTATTGTAAGAGTCGCCTCTCACTTGACCACTCGATACGGAATTTATCCTGAAACATGCAAACGATTGTCCACAGCTGTGAACATGTCTCAGAAAGATGACCATTTCCGTTGCTTTGGAATATGGTTCGTGTCCTGATCTTTATTGTTGTAGTATAGTTGCCAACAAAACTATATAAAATAGGAATTTGAGAAACCAACGAAAAACGTTATATTTCATCTTCAAATGTGAAGATTTATTGGTCTATATTATTTTATTTTTAACAACCGAGTCGTTATAAATACTACTAAAGTCAGCATCGCAACATCTGTCAAAAAAACCCAGTCATCCATTTAAGGACATATAGAAAAAACTGTCTTTCTTATTATAAGTCCTAAAAATATTAAATTAAAAGCAAAAAGGTATAATAATGTGAGAAAACCAAAAAATTAGACGAGACAATTACACATGATCCAAGATGGCCACCAAAGAGAAATTTATAGGGTATTTTCAAAACACTATTTCAAATCTATTACTAGAGGAAATGTGCTGAAATATTAGCAGTGTGTTGCCAATAAGCTGTTTTCATCTGAACAAATAACTGAACAATATCAATCATTCTAGTTCACATGATTCATCTTGTAAAGCTTCAGTGATATGCCATTTCTTGTAATCATCAACCCAAACTTTTTTCCAGATATCATATCATACGACACCGAACATTTCACACAAACAATTAAGAAAATGGCATTTGAAAAATTGTATTACATATACATTACATTACTAAATATGCACATTTCTTGATATTGATAAGCCTCATTCAGATGTGGAATATTTAGTATATATAGAATGATAATATGAAATAAATCTTCTAAAACATTATCCAATCTAGGGGTTATAACTGTCCTTATTTAAACCAATGAAAATTGATATACAACATTTAGACATTTTTAAGCAGTGACGGAAAATGGAAGAGTCTAGATGCATTCAATTGTGCCAATTAAATAGTTTGGGGATTTACACAGGAACTAATTAAAACTAAATGTGGTTGTTCCCCCCCTCCGACTTGCAACACTTACATAAACAATGCTATAGTGCCTGTAACCCCACACAGGTGCATAACATGGGGAAAGTCGCTTTCATCTGGGTACACCGCAGCACAGTCGATCATTATCCACCAGCCAACAAAGAACTGAAACCACATATTATATATTTTGCAAATGGGATAAACCATGTTTAACATTTGCAAAATGTTATAAAGTATAAACTATATCCTAACATCTTGGCCATCCAAATGTGTCTTCAGAAAATTTTATACAGTATAAACTACATCCTAACATCTTGGCCATCCAAATGTCTTCACAAAATTGTACACAGTATAAACTATATCCTAACATCTTGGCCACCCAAATGTGTCTTAACAAAATTGTACACAGTATAGACTATATCCTAACATCTTGGCCGCCCAAATGTGTTTTCACGAAGCACCACTTTTCACATAATTTCAGTTATCTGCTTAATTTGAATGGCATGAAGCAAATATTATGTTTACATAGCATGCTGAATGACAAGGTCAACAGATAACGGTGAAATTATATAAAAAACATTGCGAGAATGAGTGCTTTATCATATCCAATGCACACTGTTATTTTACTAAAGCTACTGTGTGTCCTGTGTTTCTACTAGCATTACTACTACTCCGTTAAGAAATGTTTTAGTACCATAATTCCAGCGGCTATTGATGCAATCATATTTCTCTTTTCCGGCACATTCTGGATCCACTCCCAGTCGGGCAGGTTACAACGACAATTATCCAGACAACCAGCCATTCTTCCTGTGGCAACAGATTCAACACACATTCTGTTCGTCAGTTAGATCATCAACATGACTCATGAAAGGTGGGTTCATGAGGTGCCCTAACGACCATTCATATAGCCATAGCCATAGGCATAGCCTAGGCTAGGGCTAGGCTAGGCCGTACCCATGCCATGGACTTGGTGTGAGCCTCTTCAGACATAACAGTGTCGTTGATTCTATAAGTTACGCTTAAAGAAAAACAGTTTAGCTAATCAAACCTTCGTGTATGCTAGACGTAGTATATTACTATAAACTAATATTAGTATGACCATGACCGACTCATAAATACATGATAATTAGTCGTCATATGACATATCTATTTTTTTTATCGTGAAGCCTTTGGTTTCAATAACTGCTGTGATTTACATATTAGTCTAATTTGGACGTGTTTGTTAGAGTCGTGCAGTCAAATTACATCACCCGTTTAGAATCAGTTCATATAAATTACCTGATTTTTGTCAGCACTCACAGTTGCGTGAAATGTTTTCTTGACGTTTAGGAAGCCAATGTGAAGGACGTTAATACAAACAGTGGCGTCATCTACTGGCAAAGCGATTACAAATTCGACCCTTGTGCCATGCTTTGTGGGAAGTACTTGCTACAACTACACATCGAAGGCAATATATAGCTCATATCGTTTTGATATTAGTCATAGGGTTATTTATTTATTTTGGGGTTGGTGTATAGGAGCTGTCGTTGTCATGTCTCACACTCCATTGACAGCTCTCACACACCAATGTTAGGTAAACATTTTAATAAGTAGGTTAATTTGGTGTGTTGAAACTGTACCTATATTAGTATACATAGCCGTCACCCAGCTAGCACAGCCACAGTGACAGTCAGCCAACCATATGCCAACCGTTGGTGCAACGTTGCCCCAACCATCAGCCAACGTTGCCCCAACCATCCCCCAACGTTGCCCCAACCATCAACCAACGTTGTCCCAACCATCTGCCGACGTTACCCCAACCGTATTCTAGTCTATTCCCAACCTTCAAAAAATGAACATATTTATAATAAAAATAGTAATTTTATTTCAAATATGTTTCACAATGTAAAATTACAATCAGTTTTCACCCAGGTATAGTTGAACGTACAAAAATACTGTGTAATATCATTATGTATACATAAATACAGCATAGGAGTGAAGAATATAGCTTTAAGAAAACATAAAATTAACATTTTGTTGTGACATACAAACATTCCGATCCACTCTTATAGACACTGAGAGTGTAGTCATAATGAGATTCGTGTAATATCATATACTAACACTCATAACAATGCATTGACAGCATAGTCCTAATTCAAATACAACCTTAGTTATTGAAAGCTGTACTAATGTATAAACAATTATATATGATATAGCTATGCTATAATTACAAACTTTTTTCTTTTATATTCTAAGACATACTCAGATATGGTGTCACATTGCAATTAATTTGGCGCAAGAGATACAATAACAACTAACAAATTATTGCTTCGCAATTACTAACCTATCACTAGTAGTAGAACACAACAGTTTTACAATTATTCCACATATTTAACCTGACTAATACCTACAGTGCATTAAACTTAATACACATGCATGCATGGGTGTACCTATGTTAACTATACTATGGCATACATATGAAAGTTATTCCCAGTGTAGAAAATAATGGATGTAGGTGTATAACTTATCCAAAACTACTCGTCTGAATTTGGAAAACAGTTTCCGAACTTTAAACGTTTTGCAGGACAGACACCAATGGAGAAGTGTCATGAACAACTTTCATGGGATCCGTCCTGTGGACAAGTAGATGACATGATAAAATAAACATTAAATTGTACTTATAAATACACCACAAACAAAACTTCCTTGACAATCACAACACATGTCAGGATTGTCTGAATTCCAAAATTTAGGTCCTACTACAGCTATACTATTGTCATTGCTGCACCATAATTGTTTCTGAATTTTTAATATATATATATATATATATATATATATATATATATATATATATGTATGTGTGTATATGTAATTTTTAACAAACAACAGCTATTCTTTAATTAAGTTTAAAGGGTGATGTAATCAGACCTGGGGTCAATTCTGAATTGATCAAAATGGTGTTAATTGGAATTGAATTTATACAAATCAAAACAGATAGAATTGGAATTGAAGTATGTAAAGTGCAAAACTAAATGTGTTGTAACTGTTGCCTCCTCCTCTGTTCTCTCTGCTGTCATCCACCGTCTCGGTCTGCAGCAAATCACAGCCATTGTTTTAGGGTGCACTCGACATCTGTGTTTTTTGCATCTCGAGTGCAGGGGTTCCGACGAACAGCACCTGTTGAAAATGTTAAAATATCTACCATTTTTAAGGTAAATCCAGAGTAAAAAAGTGAACAAACTATACATCCACCATTAGTGTATCTCTGTTAATTGTGGGTATATTATATTTTCATACAACAAATAAAATAAGCAAAATGCTAAAATTAATTAAATTATGACCTGCTTTGTTCCATGAATTAACATTCACACGAAACATTTGTGCACTTCTAAACCTCATTCAAATGTTGAAGTAAGTACTACACCACAATGGTGCAATCAGTTTGTATTGTACAGTACCGTATAATACACGTACCACACACAACATCCCACAACTTCAGCCTGGAGAAGTAAGTACTACACCACTATGGTGCAATCAGTTTATATTGTACAGTACCGTATAATACACGTACCACACACGACATCCCACAACTTCAGCCTGGAGAAGTAAGTACTACACCACTATGGTGCAATCAGTTTATATTGTACAGTACAGTATAATACACGTACCACACACGACATCCCACAACTTCAGCCTGGAGAAGTAAGTACTACACCACTATGGTGCAATCAGTTTATATTGTACAGTACCGTATAATACACGTACCACACACGACATCCCACAACTTCAGCCTGGAGAAGTAAGTACTACACCACAATGATGCAATCAGTTTATATTGTACAGTACCGTATAATAGACGTACCACACACAACATCCCACAACTTCAGCCTGGAGAAGTAAGTACTACACCACTATGGTGCAATCAGTTTATATTGTACAGTACAGTATAATACACGTACCACACACGATATCCCACAACTTCAACCTGGAGAAGTAAGTACTACACCACAATGATGCAATCAGTTTATATTGTACAGTACCGTATAATACACGTACCACACACAACATCTCACAACTTCAGCCTGGAGACGTAAGTACTACACCACTATGGTGCAATCAGTTTGTATTGTACAGTACCGTATAATACACGTACCACACACGACATCCCACAACTTCAGCCTGGAGAAGTAAGTACTACACCACTATGGTGCAATCAGTTTATATTGTACAGTACCGTATAATACACGTACCACACACAACATCTCACAACTTCAGCCTGGTGAAGTAAGTACTACACCACAATGATGCAATCAGTTTATATTGTACAGTACCGTATAATACATGTACCACACACGACATCTCACAACTTCAGCCTGGTGAAGTAAGTACTACACCACAATGATGCAATCAGTTTATATTGTACAGTACCGTATAATACACGTACCACACACAACATCTCACAACTTCAGCCTGGTGAAGTAAGTACTACACCACAATGATGCAATCAGTTTATATTGTACAGTACCGTATAATACACGTACCACACACAACATCTCACAACTTCAGCCTGGTGAAGTAAGTACTACACCACAATGATGCAATCAGTTTATATTGTACAGTACCGTATAATACACGTACCACACACAACATCTCACAACTTCAGCCTGGTGAAGTAAGTACTACACCACAATGATGCAATCAGTTTATATTGTACAGTACCGTATAATGCACGTACCACACACAACATCTCACAACTTCAGCCTGGTGAAGTAAGTACTACACCACAATGATGCAATCAGTTTATATTGTACAGTACCGTATAATGCACGTACCACACACAACATCTCACAACTTCAGCCTGGTGAAGTAAGTACTACACCACAATGATGCAATCAGTTTATATTGTACAGTACCGTATAATACACGTACCACACACAACATCTCACAACTTCAGCCTGGTGAAGTAAGTACTACACCACAATGATGCAATCAGTTTATATTGTACAGTACCGTATAATACACGTACCACACACGACAACTCACAACTTCAGCCTGGAGAAGTAAGTACTACACCACAATGATGCAATCAGTTTATATTGTACAGTACCGTATAATACACGTACCACACACAACATCTCACAACTTCAGCCTGGAGAAGTAAGTACTACACCACAATGATGCAATCAGTTTATATTGTACAGTACCGTATAATACACGTACCACACACGACATCTCACAACTTCAGCCTGGAGAAGTAAGTACTACACCACTATGGTGCAATCAGTTTATATTGTACAGTACCGTATAATACACGTACCACACACGACATCCCACAACTTCAGCCTGGTGAAGTAAGTACTACACCACAATGATGCAATCAGTTTATATTGTACAGTACCGTATAATACACGTACCACACACGACATCTCACAACTTCAGCCTGGAGAAGTAAGTACTACACCACTATGGTGCAATCAGTTTATATTGTACAGTACCGTATAATACACGTACCACACACGACATCTCACAACTTCAGCCTGGTGAAGTAAGTACTACACCACTATGGTGCAATCAGTTTATATTGTACAGTACCGTATAATACACGTACCACACACAACATCTCACAACTTCAGCCTGGTGAAGTAAGTACTACACCACTATGGTGCAATCAGTTTATATTGTACAGTACCGTATAATACACGTACCACACACGACATCCCACAACTTCAGCCTGGAGAAGTAAGTACTACACCACAATGATGCAATCAGTTTATATTGTACAGTACCGTATAATACACGTACCACACACGACATCTCACAACTTCAGCCTGGAGAAGTAAGTACTACACCACTATGGTGCAATCAGTTTATATTGTACAGTACCGTATAATACACGTACCACACACGACATCTCACAACTTCAGCCTGGTGAAGTAAGTACTACACCACTATGGTGCAATCAGTTTATATTGTACAGTACCGTATAATACACGTACCACACACAACATCTCACAACTTCAGCCTGGTGAAGTAAGTACTACACCACTATGGTGCAATCAGTTTATATTGTACAGTACCGTATAATACACGTACCACACACGACATCCCACAACTTCAGCCTGGAGAAGTAAGTACTACACCACAATGATGCAATCAGTTTATATTGTACAGTACCGTATAATACACGTACCACACACAACATCCCACAACTTCAGCCTGGTGAAGTAAGTACTACACCACTATGGTGCAATCAGTTTGTATTGTACAGTACCGTATAATACACGTACCACACACGACATCCCACAACTTCAGCCTGGTGAAGTAAGTACTACATCACAATGGTGCAATCAGTTTGTATTGTACAGTACCGTATAATACACGTACCACACACGATATCCCACAACTTCAGCCTGGTGAAGTAAGTACTACATCACAATGGTGCAATCAGTTTGTATTGTACAGTACCGTATAATACACGTACCACACACGATATCCCACAACTTCAGCCTGGTGAAGTAAGTACTACATCACAATGGTGCAATCAGTTTGTATTGTACAGTACCGTATAATACACGTACCACACACGATATCCCACAACTTCAGCCTGGAGAAGTAAGTACTACACCACTATGGTGCAATCAGTTTGTATTGTACAGTACCGTATAATACACGTACCACACACAACATCTCACAACTTCAGCCTGGTGAAGTAAGTACTACATCACAATGGTGCAATCAGTTTGTATTGTACAGTACCGTATAATACACATACCACACACGACATCCCACAACTTCAGCCTGGAGAAGTAAGTACTACACCACAATGGTGCAATCAGTTTGTATTGTACAGTACCGTATAATACACGTACCACACACGATATCCCACAACTTCAGCCTGGAGAAGGCAACCTTGTTGTTTTTCCCTCTCCAGTTGCAGCTCTTTGCTGTGGCGTTGGTCATGACATATGACATCATCCGCCTCACTGTGTCAACTGTTGTTATTCCTCCAATGAAGGATAGGGCCCATATCTATCAAACAAGGACACAATATTTTTTGTTTTACTATGAAAGACAATAATTTACATCTAAGTCATGCATGGCATACATGTATTAGATTGGAACCATTTAACCCTAGGGAATTGTTTCATCTGGTACTATGAATATATTGTTTGGATACCAAACACACCAAACACACACCACACCCACCCACCCACCCACCCACACGCACTGGAAATGTAATTTTGTTGTGAAATACTCCTGGTTGTGTGCACTTTTCACAACCGTGGTACCATGAATGTCCTTTGACGTTTTTTATGAATGCTCTTGCTGGGGCGTCACATATGACAGCAGATATTTTAACAGCATATATAATGCTGCTCTCCAAAGAAAAAACCCTCTCTTTCCAAAATGGACATCTCAGAAGTAAAGTCCTTCACAAACTCTGAAACAACGGTTGGATTTTTAACATCACATAATAAGCCAATGATGAATGGACTTTTACTAGGCATGTTATCCACCATTCCTAGTATTGGCCAAAACTGCTAGTTAGAGCTCTTAAATAGAGGCAGACCAACAATGTTTATTTGCAGCAGAATGCATTGCTGCATGGTATCGCATTGCTGTGATTGTAACTGTGACATTATGCCAGCTAAAATCCCAAAATGGTAGTATTCACCACCTACCACCGTTTGTAAGGATACATTTCTTGGAGTGTGCAAAAGTGAACGAGCATCTCTAGGCAAGTTGGGAAAATAAGGCTTTAAAATTCCCAGTAAGCCTGATGTAGCTGTCAGTGGAATTGAGAATGTTGATGCCCAATCAGACAGTTTTTCTGCAAGATCATCAGTATCAGAATCACTGAGTTCAACATCACTCTCGGAAGACCCATCAATAATGGTGTCGCTCTCCAAAATAGCTTCACTATCTAATTCTCCCTCGATGATTTCTGCTTGCAAACTATCACTGATCCTGTCAGTCTCTTGTAAGTCTGTATACACGGGTTCATTTAGAACCACATCATTTGCACTACCAGTAGGCTGATGATGTTCACCAGTGTCAGTGACAGTATCAATTCCTCCAACCTCCTTGAGTGGGGCACGGTGGTCGAGTGGTAGAGCGTCGGACTTTCGATCGAACAGTGAACTGTGATTATTGCTACACTCAGCATACAGTGTACTGTGAACATTTACACACTTCACCGGCATGGATTTATGAAACAGTGAACTGTGATTATTGCTACACTTAGCATACAGTGTACTGTAAACTTTGACACACCTCACCGGCATGCATTTATGAAACAGTGAACTGTGATTATTGCTACACTCAGCATACAGTGTACTGTGAACATTTACACACTTCACCGGCATGGATTTATGAAACAGTGAACTGTGATTATTGCTACACTTAGCATACAGTGTACTGTAAACTTTGACACACCTCACCGGCATACATTTATGAAACAGTGAACTGTGATTATTGCTACACTCAGCATACAGTGTACTGTGAACATTAACACACTTCACCGGCATGGATTTATGAAACAGTGAACTGTGATTATTGCTACACTCAGCGTACAGTGTACTGTGAACTTTGACACACTTCACCAGCATGGATTTATGAAACAGAGAACTGTGATTATTGCTACACTCAGCATACAGTGTACTGTGAACATTAACACACTTCACCGGCATGGATTTATGAAACAGTGAACTGTGATTATTGCTACACTCAGCGTACAGTGTACTGTGAACTTTGACACACTTCACCAGCATGGATTTATGAAACAGAGAACTGTGATTATTGCTACACTCAGCATACAGTGTACTGTAAACTTTGACACACCTCAACAGCATGGATTTATGAAACAGTGAACTGTGATTATTGCTACACTCAGCATACAGTGTACTGTGAACTTTGACACACTTCACCAGCATTGATTTATGAAACAGAGAACTGTGATTATTGCTACACTCAGCATACATTGTACTGTAAACTTTGACACACCTCACCGGCATGGATTTATGAAACAGTGAACTGTGATTATTGCTACACTCAGCACTCAGTATACTGTGAACATTGACACACTTGACACTTCACCAGCATGGATTTATGAAACAGTGAACTGTGATTATTGCTACACTCAGCATACAGTGTACTGTGAACATTAACACACTTCACCAGTATGGATTTATGAAACAGTGAACTGTGATTATTGCTACACTCAGCATACAGTGTACTGTGAACTTTGACACACTTCACCAGCATGGATTTATGAAACAGTGAACTGTGATTATTGCTACACTCAGCATACATTGTACTGTAAACTTTGATACACCTCACCGCAGGGCGTTTTTTAACATACAAAGTGGGGGGGCAATGCCCCCCCAGCCCTTTCATTTGCCCCCCCAGTCAAACCAACTTGCCCCCCCCAGTGCGTGCCCCCATTCTCCTTAACCAGCCCCTTGGCCTTGTATTAATGTAGGTCAAAATTTGTATTCTTTTTGTTAGTGTGATTTAGTTAATTTTCATTGGTGGCAAAATCAAGAAAGTACCAAAGTTAAAGAAGGGCAATATGTCTACAAAAGATCAATTTATTGATATGGCTCAGAGGGGAATTTCTTACATTTTCAAAAAAGGCTTTATATTTCCCGTTCCATAAGTAGATGCCAGGTTACTATTTTCATGTTACCATTTTCATGTTCGATGCGTCTCGAATGGTGAGGTTTACTTTCGACTCGAAAGTCGAAGAATAATGGCAATATCATGGACATAGGCAGTAGTACCCGAGTTATGGTGTGTTTATGTTAATGCATGCGACAGGAAGTGAGGAATGTAATAGCATCATAGCAATAACAGTGACGTATTGCCGAATGGCTTCTTCATACAGTTCATGCAAAGAACTGAAAACGTGCTTTGGCATAGCCATAGGCATAGCCATACCATAGCATAGGCATAGAAGTGTTTATTTATGACGTCAGTGTTCCGGTGCTAGAATAGCTAATGATTATGTATATGTAAATATGTGTACCTGCATGTTACTGTTTGTTTAAATTGTGTATAATTCAACAAGACCCGCTATCACATTTTACACGATTGAGCCGCGTGCAATCCAGTTCTTTACAGTGATGTTGAAATAGCTGTTAACATAAAACCGGTGTCCTGGGCCTGGCCGCGAAATTGCGAGACGTACCAGGCGAGACTAAACCACGCCCATTCGCTATTACCACTGGTCGAGAGCGAGCGGGCGGGGATTAACGATGTATCAACAACCTTTCAGTCGGCTGTTTTTTTTTCTCAAATAATAAATAAACCTGGCAAAGTGTGTGTAGTGTCCAAGAAAGCAATTGGAAAAGTTTAACAAATATCACAAAATAATCACATTTAATAATGATCCCTCTTGTAGGTAAGATGATACAAACATCACAACAGCCATAAACCTGTCAGGGTAGATTTTTATTGAGGCAGTAACCTAGCCAATTCATTCTCCGCATCTTTGAGAAATCTAAATTTTAAGCATGGTAACTCAAAGAAGCATATTGTATACATACCAAACAAACAAATTTTAAAATGTATGAGTAGTTGATAGTGGTCTATATGTGAGATGGAAAGTTGGCGGTCAGCATGGACTTCAACTTTGGAAAATGTTACTCAGAAGTTGGTGGTCCACATATTAACAAAAAAAATGTAATCAACATTTGCACATGTCAGTTTTGGAAGTACCTATTTTCTATATTTTTATTTCTTATGTACTTAGCCAACCATTTGATTGATAGACGTTGTATGCATGTTTTGTATAACTCTCTTTTCTGCCTTATGCCTATATCTTCAGTATATTTATGTCTAGAGTCTAGAGCATGTCGCCGCTCGCATTGTAATTCCACTATAAAAGTGTTTCAAATAGACAGGCTTTTCCTGAGTTAGTTATTACATTTAACCATCTAACTTGTCCAGGTCGATGTCCTGCCAGTCATGCCTAACAGAGACAGAAAAGCAAAACGAAAACAAAAAGGGCTAGAAAAATCTGCCGTAAAATGTCAACGCCTATACACAATTTTTCGACGCAGCCTCAATGACTCATTGCCAGAAATACCCACAATGCCGCCAGGGAACTATGATCCGTCCGCTGCCATCACACCTGATGACACTCCCAAAGACAAAGGTGTACCACCAGTCATAGAGATTCTGCCTTCGTCGTGCTCTCGCTCGAGTACCAGTTCATCAAGCAGCCATGATCCGTTCACTGCCATGACATCTGATGACACTCCAAATGATAAAAGTGTACAACCAGTCACAGAGATACTGCCTTCGTCGTGTTCTCGCCCGATAGCCAGTTCATCAAGCAGCCATGATCCGGGACCCAAACTACTATAAGTAGATGCTGGATGTCATATACGAACTAGAGAAAGTGTATCTGTCTCAAATGTTCAACCGATGCACAGTCTTCAGTGTGCAGATTGATGGCAGCTGTGACAGGCAAATGTTGGACTACAAGTTTGTAAGTGGACGGATGGCTAACAGTGATGGTAGCGTAACGTGTGTGTTCGTCGTCATGCATTCGCCAGAGACGAACGGCGCCCCTGGACTACTGGAAGCGGTGAACAAAGCTTTGGTTCTGACCGGAGGTAAAGACACGAAGCTCGTCGGTGTCACCACTGACGGCGAATCGGCAAACACTGGCAGACATGGTGGGTTATGGCGTTTGCTTGCTGACCAAGTGCAGAGAGGTCTGGCAACTTTCTGGTGTGCTGCTCACCGGTCGGACTTAGCCATTGAGTCGGTCGTCAGCACCATACCGGAGCTGGGCATATGGAAGTCTAATCTACTGGGGCTCGTACGATTCTTCCGGACGCCGAGAAGGATGAAGATGTTGTCAGCGCAAGCCGGGAATGTCAAACAGTTCCCCCGGCATCACAATGTCAGGTTTGCCCAGCACAAGCTGCAGCTGGTGGATGCTGTGCTACCAGACTGCATTAAGGTGTGGGAACAGATGCAAGCACCTGAAAGTACCAGCGACAGAAAGGAGAAGGCTGAAGCCAAAGGGTTTCTGAGAATTTGGAACCACCAACAGAAGTGGATAACCTCACTGGGGGGCGACATCCTGGAGATATTTGAAACACTCCAGAAGTTGCAAAGGAGTGATTTGTTCATCAGCGATCTTCTCACTGTGACTGGCGCTGCCGTCAAGAAGTTGAGATTGATGAGGGATTGACCATTCACGGAAAGAACAATCACCGCACCAGCATGGGTGAGGACACGAGAAACGCCCGCCTCATGGTGGCACTGAATGGTGTGGGCACCGCCTACTTTGACCCTCGACCCGCTGTCGTCAAATTCCTGGAGAAGGCCAGAAGATGCGGAGCTCCAGATTGGGATATCTACGGGCAGAGTGAATTCGTTAGGAAATTCACCCGCAAAACGGGGCTCGTCTAGTGAAATTGAGACGACTGTCAAACGTACTGACTTGCAAGTTGCTAGAGACGTGTCATGTTTCTCTAACTACTGCATGTGTTTGTAATAAAAAAAATTCTGGGATATAAGTGTAACATTAATTTTATACCGAGATGCAGTCGTCAGTGTGCAACCATATGGATAAAAATATACTAATATATATATATATATATATATATATATATATATATATATATATATATATGTTTCATACATTCCTAAGGGTTATGTAAATAATCATTAATAATGCGTCAGGTGCCCTTTTTAACCATTTGGAGTGCCCTTTTAGGACATTGCCCCCCCAGTGAAAATTCAATAAAAAACGCCCTGCCTCACCGGCATGGATTTATGAAACAGTGAACTGTGATTATTGCTACACTCAGCATACAGTGTACTGTGAACTTTGACACACTTCACCAGCATTGATTTATGAAACAGTGAACTGTGATTATTGCTACACTCAGCATACAGTGTACTGTGAACTTTGACACACTTCACCAGCCTTGATTTATGAAACAGAGAACTGTGATTATTGCTACACTCAACATACAGTGTACTGTGAACTTTGACACACTTCACCGGCATGCATTTATGAAACAGTGAACTGTGATTATTGCTACACTCAGCATACAGTGTACTGTGAACTTTGACACACTTCACCAGCCTTGATTTATGAAACAGAGAACTGTGATTATTGCTACACTCAACATACAGTGTACTGTGAACTTTGACACACTTCACCGGCATGCATTTATGAAACAGTGAACTGTGATTATTGCTACACTCAGCATACAGTGTACTGTGAACATTGACACACTTCACCAGCATGGATTTATGAAACAGAGAACTGTGATTATTGCTACACTCAGCATACAGTGTACTGTGACCATTGGCTTGACTCCCAGAGGGAATAATGTAGAATCTTGCAGCCGTCGTCCATTTAACACGAGAAATGTCAGATTCAACAGTGAAATACTGTAAAAAAGTTATAACCATTACATCATGTTGAATTGTACGACATAAAGTCAACATTATTTTATGAAACTGTGGTTGAAATAGAAGTATTGCAGTACTGAACCTGCAGTGTACTGTACATGTAGGAAATTACAAAATCTCAGAATATATACTAAATTGTGTTATATTTATGCAATGGCATTGTTTTTCTTTAAAAAGTTTTTTAGCATTCTATATAGGACACCAATTAGTATATATTTCTCCAACAATTATTTCACCATAGTCACCATGCAAGCATATTTTGGTGTTCTTTGTAATATATATATATATATAATATTATTTGGCAGGGAAAGAAAGCCCAGGCTCTGCCAAAATTATACAAATATCTTCATAATCGTGGAAGTTAGGGCTTTTTATTGAAATGTATTGGTCTGTTGAGATAGCATGCTAATTAGCCATTGTTGACTTATTAATTGAGTTACTATTAATGATAAAAACATCTTCATAATGATGGAAGTTATGGCCTTTTATAAAAAAGAGTGTTGACCTGTTGTGTTTGCATATTAATTAACCAATATTAACTTATTCATTGTATCAATTGAGTTATGAAATGACTGTGGTGTATATTTAATGACCCTGTTTAATGAGTTTGTAAACCTTGAACAAATTATACAAATACCTTCATAATCATGGAAGTTATGGCCTTTTATCAAAAGGTGTTGGCCTGTTGAGTTTGCATGTTAATTAGCCAATGTTGACTTATTAATTACATCAATTGAGTTATGAAATGACTGTGATGTATATTTATGAACCTGGTTAATGAGTTTGCAAACCCTGAACAAATTATTGCTTCGAACCTTTGGCAAGTTTGATCACCCCACGTTGCCACTGTTCACTCAGCTGTATAAATGAATACCTGGCAATACAGACAGTGGACATGTGAACTAATAGTCTTTGCACAGTAATTGCAGCATGGCTGAATGCTTCCCAGACAAGTTGAAATGGCCTTGAAATGAACATGTCTGCTAATGGGTGAAGTGTAAAGGGCTTTGAGCAGTCCTAAGGACTGGATACCGCGCTATATAGAACGTTTTTGTTTAATGTAAGAAACTTTTACTTTAATGTAATGCAGAAAAAATGGAACTGCCACTGGCTATGGTTGCTTCATTAATTGCATTTCATTGCCAAATGTATGTAGTGTCTAGCTTAGCTGTTCATAGCCTAGTGTCTGTATCATTTAGCATTTGTTTTGCTCTAGTGGTCTCAACTAACTATACGCTGCCAATGTGCCAAATCATCTGGCTGGATGTTAGTTTCTTGTATGGGGTGAGGCAGGGGTCTCAACCTCCGATCTCCCACCTGTTTGAGGGGCCAATCTCCCACCTCCCATCATTTTTTAGAGTCCACCTGCCATATCCTGCCAACACAACCAACCAACAATTTTTTAGCTCAACCTTCCACCTTCCACCATTTTTAGGGACAACCTCCCATTTCCATCTGCACCCCTCTCCCGAACAGTTAAGTCGATTTCCTAGACAGGTGCTAATTAGAATATCTTGCCCCAAGTAATCCCCACAGTGAGTGCTGTTGAATGTAGGCCTTAGTCTTGGACTTAGTCTTAGAGTTAACACTATTTAGTTCAACAACATAGAACTATATTTAACTAAATATAACCACATTTAGTAAAATTAAAAAACAAGATTGTCATCCAAAATCACAAGCTCCACGTAGTAAATTATTGGCTTATCAAGACTAACAATATTTTAACTGTGTGGCCCGCCTTCTTCAGATATCTGATAAGCAATGCTTAATTAACAGTTCTCATACAGATTTGGCATTAATTTCAATTACAATTTTGGAATTGGTGTTTTGTTTTTAAAAGTTATTGGAATTGGTGACAGCATAATTGGTACTTTCAATTACTATTAATTGGCACCAAGGGACAAGAGTGCACAACACCCATGATTCTGGCCAAAGTTAAATATTCCACCTGCTTGATCCATCTTACATGATGAAGCATGAGAAGATAATATATAATAATAAGCTAAGCATCCAGTTCCTCAACCACAGGGTTGGAATTTTCATGATTAAAAAACAATCTGATTTTTTTATTTAAATAAGATTAAAAAAATGTATTTAATTTTTTTTTAAATCTGGTATATAGACATTTATATAGATGTTTATATTTATAAGATCTTTCAAATGTGTTCTATTCTAATCGAATTGGGTACTTGTCTTAACAGAGGGTACACGGTTTTTGCTTATATAAAGTAATATGATAATAACATAGTTTGATTTACAACAGCAGAAACATTGCCGTTTTAAAATACATGTATAATAGTAAAGTTTTATTTGATATAGCGCCACATCCAATTTTAAATTGTCAGTGGCACTCATTGGGATGAATCCACCCATTAGACAATGTCCACAAGGCCTCACCCCCTGTAGTTGCATACTCTGTCTAGGAAAGGAAAGCATGCTGTGTGTATGTGGCTGTAGCCCTGATAATTATTGTTTGCTGAGAGGGTGGAATAGCACCTGTCCATGGCTCTGTGTACTCTAGGGGTCTCCAACCAGACTGCAAACTGGTACAGTATTAGTCTGTAGCCAAGACTGTCTCACTTGAGTCAACATACTGAATTGGTAACAACTAGCACAAGCTCTAAGTGGACTTTAACTCAGGGCTTCTGACTTGAAAAAATACTTCTTCTGGAAGACCGGTTTGTGTAGCTTGATTTAAATCAAATGATTTAAATCAAGCAAATCTGCTCAACCACTCTGTCATTGTCCAAAATCAGGAAGTTCTGTATTGTGCGTGTTTTGATGGAATCACTGAACCATGAATTTGTAGATCGTTGCAAAGACTAATTCCAGATAAGATGTTTCTTTTGGCATGTGTAATCTGTGCTGAGCCTATCTACCACTAAGCATAATGTAATACATTGCAACAATATATCTTATGATCCCTTAGCCAGAAAATCTATAGAGGTTCGTAAAACTCCATGTTTATCAATGATATCTATTTTTGCTAAGCGATAACATATGATATATTTCATATTTTTCCTTGTAATTTTAATACATAATGTTTTAGTAATGCTTAAGAGCTCTGTGTTTGCTTTATAGTATCATGTCTCATTGTTGAGTGATTGATGGTAGTAGAACCAGAGGACACAAAGCAGCATTAGTTAAGGAGCAGTGTAGGTTGGACATGAGAAAGTACTCTTTCTCACAGAGGGTGATAAATGAATGGAACAAACTGCCAAATGATTGTGTTAATGCTAGTAGTGTGAATATGTTTAAAAATAGAATCGACAGATACTTGATAAGGGTGGGCTACACATAGATGAGAAAATTGTTGGACTCTGGATAAGCCAATGGCTTCCTTGTCCACTTGCCATCTGGAACTTGTTGTTTGGGATGGCAATCTTGTTAAATCTTATGTACACAATGCCTAGAATCTGCAATATTCTATAGTTTGAGATCTATAAAAAAATCCTGTGAATCTTTTAGTCTTTTTACAACATTCTACTATGCTCTGTAGGTTTCTGTAGAATTCTATAGAATGTTTATCTGGAGTACTTGCAATAACACTCTGACCACCCTCCGCACCCTCACTCATTGATACAAATGCCTGTTGGTGACAACACGACTAGTGTATGATTTTATTCCGACTGCATTCCATCAAGATTAAATGTCCACCACAGCCATAATGATATGGTTGATTATATGTCTTTGCTTCAGTAGTCACCATACATTTGCATATCTCGGTGCTGTAGGCACTTTCTTGGTTACGTTCTGCACAAGTCTGCCTGATGTTGGACAGTACACAGCTATTAAATGTGAGTATATTGTAAATTTAATAAATGATACATAACTGATACAACAGTCAAGTACAGATTCATGTATGTGTCATTTAGCAGGGTAACTTGGTATAGTAAATTTATATAATATTGAGGTTTTTATATATACACCCATTCACTTTGCTTGATCAACAGAAAGAAGTCTGACCTATTTATTGCTATGAGAATGCACAATATACCATGGCCAAGTGGTTCCACAATGGTGGTTTTCTTAGTTTCTACAGGTAAGTAAGTACTTTTTTATTATTCCACTAAAATGTGGGCCCAAAATAAAATTTATATATATATATACATATATATATATATATATATATATATATATATATATATATATATATATATATATATATATATATATGTATATACAGTAGGTTTTTTATTGAATGATTTTTTAGGTTTGCTATGACTAAAATACTTCTGGATGTAACAAACCCGTCAGTTACAGGCAGTCATCATTAATAAAACAAATGGCAGACAAGTTCTTCAGATATTAAGTTTGACATTCTGAAGTCTGTTATCAGAATTGTACTTCGAAACTGACAACTGATAAGACTGTGACATTCCATGTCCCGTGTATCCTTCTACAATCTAGAAGCCACAATCTGTGTTTGACGCTGCGAAGACAGTCAGACTTGTGGTCAGTTACAGTTTTTAAATACCTTTCAATGTAGTGTAGCTTATTACTATTAAATATTACGCTTGTATTTTCTTTTTATTAACATTTAATATAATATACTTATAATTTATACATATAGTGTGTAAGTATGACTATTGTATAAATATAAGCCATTTATTATTATTTTTAACACTGTTGTATTTTAAGTGCCTTTGAAAAGAATTTACATTCCTCAGACATGGCACTATGCAAATAAAAGATATTACTATTATTATTATTACATTATATAAATTCCATTTGCGCACCAATTCCAATTTCACCTCAAAAATACTAATTCCAAAATTCCAGTTATCAATTCCATATCGAAATAAAACTATGTGAATAAAACAACCATAGGTATACTGAATGCCCAAAAATAATATCTGTTTTAAAGCAGCTTTATTGGAATTGGAATTGACATTCAATTCCAATTACAACAATTTGGAAACCAAGTCTGGTGACAGTCTTGGCAATCTTCAGATGGTGCCATTGCTGCGTGTGTCAAGTCTGGTGACAGTCTTGGCGACCGTCAGATGGTGCCATTGCTGCATGTGTCAAGTCTGGTGACAGTCTTGGCAATCTTCAGATGGTGCCATTGCTGCATATGTCAAGTCTGGTGACAGTCTTGGCAATCTTCAGATGGTGCCATTGCTGCGTGTGTCAAGTCTGGTGACAGTCTTGGCAATCTTCAGATGGTGCCATTGCTGCATGTGTCAAGTCTGGTGACAGTCTTGGCGACCGTCAGATGGTGCCATTGCTGCATGTGTCAAGTCTGGTGACAGTCTTGGCAATCTTCAGATGGTGCCATTGCTGCATGTGTCAAGTCTGGTGACAGTCTTGGCAATCTTCAGATGGTGCCATTGCTGCATGTGTCAAGTCTGGTGACAGTCTTGGCAATCTTCAGATGATGCCATTGCTGCATGTGTCAAGTCTGGTGACAGTCTTGGCGACCGTCAGATGGTGCCATTGCTGCATGTGTCAAGTCTGGTGACAGTCTTGGCAGTCTTCAGATGGTGCCATTGCTGCATGTGTCAAGTCTGGTGACAGTCTTGGCGATCTTCAGATGGTGCCATTGCTGCATGTGTCAAGTCTGGTGACAGTCTTGGCAATCTTCAGATGATGCCATTGCTGCATGTGTCAAGTCTGGTGACAGTCTTGACGACCGTCAGATGGTGCCATTGCTGCATGTGTCAAGTCTGGTGACAGTCTTGGCAATCTTCAGATGGTGCCATTGCTGCATGTGTCAAGTCTGGTGACAGTCTTGGCAATCTTCAGATGGTGCCATTGCTGCATGTGTCAAGTCTGGTGACAGTCTTGGCAATCTTCAGATGGTGCCATTGCTGCATGTGTCAAGTCTGGTGACAGTCTTGGCGACCGTCAGATGGTGCCATTGCTGCATGTGTCAAGTCTGGTGACAGTCTTGGCGACCGTCAGATGGTGCCATTGCTGCATGTGTCAAGTCTGGTGACAGTCTTGGCAATCTTCATATGGTGCCATTGCTGCACGTGTCAAGTCTGGTGACAGTCTTGGCGACCGTCAGATAATGCCATTGCTGCATGTGTCAAGTCTTGTCTTTAGGTTTGTTGACTGTGGCCCCAACGTCGACAGTTGTGAGTACAACCTCATCACAGTCAGGTGACATTTTAGACACGACAAGCAGCTCAACCAGTGTCGTGACAACCAGTGCCCCTTCATCTGGCCAATTGAATATAGGTAAGCCACATTGACTATGACATTTGTCTACCACTATATACATGCTCATCCTTGGGAGGTTCGAACTAAACCCCCTTTATGAGAGAATTTTTTTTAACTAACCGTCTTCAGAAATCATTCCACAAATCCCCGGCTGATTGTGTAGTGATGTGTATGTTCGAGCACCCCTTTTCAATACCCTGAGAATGGGCCTGATACAATAAACATACAGAACAGAAGCACATGATACAGACATAATCCTACACCGTGCACAAACAAAGATTTACACTAGGTTTGATGAAATCATCGGCTAAACTGTTAAATTACTTTTTGACTGCACACAGTCAAAATTATGTGGAAAACAGCTAGATGTTGGCTTGAGGCTATTCACTTTCTCAAGTTACCCGATCTACTAATGATCAAAGTTAATTCTTTTGATAATTTTAACAGTAGTACATATTAAACCGACTGAACACACAACAGACTTGAAAATAATAACACACATTAAACTGAATGAACAAACTACAGACTTGAAAATAATAATACACATTAAACTGAATGAACACACAACATACTTGAAAATAATAACACACATTAAACTGAATGAACACACTACATACTTGAAAATAATAATACACATTAAACTGAATGAACACACTACAGACTTGAAAATAATAACACACATTAAATTGAATGAACACACTACAGACTTGAAAATAATAATACACATTAAACTGAATGAACACACTACAGACTTGAAAATAGTAATACACATTAAACTGAATGAACACACTACAGACTTGAAAATAATAATACACATTAAACTGAATGAATACACTACAGACTTGAAGATCAACGAACTTGATTCGCGATGGGCGAAATTAGTTGTGGAGGGGGTTTAAGTTAGTTTTGATCTGACCAGACAGAAAATAGGGAAAGTGTTGAAATGTCAGCTTGAGGCTATTCACTTTTGCAAATTACCCGATCTAACGATCAAAGTTAATTCTTTTGCCAATTTCAACAAAAGTATGCACCCTTTTATTAAACCGGTGCATAATGCATAAACTAAATGAATTACAGAAGTGGCTTTAAACAATTTTGATATTACAATTTTTAGATTTTTTAAATGCAGTGATCATGCTTACCTTCCTTAGTTGCCCAGCGCATTCATCAATTGGTCATATACTGATTTCAAGATTCCCTAACCCTTTTGTATTTAATGTGCCTTTGTGCTTGGATTTTTGAGGATTTAGGCATGATGGAAGTGTTCTAATTACCATATTTGACCTACTAAGCATACATGCCCTCATTATCATAGACCCTCTTTTTTAATCAGCATAGTTATTGTAATTTTACTAGTGTAAAACAACTGAAAAGTGGTGACACTTTTCAGTTGTTTTACAGTAATCCCCAAATTACACCACTAGTGTTAAACATTGACCTTATTGTCTAGAGAAGTTTGTTTTGGTGTACGCTTATGTAAGAACAGATTCCTTGACATTTTTCCATGACCCAATTTTCAAGCGTACTGTACACATATTAGGTCAAACTGTATTAATATTTTGTCATTGAGTCACACAAACCCACCCTCTTTCCCATGATCTCATTTGGTCATTCATTATGACAAGTCAGGCATAACGCACCCTGAGGTCATTTGTAGTACGCTGATAGTATCACCAGATCCTGTACTTGAGGTGCACTTAGACCAGTGATTATAGCTGAAGCAATATGTGAATGAATGCTTGGGGGGGAGGAGGGAGGTTTTCAGTGCACTGGAGAGTTGCTCACCAAACAGTTGCTTACCAAAACATTTTAATGTGAAAGGAATGCAGGAACAGGCTTCATACAGGGAACGCACTTTAAAATATAATTTTCCCTCACCAAATTTTTTTTTTTCAATGGTCATATGGTCATGTGATATAATGTGCCTCAGCAGACATGGTGGAAGTGTTGTGAACCAGGCTAGGCAACAGCAATAATGACAGACAGTTAGGCCTCAAGGAATGTGCCATTACTGTTCACTGCCAGCCAGATAGGTAAATAATCAGAGGAGGCTTTGTGAAAAAATTATCAGATATCCGTGTCCCCACTGGACAATGAAGGACACTGAATATTGTTCTGTTGTAGGGTTATGTAAACAGACTATGTTGTTCTGGTGTGTAGGGTTATGTAAACAGACTATATTGTTCTGGTGTGTAGGGTTATGTAAACAGACTATATTGTTCTGGTGTGTAGGGTTATGTAAACAGACTATATATATTGTTCTGGTATGTAGGGTTATGTAAACAGACTATATGTCAGTCATTACGCAAAATGACTGATTATGCAGATTGACTGTAACATATATAAGTTATGGGATATCTTTGTCTCAGGGACAGTAGGCTAGTTGCTGTTAGTGTGCTGGACTGTCATTTGAGAGGGCCTAGGTTCAAGTAAGTCCACCTACTGCTGTTTCTAAACTTGGGAGATTGAATGAATACCTGGCAGTAGAGAGTAATGGGATGTCAGTAATGGAATTATAAGAATGAACAGCTTTGCTGCAGCAATTGCAGCATGACTGAATGCTTCATTAGAGGTTAAAATGTTGTTTGTCAGGTACAAAGTGTGATTAAGTAATTAACAAATGTTGGAGAGGTGCTGTAGAAATTAAAAATGAAACAAGTCACGGTCTTGGGTGTATGCACCTATAAAAGTTAATAAAACATAACCATTTGCATATACAATCAAGAATATCATGGCAATGGTTCACTAGGAACAACTTGTTGAACACATAGCGTCTAAATTTCATGGGCCGCGCCATACTGTTAACTAACCCTACGTCACGAGTGCATTTAATCTGTAGTTGCCAAATTCTGAGAAAGGTGCGTTGTCCCAAGACCATAACGTTTGTTTCAATGCTTTGCTATGTCATGATATATTTGATATGGTTTAATAAGGTGTACAAATCATATAATTGAGATCTATAGATGTGAAGTGCAGTTGTGAAACGTGGTGTGTTTAATATGTACTTCTATGAGTATTTACAGTTGTTATTATTGTTTGAATAGAAATGCCTTTCTTGATTGAGTTTTGAGGTTCAGCATTTGTTATTTTGATAGTATACTTGCATTTAATTTATATAATTTTCAAATTTATAGCAATAATCATTAGTGACAGTACCACGATACCTGTGTAAGTATTGTAATTAGTAATCGATTTTTATCCCTCTGTTTCTAAGACACAATTAGCTACGACTACCATACTTTGGCATACTGTCTATTGTACATATGTTCATGACTTTTTAGATAATTACATAATGCCAAGGTAAATAAATATTTTTGATTGATTGATTGACTGTCTTGCTTTGCGTCAGTTCTTATTGCTGGCATAGCTGGAGGAGTTGGTTTCCTGTTCCTTGTCATTCTCTGCTGCTGCTGCTACTTCAGGAATAAGTAAGTTGACATCCATAGCAAACACAGCCAAGCCATTGTTGGTGTGTGGTAGTGTTCATATTCACGTGCCTTTTAAAAACCTGTTTGATAAACAAATTAGTTATAATAACTATTTAAATTGCCTGTCTTTGTAATATCCTGAAAGCGTTTATATATAACTAGCTGAGATGCTCGACATTGCACGTGAAAAAAGGTAGCCATTGCAAGAGCTTATGACTCCTTGCACTACCCAGTCAAGTTTTGGTAGGGCAACGCCTATGGTAATGACAAATTCCTGCCCAACTGCTGGTTTCACAAAGCATTCGTACTGTACGAAGGAGCTTATGTGGGCATTTAACATTGATTACGTAACTCAGAACAGTCGTAAAAACATGCAAACTTTGAACTCCTATTGTTCTGACTTACATAATCTATGTCAAACATTTGTAATATCCCCAACCCCACGAGGGAATTTATTTGTGTACGAACCACCCTATCAATCCCCCGAGTAAACCTACAAAATTTTAGCTCCACGCATGCAAAATGACAGAGATATACATGAAGGCACATACAGACAGAGATAGTCACAAACTACTTTATTGTAGTATAGACAATACTTGTATTTAGTATACTGGTTTTTTGTTCCTGTTCTTAATATCATCACGACAACATTGTTTAAATGCTTCCCAGGGAAGTCGAGTTGGTGCATGTTGGAATGAACTGGTCTGCCAGGGGGTGAAATGTAAAGCAGTTTGAAATTTAAGGCGATGTATAAAAATATACTGTTTTATGTAACTATTATCAAATATGCAGCATATTAAAGCTGTTGACAGCCAGAGTTTGCAAGCTAATGTCAAAACATTAACGAGCTTTCTGAGACAAGCAGTGTAGCGTTTCCAAACAGTGTGCAACTTTCGTGAAAATGTTGTTCAGGTTAGTAGAAACTAAAGTAACGATTTTCTTCTCATCATAACTGTTCAGATTTACCTACTCAACGTTTCGGCTACCATAGGTAGCCTTCACCAGGAACTGAATTCAGGGTGTCTAGTTGTTCTTCTGCTCACAACCAGGCCATCAATGTTCATCTCATCTTGATTTATGATTGGAGTTGTCTTACTGATCCATGTATGGCACAGCCTGATTGCCATGCAAACTGGTGCTCAGAAGAACTAGTCATTCCAGAATTCACTTCCTGATGAAGTGTGCCGATGGTAGCCTAAAAATGAATAATATAGTTGTGATTAGAAGAAATCATTATCTCATTATTCTGCACGAACTTGAACATTTTCAGAAGTATGCAACTTCTTTTGCAGAAACGAACGTAAACCACAAAGGATGCAGAAGAGCAAGACAAGAAGCTGGACCAAACGATGGCAGAACATGGAAGAGGCAGAACAGAGACACTGCAGCTGACTTAAGTCAGTTCTGGAAGTCAGCAAGGCAGTGTGACCTGTTGACTTGCACCAATCCCAACTTGAGCTTTGATGAAAGGTCACGACGGGTGCACCAGCTGGGCAGTGTGACCTATTGACTCACACCAATCCCAACTTGAACTTTGATAAAAGGTCACGGCAGATGCACCAGGTGGGCATTGTGACCTAATGACTTGCACCAATCCCTACTTGAGCTTTGGTTGTGGCCACTGCTTCAAAATTGCAGTCGACAGCCACTGGACCTCGACCCAGCCTCAGTTCCAGTGACATGATTGTAGCCTATGAATTGACGTCGGTAAACGATCTCTCGTGTGGGGGGGAGGTGTTTACATGACCGTTTCTTGCTCCGCAACACTGTTTTGGCTGACCACTTGGACAAATAATCACTTGTGTAAACAGGCCTCAATAATAGGGATGTAGGTTGAAAAGTAACAGTGGTACAGACTATACAGTACGTTATTATTATGTATGAATTGAAGAAACAAGCAACTGAAACATTCTGAGCGGTGCAAGAGTCGAAGCATTCACCTAAGGTAAATGTATAGGGAATAATTTTACCCAGATTATCGCGTGTTTTTATTGTTAGATGGTGGGCATATATAAATGCGATGTATCGTGGGATCGCTTGTTGACGGAAGTACAATTTCTACTTCAAATTCAAGAGTCAGAAAGAATTACTGTTTCAGCAAAGAATATATCATACCAACAACAGCTCTTTCTGATATTAAACAGAAATCGGAATGCAAAGATCAGCTAATCTGACGTTTGAATAACTTTGAACGCAACTGAGCATGCGTTGGCGTAGATACGCGATTGTTTCAGCATACGGAAAGATTTGCGCGAATTACAAGTTGTTCTTCCTTCGACAGTCTCATGCAATTTCACCATTATACCACTGTTGTTTTATGCATCAGAAGCACCACAAGTTATACCAGGTTGCCTTTATTGTCTGAGGTTTTTGTTATCTCTACAGAACAGAGACTTTTTCTGGGAAGAGGATCACTTAGCAGATGTGTGATAACAAATTCTTTGAAATGCTGGATTCAAAATGCTTCCTGGGAACTGGGTGTGTGTAACTAAATGCTTTGTATGTATATATAATATTATTGTCTGTGTATTTAGGTGGAACTAATAAGTTATTTAAGAGTAGTCTGATTATTAGTGCATGAATAAAATCTTGATTATGTATTGGTTAAAATTAATTAAACCAATCAGAACTTTTAGCATAGGAACGGCAGCTGTTAAGACTGGGGAAGGTTAAGCAGCAATTCTTACCCCATTCACAAGTAATTGCAGCTATATATTTGTGGTAGGTTATAGTAATTTAAGTAAACATTACTCGGTATTTGTGAATGAAGAAATCATACCTGTTCTAGCAGATGAGATGATGGTTTGAAGCGATAAGTAACAACTGGTAGTATTTATGCACAACATTTTGTATACACATTTATTTGGTTTTGTGTTTGCGTGCGTGTGTGCACTACTGTATATAAATGTAACATAACATTTTGTTTCATGACATACAATGCACTTCTTTGCAAGGTAATAAGACAGTGGTCTGACTCTTATAGGGCTCCTCTCCCTTGAGGCCACATTCTCCCTTGAGGCCACATTCTCCCTAGAGGCCACATTCTAAAGGACACATTCTCCCTAAAGGCCACATTCTCCCTAGAGACCACGTTCCCCCTAGAGGCCACATTCTCTCTAGAGGCCACGTTCTCTCTAGCCCCCTTATGAAAGGCCATCTCTAATACTAATTAGACCACTGTACCTTTGCAGAAAGGTTGGCGTTATGAGAGGGGGACTGCTGTACAATATAGTGAGTGTACATAAGATGCAATGCACTCACAACTTTTTTGGTAATGTGTATATAATGTCCATGCTGTGGAGCGGACCATTGCATTGATCCCTTTGAACACGGCTATGCCAAGTGGAAACAAATAGTTGAAAATATCTCTTTTCAACCATCTTAGCCCATGGCATGTTCCCCATTCCTGCACTCCAAAACATTCCAAATGGTGCTTCTTTATGGTTCAGTGACATATCTAGAGAGGTAGCATTGCCATTGGGCCATGACCCACTTTGGCTTAATAGTTTTAATAGTGCCACTACATAAACTAATGTGTGACTAATTTGATCACCTTTGTGATATACTAGATAAGCCAGTGTTATGGTTTATATGTTCATTATTCTAAAAATGTTTCATTGTTGTCCCAAGAGTAGAAATAGCAAAGGTTTCATTAACACAGCCCTTGACAGTACGTCTCCCTGTGTCTTAATTGTATAAAGCAGCTACAGTAAATTAGCTTTACATGAGTCGGGACAAAGTGTAACAAATATAAAGCTAGCTGTTATGCTTTATTCCACAGTTAATACACATATAATATACATATACGTGATCAACATGACACAATATGCAACACACTGGGGTTATCAGATCTAATATCTATGTTTTCTGTATAGTTTACATATTTGCTATATTGCATCATTGAATAAAGGGAACAGGGATGATGTCAAGACTGATGTACGACATTACTTAAAGTGGATGTCATTTAACTTCATCCCCACGTAAAACTTTGAATTACATCGACCTGTAAATACTCATGGAACATTCCTCGTCCTTCAGGCTGTAGTGGCAATAACATACCATTCATATTCAGCTGTCCTAACGCAAAACTGCCTCTGTGCACTAAAAACTCGGCAACCTTATGAACTGTGACCAGCTTTTTAAGGAAAAATACATCGACACATGAAAACGTAATCACTGTTAAATCCCCCTTTCGTAAACCAATTTCAATGTAGTGTTGTTTATCAGTTTTGAGACGATCCGTTACCATCGTTGTTATTTGTGCACAAAGAAATGTGGATTGTCTACTGCACCATTGCATCTCAGATATAAACTGAAATGTCCACATAGTTTGTTCAATAAATATACAGATATGTACACAGTGGCACAATAAATACTGTACATATTATTGGACCTTATTAATTTCATGCAGCAATAGGCTGATCTATTAATTAATACAGGATGATCTATTAATTAATACAGGATGATCTATTAATTAATACAGGAAGATCTATTAATTAATACAGGATGATCTATTAATTAATACATTCCAGTAGGTACATTAAATGTATACATGATTTCATGTACAACTGGATGTCATTCAACATGTGCACATACATTATGTACGTTACCCCATATGTACATTGCCCCATCATATGTACATATACACAAACATACTTAAGTATATACATACAAACATTAAAACCAATAACCAATCATATAACTATCTAAAACCCTTGGGCTGTTATTAATTATCCATATACAGGCTGTATGGGCAAATATGTAAACAAAATGTGTGTGCATATATATATATATATATATATATATATATATACAGGGCTGTATATACATATATATATATGTGCACGCACACACATGACTACATATATATTACACTTTGTTTACACAACAATCAATACTGTATTAATATCTACAACTAAAACCTTTGGCCATAATAACTAACCATTTTATTCTACTGACTAGATCACAATACATGTATTCATAAACCTCACATCCCGCTGAACTAGAGGCAGGCCCAAAGACATGATTGTCCAGCACTGCATTCTTTCAAACATTATCAACATTGGCGACGTTACGACGACAAGGAATACGTATGATATTGGCAGTGGTTTTAAAATTAAACATGCCAAGTTGCAAAGAAATCTATGAATGTTATTACATAACACTGATAGGACCAAGGCCAGTTGTATTCTGTGACAACACCCCTGGGTTTATATTCTCGAAAGATTTACGAATTACAAATTCATATCTCAAGTAAATATGGCGGCAAAGTTTCGCCCGGGGGCCCTCCCCCGGGCAAAACTTTGAATAATATCAAAATAACATGGCCAATGTAAGATTACATTGCAAGCCTGCCAGTCATGGATATTCAACGTGGGCTATGTAATTACATCAGGAGGGCTATTCAGTAATTAGCACTTTGGGTAATATTTACCCAGGCATTCTCCAGGGACAAGTTGACTCACAATTTCAAATTTGTATGTCTCAAGAATATGGGTCTTGATATTGCTGCTCTTCGGTGGAAAGTTTCAAAATGTGGCTACGTTACCAGTGTTGCGGGTTGCTCCCTACCAGCAAACACGCAAGAACATGTATTCTTATAGACATCTGAGTGAACGGAGGCAAAAAGGATTGACCAAAAGTGGCTCTCCAACCCATAATATGCCACATCTGAGGCCTTTGGTCTAATAGTTGGATCACTGTGCTCTTGCATGCAGAATTTTATGGACCTACACAAGTATCAACATGTTCATAATATTATATTAATACCCCCCATAGCATAGGGAGGTTAAAAATCTGGTACCATCCATATTTGATGCTACAAACATGAAACAAATTATCACAATTATAATGCTGGATGTTGCACCAGGATTTGTCGCACATTCGTGTAGCATGCCATGTCTATCAGAAGTGGTCTTTTTCACCGATGTTGCAAGTTAGTTGAAGGCTTCTTCGTCGCTGTCCATGGGCCGTACTTTCCTCGTCAGCGCCACCTCTCCTTCCAAATCCGAACTATTATAAACAAAATGGCAATGCATAAAGTATCAAACAAGGAAAATAATAAAAAAATTGTGAATGAAGTATACTCCTTTTAAGTAGAATATACTTCTTCACGTACTAGTCTAGAGTAAAATCATATCATCACTTATTTCTGGTGATTGGATATTACCTCCGTAAAAAATATGGTCATAGGTTTTGCTTTATAACAACATTGCCATCCAAAGCAAATTCACAGGTGGTAAGTGGACTAGGAAGCCATTTTAATTCAAGATAAAACATCTTGGAACAGATTGCTTTATAATTTATAATAAAGTACAATAAAAAGCACTTCTATTGCGTGAAAATCCTCGGGAAACCCAAGCTCAGCAGTGCACCAAAACAAAAGGGTTAGACAGTTTCTAGTCAGTTTAACAATTCCAGCCGTAAACATCTGGATCCTATTTATTACAATACTTATATGTGCCACAAGCCTATTAGTACGCACTATATAAAATTCTAACAAACAAAATTGCATAATTACCAGGTAGTGAACAATTTCCTACTAAGGAAGAATGCTAGCGGACAACAACTTTCTTCCTCGCTAAATTTGTTCAGTGCAGTAAGGTATTTAAAAATGTATGTCAACTAATAAAACAAAGAAAAACATGGGACCTTTTGACACAGAAGGGCAATCATGAACCCTCCTTAGGGGTCATCGCATAATTTCTCAAAGTCCAAAAATGTGTTGCATTACGTATTAGTAGGTGGTGTTTTGATCGTCACCAGGTTTCGCGGGACAAACTAATGCTTTTTGATTGGCGATGTGCCTGTTATTTTATGTCCCTCACCACGTATTGAGGGGGTGGGGTGGCCTGAACCAATGTTAAACACTGTATGGTTTCTTGGACACTGAAAACTTATGTGACGGTCCCTCTATTGTCCGAAGTTTATGATGGAAAGTATTCGATTATACCTTTTCATTGCCGATTGATTTATATTGATACAAAGGTTGTTTCTCTAATTTTCATATACGTTATATGTGCAATAATTAATGAAACAAATAATAAGTGTCATCATAACTATGAGAAATGTCTCACCCATAGATGACATCGTCATCAGAGTCGTTCAACATGGAGAGGGCGGGGTTGTCTTTGAAGTGAGACTCTGGCAGGAAAGAAACAAACAATTATCACTGGTTTGTATCACCCACTCTCTGAGGCGAAGTGACGTCCATGTTGTGTGAGGAACAGTCTGCAGTCGATGTGACGTCCATGTTGTGTGAGGAACAGTCTGCAGTCGATGTGACGTCCATGTTGTGTGAAGAAAAGTCTGCGGTTCGTGTGATGTCCATTTTGTTTGAGGAACAGTCTGCGGTTCATGTGATGTCCATGTTGTGTGAGGAACAATCTGTGGTTGATGTGATGGCCATGTTGTGTGAGGAACAGTCTGCGGTCGACGTGATGTCCATGTTGTGTGAGGAACAGTCTGCGGTCGATGTGACGTCCATGTTGTGTGAGGAACAGTCTGGGGTCGATGTGACATCCATGTTTTGTGAGGAGGAACAGTCTGCGGTTGATGTGACATCCATGTTGTGTGAGGAACAGTCAATGGTCGATGTGATGTTCACTATTTGGTTTGGATGCGGAACAATGTACATATCTTTGATGGATGAGGACCGTCTACGGTCGATGACTATGTCATGACTGATGACATAATAAATGGCAGAAATATGATATGATGATGATTTCATGATCATATATGTCTGCAAGGCAGTTACACATACAGGTTGTTATAAATCATGGAATCAAAGCTTTACTGAAAAATTTGCAACTGAAATAAAGCAATACAAACACACATTTTTACAAATGAACTGGTAATTATTGATTTTTTACGGACATGGAATGAACTAAGAGTAATGACAGAAAACACAGCCTTACCGTAGGCAGCATTTTTGGAGGGTGAATAAACGAAGGCCATGGTGTAGAGGTAGAAGTTGAGGAGTCCGTAGAATGAGAGGAACTCGGCTGAGTTCTGATAATGTGTTGTCATCTCAGACATGAGGTTGTCTTGTAGTTCGCTGACACCAAAGCGAAGCACCATGATCGTGATGCTTATCGCAAGCACGATCAACATGAGCGCAGTCATGAACTTGAGTCTCAGATCTGGTGGGGCAAAAGTAACAACTTAAGGGACACACTTGTATTGCCCTTAATTTTATTTATTATTTTAGTTATTTAATTCCATGTACACTTTTCAGTTGTATTGCCTTTAATATAATTTACTTGTATTTATTATTTTAACTATTTATTCAATGTATGCTTTTAGTTGTATTGCCTTTAATTTAATTTATTATGTTAGTTATTTCATTTCATGTATACTTTTAGTTGTGAATCCAGTTCATTTATGTCCAGATGTGTAGTGTGTGACTACTTTAAGTAATGTGCGCAGTCTCTTTAATAAAAAAGCCTATTTTTGTTCATATCATCAAAAGAATTGACTTCAGTCGTTAGATCTGGTAAGGATTAAAATAGTGGATATCCAAAATGGTAAACACTGTGTATGTCAATGCTGATCATGGGCGTGACCTCCATCCTCTCGCCGATCACATAACAAAGTTAAAAAATTTCACCAAGGAAGAAAATCGTGATTTTTCAGCATTTCGATTTTCACTTCAGTTAATGTTTGAACAAGCATTAACTAATTTAATAGTTTGTCTGATGATTTCACAAAAACTACATTCAAAAGTTGAACAAACGAGCTAGAATGTTGCAGTGGACACTAGGTAGGTTTGTTTTTTTGTAAAACTAATTTTAAATGAGACTAGCAAAAATTTAATTGATTAAGCACCTTTAATGTGTTTATATATACATACATATATATATATATATAATATTAATTTACTACCCATCAGATATTTACTGAAGTGAATATGGGAAGAATTCAACGACATGTGCTGGTAATCCATTTATCTTCTTTGAATTATTCTGAAGTACTCACTCTAAATGTGAGTTTTTGATCCTTACTGGTATGACCCCTTAAAAAAATGGTGTAGTCATGGTTGGTAACCATGGTAACTCACCAAAGTAAGTCATGTATCGGAGTTCTGCGTACGCCCTCACAAGTAGGTAGACAAGATAGAGTAGATACACGCTGCCGACGATGAAGAAAAACACCTTGAAAGCCTGCAACAGAGAGTTGGTTGTCATCCTTTTATTCTGCCACCAGGGGTAAATTCAGCATGTCATTTCACCATGACTGTTATCGATAACTACCAGAACCTATTTTACCACCCGGGGGGAGGGGGCCACCCGATATGTCACCAGTATACCATTGATGAGAAAAATTCCACGTTTTATAAGTGTGTTTTATGTGCCAAAGCATTTGGGTAATTAAGGGTATATATTTAGCAGTTATTTCTTTTCAGGGCAACTTTATGTAATTTTAGTTAACATTAATCAATGAATTAATCTATATCATGTTACAATGCAAATTTTGCATGTTAAAGGGTATATATTTGGTTTTATTCCAACATGAAAAGGGTATAATTTTAACAGATGTCTAAGACGTTCAATTAGATACATTCTCAAGGACGGCATACTGGCAATGTATTGAGTGCCCCCCGCCCCCCCAGGTTCATAACTAGCATTTATTTGCTCACATACTCCTTGTGTTTGTCCAAACAATTCTGAGTGTTTGTTTTTCGCCGCTATCAATCAAGTTATCTCACCATGAAGTTGGCAGTATCTGTCCTATAGTTGTATGTCGGGTCTTGAAGTTCACTGTACTTCTGCCAGGAGGACAGCGTGACAGCCGTCAGCCAGATGAGGCCTACGATGACGAGCTTGGGCAGGTAGAAGGAACAGAAGCAACGCTTGTTCTAGCGAAAGGAAACAAATCAGCAATTATTAAGTACTGTAAAATGTGAAGTATTACCAATTATTTATAGGGAAGGAATCAAAAATGCAATTTCTTTTCATCCATTTGTTGACCATAGCAGTACACAGCAATTTTGAGATTGCCTAACCTTTTTGTTTTGATGCGTCTCTGAGTTCAGGTTCCTGAGTATTTAGGCACAATACAAATTTACTTATTATTATTATGTGACAAAAGCTTACGGATGATGACCTCCACTCCAAGCGCATCCGCTCTATTTGTCAACCATAACCTTGTGGATTTATAAATATAAAAAATAAAATAAATATAAAAAAGTCTAGTAAAAAAATGGATCATAAAAAAATCAATCCTAACCAATTATTTTATTTGTTTCACCTTTACAAAGCCCCATTAATAGACAGGACAACACTTTTCCAATTATAGATGTTGTAAGACTTATGTCAGGCTGATGGACAGTAACACAGCATCATTACAAGTCAATTACAACACTTCAAATAAATCAATTACAATTACAGAGCTTCAAAATTTCAACTACAATGTAACTGCAAAAGCTCAACTACATCGTTTTATAAAGGAAGGTTACGTGTATCATTACATCTCATTTAGGCACGCTTTAGGTGAATTCATGCATTCTTGTTACCAGGGTTGGGCTCAAACACTGCCTCACAGAAACTCAGTCACAATTACAGCATTTAAAAAATCAGTTGTAATTACACTGTAAGTGTAATCAATTACAGATTACCCCATTACAACTGAACCCAACCCTGTAGTGATGGGACCAAGTGATATCGGGATCAGACACTGTATTCCGGTTGAGTGCAAGTTGTACTGCAGGGCCTCACCTGGCGGACGCCATGGTAGAGACACAGCCAAAACAGCAACAGTGTTCCTAGAAATGTCGCCTGGAAGAGCGCGTCAAACAATCCTGGAACCCAACTGTTCACCAGGAATGTCAGTGGGAACAACGGGTCTGAAAGAGGAATCACACTGCACTGACGGAGCACCTGAACACAACATCTGTAAGACGAACGTAACATTCTTATTTAGGTGTCATTTATGGATTTCACGTTAACATTAATGTCACACAGATATTAATAATAAACAATTTTAGTCAAGTTTGAATAGAATGGTTGACTTAACTACCCAAGAATAACAAGATTTTAAAGACTTATTTAAACTCTAGATTGAAAAACTGACATGATAATAATGCTTGGGATTTCTCAGAGATTAGTCACTATAACATCAATATGCAATGTACTAATCATTGAGCAAACCTAATTCAAATGTGTAAAGAAGCCACATGTAAAGACACCACATGTAAACAAATCACATTTTAACAAACCAAATGTAAACAAACTACATGTAAACAAACCCAATATTTTGACACCTTCTTCATCTACAGCTCAGTCGGTTTCCCAATTATCAAGGTGCAATTTCCTTTTATCTATGCCTTTAAACATTTATCTGCCAAGTGGCAAATTATATTATAAACTAAAAGAAACGCTCTAAGATGTTAACCCAGCATTAGCGGGGTGTGACTCACTGTTATAGAGCAGCAGCAGCGGCAGGAGAACAGACATCCACCGTTGCTCCATGGACCAATCTCGCACCGAGAACCTCCGCAGGGAATGGGCAAACAGCACCTGTCAGCACAACCACTGATCTTAGTGACATGCACCCTCGTTGGTGACATGCACTCTCTTTAGTGACATGCACTCTCTTTGGTGACATGCACCAGCATTAGTGACATGCACCGTCGTTATTGACATGCACCCCTCTTAGTGACATGCACCCTCATTAGTGACATGCATCCTAGTTAGTAACATGCACCCTCATTAGTGACATGCATCCTAGTTAGCGAAATGCACATCAGTAGTGACATGCACCCTCATTAGTGACATGCACCCTCGTGAACCTCAATCCATATAGCCCATTGTGAATCAGGTTCGTTGATGATCAAATCTCTATATTATATTTTACACAATTAATTTTCTAATTAATTTTAACGTATGGTCCATCCACATGGTCCATCGCCATGCCTACAAAATTGCAGCCCAATACATGCGTAACTAATGGAGATACGAGGGTACATTCATACACATATACAGAGTCACAATTAACTTTATAGTATAGAAAGTTATGTATCTATTTTATAGTACAGAAAGTTATCTATCTACTGTGTAGTACAGAAAGTTATCTATCTACTGTGTAGTACAGAAAGTTATCTATCTACTGTGTAGTACAGAAAGTTATCTATCTACTGTGTAGTACAGAAAGTTATCTATCTACTGTATAGTATAGAAAGCTATCTATCTACTTTATAGTATAGATAGTTATATATCTACTTTATATTATAGAAAGTTGTCTATCTACTTTACAGTACAGAAAGTTATCTATCTACTTTATAGTATAGACATACGTACGGTGGAGATAAACGTGAGAAGCAGGAAGACGAAGCGGAACCAGATTTCCAACTGCGTGAAGGCAGGATTGTATGTCTTGAACTGCAAACACAATCAGAAAACTGTCACTGCTAATGGTATTACAAATATTATTATTTTGACCAGTACAAGCATTTATGGTGATTGCTGTATTTGCTAAATATGCGTCATAAGGGGGCTTATTTGGTGACACATTGTCAGAAGAATTAGGTAATAAATACATATGTGCAAAGCAGGGTTGAAACAACACACCAAACTATCATTGGATCGCAATAGTCAATGTGATAATGCAATACTATCGAGAGTAAATTTAATTATTGATAGTTATAGTCTGAGCCATTGATAGTAACGATGGTTGGCAAAATAAGTCAGAAGGGCTACTGTTCGTAAACATGTTTTTTAACTTTATTTAGTAATTTTATTTATTTATTCACCGTCAATCAGAGCAACAGCATCAGCATTCACGGATTCAACATTTTGAATCGCAATAGTAATACTGTGGAAATATGTTAACAGAAATATATCCATTAGGTTCACAAAGAAACCTCTACGATTACCTCCATCCACTGGTTTGTTTTAAATAATTAAAATGTATACAGTAAAATATAAATCATAGAGTCGAGTTTATACACAAATATGCAAGAATAAAAAAATTCAATACCTCAGAATTAATACCTGACAATAACACACTGACATGAAAAGCTGTCGTACGTACAAAGAACTTGATGTCGCTGATGCTGTACTGCATGTTCTGTAGTTTGCTGAACTGAACTGTGATGACATATCGGGAGTAGTCGAGGAAGCCAAGATGAAGCAACATTAGATCATCACATTTCTACAAAACAAAATGTTAAATTTATACCGCGTTCCACCAACGTTCATTGTTCAGAGCGCGTTACACTTTGCCACCAGCAGAACTGTTCATGCAAACACCATCACAACTACTATTGAAGCATTCAGCCACACTGCAACTGCTGCAAGAAAGCTCCATCACTGGAATCCCAGTGCAGATACTCATTTATACATTGAACTGAGGAAAAGTGGGGTGAATGAAATTGGCCAAGCTTCAAAATGGCAGCGGGGGACCCAAACCCGGGTCTCTCGACTGACAGTCCGGCATTCTAACCGAACTCCTGACTGGCGTTCTAACTGAACTCTTGATTGACAGTCCGGCATTCTAACTGAACTTCCGCCATGCCAAATAACACAAGTGCAACTCTGTATGCTGCTTGATATAGTTTATACAAAATAACATGATATTTTACGATAAAAACAATCAGATTTTCTACGTTTAACCTCGACCAACACAATGCACCTTACCTGACTACACCGGAGTAATCGACTCCTATTGTGCACTATGTTGCTGTAGACTATCTTACTGCTGCTGTCCTCAAGCATTCCACGGATCTTAATGGCGACATCAAACGGCTGCTCAAACTTGCCCTCTACAAAGACAGCAGACGTAAGTCTGATGCAGGACCAGGCTTGGTCGTGACCATAATATTGTGCAAAAGTTTAATTGTAATCGTAAAACATCAAAATGTAATCATAACTGTAATCATGTCATATTGTAGTCGACTACAATCAAATCAAATTATTTCTATAAATACAGTCAAACCTCACTTTTACGGTCACCTCAGTAACACAGCCACCTCATCATTATGGACAACCTGGGACAGTCTCAAATTATTTCCATAACAACAAAGTATAGGACATTATTCCTGATAATACAGTCACCTTGCTATTCAAGTCACTTTGTCCAGTCCCAGGGTGACCTTCATAGTGAGGTTCCACCGTACATTATCTTCTTTTGACTGAGAGTTCTCTATTTTGGGGAGTGGCAGCTCGGGTCTTCGATTGCCATGACCCTCTGTTTACTGGATTTAGTAATTTTTTACAGCTGGACGCCCTCCCTGATGCAAACCAATTTTACAGTTTGGGATCTGACAGTTTCATGGCGACTGGACATTGTCTCCATTCACATCACATTTACATGCTCCATAACATGTATCTGCTATTGCCACGGCCAATAGCGACTTGGCAAAGAAGCCAATTTGTCTGCTAAACTGGCCATTTAACTCTTCATGCACAAACAATGCATCTAGCACTGTTCATACCATTGTGGCTTTCGTGCAGTGAATTACATGTTATCCGCACCTGCCCATGTGACAAGTATTAACGTTTGATTATGAAGGTCTACTGCTAATGTTTAGGCCAAACAAAAATGTTTCTGGTTCCTTGTTGCATAGACCAATAACACAGGCAGTGAATGGGCTTACTTATTTTGGGCAGCGCATAGAAGATGGCTCTGACATCCATATGCATCCTTGCAACTTTCTTATGTATGTTTACAGCGTCCATTGGTTTGAATGAATCCATATTCTTGAGAGACAAATTTACAACTCAAATAATTCCATAAATGTGGTGCCACGTTATGTCGGGGTGGGGGAGGTAAATCACAGAATATCTAATACCAAAATAACATGGCAAATATAAGTTTATATCGCCAGACTGCCTACCTGAGATTCTACTTAGATTACGTAATATTCAGTATGCCCATTCAATATTTAGCAAGTGCATCAGATAGTAAGATACACCCCTCTCTCACCATCTGCTGGACCACACGCAATGGTCCTGGGAGGCATTTCTCACAGATGTAAATGTAAAGGGTTTTAACTGTTGGTTTTCTTTGTGCTCGCCAGGTTGAGATGTATGATTGACACTTGTACTCACTTGACCAATGAATACTTGCCAGGTTGAGATGTATGATTGACACTTGTACTCACTTGACCAATGAGTACTTGCCAGGTTGAGATGTATGATTGACACTTGTACTCACTTGACCAATGAGTACTTGCCAGGTTGAGATGTATGATTGACACTTGTACTCACTTGACCAATGAGTACTTGCCAGGTTGAGATGTATGATTGACACTTGTACTCACTTGACCAATGAGTACTCGCCAGGTTGAGATGTATGATTGACACTTGTACTCACTTGACCAATGAGTACTTGCCAGGTTGAGATGTATGATTGACACTTGTACTCACTTGACCAATAAGTACTTGGTGGCAAAATAGTGGCAATATAATTGCCAGCGTTGACAATAAGAAAGTCGTGAATGTAAACATCACTGAAAAATATATACACACCTAATGTCTAAAAAATCTAACAAATAATTTTGAGTTGGAACAGTAAAGCAAGTATGCTTCACCAGGACCACCCTTACTGGTAATTTGGATGCCTAAAAATTGGCATGTTTACACACATCAGAGTGAATTTGCTGGAATTCCTCTCCATGGTGTTTCTGCTATTTTTGCTTAAATACCCAACACGCTTTACCATTGGTTCAACTTGCTAAACCACCCTACATCTCAACCGCAGGACAGTGACATCTTCCTGAAGTGTCCTTGCCAAATTTACAAATTAAACTCTTGGAGCTGGGCCCATATGTGCAGGGTTCCTAGAATTGTTTCCCAGAACTCTTCCAGTTCCCTGAATTTCATTGACCTCTGAGGTCAAAGCATTTTAGCAGTTGCCAGGATTAAATGGCTTTATTTGTTTCCCATAAGGGAGCAAGGAAGTGTTTAAAGTCATTGTCAATCTTTGGCACAAGCTAACCTAGCATTTCTGTTGCTAATCTAGGTGTTTAATATAGCAAATAAATGCTCCTAATAACTTAATACGATTAGTTGTTAAATTAAACTGGCCTATGTTTTACAAGAGAATATTTGAGTGAACGTATAACAGTTTTTTTACCATATTTATGAAAAACTTTAGTTTATGAATTTGCCTTTCAAGAATACATTCCGATATGTAATAGACGAGCAGGCACTTATTTTCACGGGAAACTGCTGGGGGTCCACCACTCCGCTCATGTTTGGGAGTCTGCAGACAAATTTGGTCCGAACTTTTTCAACAAATGTTACGCATGGCATTCATTAATCTGGTTCCCGAATCATTCCTTTGAGGCAATATGTACACTATGCGCAAGGAACAGTGGCGCCACACAGTGGACTGGATGCACCAACCAGAAGTGAGTGCCTCCGTTCAACCTGTAATTTAAAACCACGTGCTGAACCGTGGATTAGTTTCTTAGTGTTTTAGTTCGTTAGTACTGAAATATATTACTCGACCACTGGATTCAAGAGGTGAGCCAGTGGATCCAACAGCAGTATCATTGCACCGGGCTTATGGGTACTTTCGAACAAACAGGAGTGAGTCGACTGAAGATGGAGGCATATATTGATGGACCGTTTCAATCAGTGAGTTTAATACTGGATTTATCATCTTCTAAAGTAGGGAGTCACACGCACTCCCACCAAGAGAGGGTGAAACAAAGAGTCTCCCGGGAAAACCAAAGCCTACCTCCGTTGTAATCTGTGGCGACCCTAGCAACGAGCCACAGCTGTTGATGATACGCTGACACCGGTGGTGATTGCAGCACAAACGGACCTTTCTGAAACACCAGTCACCGCTCAACACCTGGCTAATGTGACAGCATCATCAGTGTAAATGAATGAAACAAATTATTGGTAAACCTTTACAAATACTGCGGCTGTATAGATAAGTCTTTCATCGTTGTTTTCTATCCCAAAACGTTCATTCCATCACACCACATCACTAGAGGCACATCAAGTGCATAACAATAATAAATTATATTCTTATTAAATATAGTGTTAGACACTTTTAATGCTTCAAATAGTGATACAAATCAGCCTCCATTGTCATTGAGGGCACGGCTTATTAACAACAGCAGCTGATGCAATGCGGAACTACAAGAAACAGACATACAGTTTCAATACACAATATCTAAATCTAGGCTTTCAAAACATTACACCTCTTACCCTGAGATCTTCAACTTTTGGCACCAACGTTGTTGCGTTTATTTGTGAACCTTCAGTTATGGCTGGACCTGTGGTAAAATGAAGAAATGTACAGACATTTAGACACAGACATAACACAGTGCAAATTCCAATTGATAACTGGAAATGGCTGATAGTTTGGCAGTTTGTATGTAAGTCTACTCAACTGTCAAGTTTACAGCAGTGTTGACCAGGGCTGTGCTAAATTATTTAATTATAATTGATTCCAGGCTAAATTGTGTAATCTATTCTGCTTTTTGAAATTATGCCATAATTGTAGTTTCTTTCATGTAATAGCAATGATCCAGTACGATTAATTAAAGGAAATTGCTATAAAAAAAGTGCTATTAAAATATAAACATGGTCAATTCCACTGTGTTTTTACCAATCATACACAAAATAACCAAATTCAGAGTAATTGCCATAAGTCAAATAGGATGATGTCCTTCCATAGATTGAGCCTCAAAAAGGGGCAGGATAAGAGACAACTGTATGGTTCTATATGACATCAGACAGTGTTATAACGCAATGGCTAATCACATGGGCCTATGGGGCCAATCATTGTTACAGAAGAGTACGTCTGTGTCCGTTGATCTGTTCATATTAAAATCTGTTCACCACAATGTTTGTTGTTCGCTATGAAGTCAGTATATTACAAGTTTATTGTTACAAGGCATAACAAATTGGCGACAAGGACGGTACGCAAACTGACTGTAGATCCAAGCCTACCGTGAGTATGTCTGTGGTTCACAGTAGTTGAAAGTGTTGATAAAAACATAAGTTACTGTGAAGTGGCTGACGTGCTGCTTCGTTAAAAGTCGAAAATGGGCAAACAAGCTGGGACAACGTTCAGCTTTGGAAAGGTGTTGAAGTTTAATCACGGTGCTTAGACTTCTACTTGCTGATGGACAGTGAAACAAAGAAGGCAATCCTTTTGTCAAAAGTCTCCACGGAGACGTACCAGCTGTTAAGACTTGTTAGTACTGGCAACGCAGAAAGATGCCGAAGTAACTTATGTGGTGATAGTGGACCGGATGCAAAAACACACGAAGCTGGAGAAATCAGCTCTAGTGGCTTGATACTAGTTTGACAATCGATCTAGGAAGATTTTTGAATCTGTCATTGATTAAGTTGCAATGCTGAAGCACATGGTGAGCGAGTGCAAATTCAGTGACGCAACGCGAGTCGAACATCTCAGGGACCGTTTAGTATCTGGCATAAGAGATGATAACATGCTTAGAGACCTTCTGTAAGAAAAATTCAAAGATTTAACATTAGTTCATGAGTGGTTGTATTCCATCCATTTGAACTGGCCCCTAATGCATCTAGAAACACAATCTGGTTTGTGAGATGTGCCTAACTGATGATCAGCTGTGTTCTCTGATGAAATTGGATGACTAAAAAACATCAAGGCTCGGATTCAGCTGAAAGAGGAGCTGAAACCTCGATTTTGGAAAGCAAGACCCATCGCTTTGGAATGCAAGCCCACAGTGGAATGAGGGTTAAACCAATTTGAAGCTCGAAGCATCATTAAATGGGTTGCCCACAGTGAGTGGGGATTTTAAAGTGACCATAAATCCTCAAATTGACGTGGATGAATATCCACTTCCATGAACTGAGGAGATCTACGCCAATCTCTCTGGTGGTCAACAATTCAGCGTGATTGATTTGAGACAGGCATACCTTCAGACGGCGGTTGAAGAACAGTCCAAGCCTTGCGTGACTGTCAGTATTCATTGTGTGTTGTACCAGTATCAGCGCTTACCTTATGGAGTGGCATCAGCACCAGCTGTATGGACAAGAGCCATGGACCAAGTCCTGCAAGACATCCCTGGTGTCCAGTGCTATCTTGATGACATCATTGTCACCTGTAGAACTCGAGAAGAACACCTCGAAACACTTGACAAAGTGCTGGGATGACTGGAGGAAGGTGGGCTGAAAGCTAACAAGGAGAATTGCACATTCCTGCAGAACTCAGTTGAGTACTTGGGCAATATTATATCTACCGAGGGACTTCACCAGTCTCCAAAGAAGGTCAAGGCTACGGCTGACCTACCACCTCCTCAGAACATTGGACAGTTGAGATCGTTCTTGGGATGGTGTAGTATTATGCGTGTTTCTGAAACAAACTGAGATGCACTTCTCTCTCGCATTGTGCCAGTTGTGGAGTCAGGTTGGAAGGTGCTGAACAACATCCAAACTTTGCACCTTACCTCTGTTGTAAGGATGAGCTGACTTTGCATCATGGGATTCTGTCCAAGTGGACACAGTATGGCACAGCTATTGTTTGGGAGAAATCAAGGCTACATCTGTGAAGCAAATAGTAAACTCCCGACTACTTCAAAATGAGACCAAGAGGTTGACTTCTTAACAGGTTGCGGAAGAAGCATGGCTACGAAATTACCAAGGTGGATCAAAGCGGTTACCGGGAATAGTACTGGAGAGAATGGGCCCAGTCTTGTACCGGGTGCTGGTAGACGGCACTGTGTGGAGACATCATGCGGAACAAATGAGGTTGGGAATGCCGGGCCACTGGGAGGGCGAAATTGTAGAAGAACACTATTCTGGGTACGAGTTTACACTTCAAGAGCCACCCAAGCCAAGTCAACCAGCTGTATCGAGAAAACCATCCCAACCAACAGGATCAACGTAATATGTACCAGAAAACCAAGGGAAATATAACCTTTGTATGAAGACTCCGTGAAATGGCTACAAAGGGTAAATTTGAAAAGAATGAACTGAATGAGAGATTGATCAAAATTATCATAGTATCTACTCCTGTAGTTGCGCAAAGAACTGTTATCAAAACCTAAAGGGTACTTGATCAAGGACGTCACAGAAAGCAGAAAGTTGAAAATGGAGTCATCTTCAAAGGAACGCAAGTTTTGATACCTGAGCCGCTTCGAAGCGATATCCTCTCACAACTACACGAAGGACACCAAGGCATAGAGAAAACCTGTGAAAGCATTTTCTGGCCTCGCATCAACAAGGATATTGAGAATATCTGCACAAGTTGCCAGTTATACCAGGAACTTCAACCTCGACAAGTGAAGGAACTAATAATCTTGCACGAGAGCCCTGGAGCACCATGGATCAAAGTAGGCATTTTGGAAATTGGTGATTGCAACAACTTGATCATCTCAGACTATTTCAGTCGATATTTGGTCATGAAAGAACTGCCATCTACTACTGCTGATACAGTCATCACAGCAACAGAAGTAAGTTTCAGCATACTATGTGTGCCATGTGAAGCAGTTCTTACATTGATATGATGATTTTTTTCACAGTGGAACATCAAGCACACAATACCAAGTCCACGAGATCCCCAATCAAGTGGCTTTATCGAAAGACAGATTTGTTACATCAAACCAATCATCAAGAAATGCCTCAGATCAAGAGTTACTCAAATCCGAGCGACACGACTGGACACTGTGTTACCCTGTCAAACTGATGTTTCGATGCCCAATGACAACACCTCTTCTATTTCGTGTTCAGATGGCGCCCAATGAGCACCGGACTTGCATCAATCAGTCAGTTGTTCGAGAGAAGATGTACACCAATCAACACACCAGAGAAATAATAATAATACCTTTATTGGTCCAAAAACTATGGCAAGGACTCCTTGACAAGGAGTATGTATATAGTTCTATAGTTCGCACATACCACTCTGTGACTTAGCACTCATGAGTTCAGGGCCCTGATGGCGGATGGTACAAAAGATCTGCTGTAATGGGCAGTGCGTGCAGAAATGGAAGATACCGCCTGCCTGATCTCGCTGGAATGAATGTGGTGTGCAGTGGATGTGTTGCATCACGTAAGATATTTTCTGTCTTCTTTGTCACGTAATGACAGTGCACGCTGTGAAGTGATGTAACATGGAAGGATTTGGCGGCTTGTTTTATCACACGCTCTAGCCTGTTCATGTTTTCAGCTGAGAGTGAGTTATGGTAGCACAGAAAACAATACAAAAGAAATGTCTACATTTCTTGTACACAGATACTGTGTTTTCATTCCAGTTCAGTGTTTCATCTATAATCACACCCAGATATTTATAAGTGATAGCATGCTCTAAAATTCTGCCATTAACAGTCAGTGGTGGTTGTGGATTTTTATATCTTCTAAAGTCAATTACAATTTCTTTGGTTTTCTTTACACTGAACTGCGGATAGTTTTCACGACAACATGAAGTTAGTCTTTGCACTCCTTCTTCATACGTGGTGTTGTCGTCACGGCAGATGAATCCAGTCAAACATTTATCATCTGCCTATTTGAGAAGTATGTCCTTGCTGTTCTGTTGGATTGTCTACAGTCACTCCTGTACAGGTGTACAGTACAGGGGAGATAACACTTACCTGAGGTGTACAGGGTGTACAGTACAGGGGAGATAACACTTCCCTGAGGTGTACAGGGTGTACAGTACAGGGTGTACAGTACAGAGTGTACAGTTCAGGGAAGTTAACCAGAAGCCGCACCAGCCGACACTGTTCCAGTTGATTATCAAGAGAATGTCCAGTCCGTGACGCACACGAGACCAGTGAACATGCCGGACGGTGTAGCTAGACCTATGACTAATGCATGTGAAGCTGGAAGAAAGGAGTCGGTGATGACTACATGATCGGCTGTGTAGTTGTTGGCCACCATCGATATGAACTGTAATGCATGGATGTGACAATGCAGACTCTATGTGAAGATATGTACACAAGTACTTTGACGAATGGTTATTTAAGCATTCGAGCCACTGGCATTCGATATAGTTTTCAGCCCATTACAGTGATGATAACAATTTATGAAAACAGGGGCATGTGAACACATACTTGATGAACGGTTAGTTAAGGTTTCGAGCCAATACGTTAAGTTAGTTAAGCATTGTATCCAGATACTGTCAAGATAACACAAGAGAACCTTATAGAAGTGAGAAGAGGAATGTAACGATATGTGCTGCCATCTGGTGAGGTTGGTCGAACATCCACCATTTGCAATACAAAGGCATGGTGTAAGTTAGCTGCAGTGTATATGAAAACATGTATAACCATTATATTAGCATCGATGCATCTTATTAAAATAACAACCTATGCCGGAAGGCCGTTGTGGGCTCCAGAGAAACTTAAGGATTACGTGTGCTAGAGACAGTAGTTGGATGCTTCGATGTTTAACTGGATTTTGGTTTTTGTCTCGAAATAGCTCAGATTAGGTCATGAGGAATTGAGACATTTAAAAAGGGGGAAGTGTTAAGTCTGTACTGTTCTATACGGCACCAGATGGTATTATAATGCCATGGCTAATCACGTCGGCCTGTGGGGCCAGTCACTGTTCCAGAAGAGTATGTCAGCATCCATCGTTATGTTCGTATTAAAATCTGTTCACCATGTCATTTGTTGTTCATTATGAAGTCAGTATTACTGGCGTAAGACATAGCAATAACCCAAGAGCACCTGCACAATGACATATGAGCCAAACAAATTGCAGTTCCTCAGCCGTCAAAACAAATCCAGATTTTGATAAGTATTGAAAGCTTAGGCAGACTAGATTCCAATATAAATCTACTATTTGTCCAAAATCCTAATTTTTATCATGGATCAGTACGGAAAGCATAGACTGACTAGGTTCCAATGAAAATTTACAATTTTTCACATGGTTATTAGTGCTGTACCACTGCAGAGCTGAAAAGACGATGTCACGGTCCAAAAGACAGCATAATTTTCCAGGCTGTTACACAGAATAATGCTAGTGAGACATGCACTGCAGTATTCGCCATTAATTGGTTGCCACATCAAGTATTGAGGGTATGAGATGGGGTGGGGGGCTATACAGGAAACCGCAAGACAGAAGAAAAGGTTATTGTCAGAGAGCAGGGTTCGTAATTGGCTTAGTGCTCTAGGGGTCAGACTAGGGCAAATTGCCATTTATAGCAAACTAAGGCATGTTTCTATACCCGGTTCCCAAGGGGTAGAAAACAGTACCCTTCTAAATACATGAGAGAAGTTAGTGTAATTGTTTCATGGCTGAATAATTCCCAACAGAGTATAGCATTATGGAATAAATAAGTCTGCGTGGGTTTGGAGTGTAGGTAGACAGATGGCAATGTACACTGAGTAGTCGTTTAAGGCCTAGTAAAGAAACATCTGTGTTTACTGTTACACACCCTCACAATCTAGCGTCTACAGGAAGATTTTCTTTCTTTATTTTTACTGTAGAAAAATATTATAAGGTTGGTAGGCATTTGAGCATTTTCTTGGTCAAATATGTGTTATTTTTAATGTGCAGTAGCTCACTGCCATGCCAGTGTGAACACACACGGTGTCCTACTTGGGTTATTGTCATGATGTTATTGTTCTGTAAGCAGGACTTCAAATCAAAAATTGCAAAGATTTCACCCACAATTTCATGGGATCAATTTGGGGTATTTCCAATATTTTGACAGCTAGTGATTGGCAAAGATATATTTTTCTTGTGGTTGGATTTAAACACGGTTGCAAATAAATGAGGTGCTATCCTTGTCATTTAGTAAGAACGTCTATGATCGGCTACTTTAGACAGGATTGGCTGGATAACCATAAACATTGATATTGCATTACTACGCCTAAGTGATGTGTGACATTAATCACTTTCCCGACACATACCTGTCAGTCCTATGAGAACAGTGATCCCGAAACATAGGAAGAATGTGGCAAAGACAAGCACAAAGTGACGCTTGCTCAACGTGTAGAGACGCATCTGAACCGACCTGTGAAAACAACAACATTTGTTTAGCTCATGTAAACAAGCATTAAGACAAAGCAAACTGGCCTACAGGAGGAAGCAATCATTTACATTACAAACTGATATATTTATAAATAAAAGGCCACAAACTGACAGGAAGCCAGAATCAGGACTGAAATAGCATGCCAGGAAACCATCTCACATGCTAATAGAAGCTTAGTAGTTCCAAAGACAGTAATCTGAGATACATAATACTCAGCATTTATAGGCACATAATTTTGCATTTATTACATCATTTATATAAAAAAAAAAAATATATATATATATATATATATATATTATTATATAACACCACCTATCAAAATTTATAGAAATTTGCATATATATATATATATATATATATATATATATATATATATATATATATATAGCATAACATGATTAATGTTGGTCAACAACATTTACGTTTTTTTTAATAGATCATATTGTGTTGCCATCTTTTGATAACATATTTAGAGCACCCTTTTAGAAAGACATATTTTCTACAGATGATGATAAGTTATAACTGTTCATGTGATAAGAATTATTAGCTTTATTCTGCTAAAACAGCGCTTTAATACAGAAGAATCAAAACAGATGAACTCAAACCAAATACTGAACAGTCGCTTCACACAACTGTCTTGGGCCAGTGTATTATCTAATAATAACCTTACTGTGTAACGGTTTATAGACTATACAGAATCAATAGCATGCAACTCACATAGATGTTTCAAAGTATTACTGACTGTACTATTGACTACCAATACACATGTTACATCTTACATAATACAGCTATGGGCTACAATTGAAAGCTCATAGCATCATGTCAGCTATAGTTGGTAGCATTTGGCTCTTTGAAATCAGTGGATGTCAATTCTGCCACACAATGAAAGTTGCTGAAATTGTTAGCCAATACATGTAACGACTGTTGTATTCAGCAGCAGGACATAATAAAGGCTGGAACTCACTGTACAGTCAATTGTTAAAGCAGTCACACACAGTGATTGATGGCGATTCTGTATAAAGGCAGTGGTGTAAAACTTGATGCAGTACTCCCTAAACAAAAAGATGCACCCCCTTAACTTTGATGCCTTTTGTAGCCAGACAGACCGTGCTAATAGCCACATAAACAAGAAAAGCTGATTTACCTTGTAATTATGTTTGATTGGTGGTCATTTCATATGTATGCCATGTTTTGTAGTAAAGTTATCAGAGACAAATTATTTTGGGGCAAACTGGGTGTTTTGGGAACACTGTTCACAAAACATGCACCCCTGTTCACAAAATGCACCCCATCATTATGTTGTGTTAGTTTAACAGAGCCAAAACACACCCCCCAGGAACAACAATGTTTGAACTTGTTTAGGCCTAGGCCGAAGTCTACACTTTATTGTAAATTCACTCAACAATACAGAACTAGGAATCTACGTCTTAGTCCTGAATGAGACACACAGACTGTCCACTTGGTGCTCCATTTGTTCTTTTGGCCAGGACAATATCATTATTAAAGGTACCATACTGTCTCTTAGTGTTGCTGCATGGTTAAGTCATGGTAGGCTGGCCTAACTGTCACATATACCACCACTAAAGCCGCTGCCACACGCTTCATGATATCACTCTGCACAAGATTGACACTGCAACCAGTCCTCTGATGGTGAATCACTGTATTTCTCCTGACAGTAGATACAAAAGTAGTATGGTGCTACTTCGTTAACATCTGCAACATTCTGAGCGGCCCTGGTGTTGGTATGCCACCTCTGGTTAAAATTACATATAACTATTGTCCCTCCCATGGCTATCAATCTTCCTTGGGGCTTTCGTCTTTCTCCGACTAATTGTTGTCCTCTGACTTTCATCATACCTCTTGCTCTCCTCTCCGTTTTGCTCCTCTTTGTAACCCCCTCCCCCCATCTCTTCCTCTCAATGCCACCTTTTCAATTAATATATTTTGAAAGGGGACAAAGTTAACAACTCTGATATCTGAGCTTGTCGATTCCTAGCCCGTGGTGGTGTGGTGCACCTTAGGAATTGGTGAAAATGCTAGAATTTGCTGCCCGATAGGTTGTGCATCTTGGACTAGCATCAGCATACCTAGTACCAGGGCATATTCATCTCCTGGCCACCACCTACAACCTGCTCATGACCCCTAGCCTAGGCCCTACAGACTGCTTCAAGCCAGCTACAGCTTGTTCCTGATCCCTTACAACCTGCTCCTGACCAAAAAACTTACTATAACTTACACGGTCATTTCACTGGCACTGACATGACAAGTGACAGTGTCAGTGACTGAGTGAGTGACACACAATCACAGCCACGGAGACAGCAGCGCTATCGTTAACCTGGTTTATCGCCATCGTTTGCGGTGCCGAGAAATGTCACAAGACTGACACCCAAGAAGTTGCCGTAGCGGCTGAAATGTTATAAAGTCATGCTTACGGTTCAATTTCATAAAGGCCCATGATGAATCACTTGAGTTCGCAAAAGAATTCACACCGAAGGCGAAGCAGCTCCGCCTGAGGTTATGCCCCAGCGCTTTGCCCAGTAAACATTGTATACGCAGTGCGCATGTCCATCCGGAAACTGTCAGCGTAAAAATCCAAAGTATCGCACGCCAAACAGAATAAAAATTTAATACTCAAATAGTTTATGTTGTTTGACAATTCCATGCTCACTAGGTGGCGGATTACTGTAAATCCTAGCAGCGTGAATATAAATATATTATTTAAAACAAAAGTGACAAATATCTCAGAATGGCGGGTTACACATAAATGAAATTTTTTTGGACTATCAATAAGCCAATGGCTTAATTCATTGTCCACATGCCATTTTGGTGCTTTGCCTTGTATGGCAATGTTGATCTGGTTAAATCTTTATGGCACAGCCCTATTTGAGCGATTAGTAAATATTGCACGATTCATTGAAATGTGGATGTTCGTTCGCGTGTGGAGTATTCAAACAAGTATAAGTCACATCACCGACATGTTTCCATTCACTATTTCATACTCAATTTAATAATTTATATTCAATCCACAATTGTTTGTTGCGTAAGAATCCGGCGAATGTGTCCCATTTGATAACTACAAAACAATGAAGAGCTTAATATATGAAGCTGTGAACACCTACATTTTTACAGACACTCTGTATTAGATGTATATAAGTGTGTGTAATCCAATTAACGTAATAAAAATAACATGTACGAGTGACACTTGTTTTGCGATCCACACGTTCTTTGCCGTAACAACGTACCCTGTATGATGGAAGAACTTGCCACGTTTACGGGGCTAGTTGTTACAATCGATCGCGTCAGCGAAACTTCACATATCTATATATGGAATATTATTGGTATGGTACAGTTTATTAAGACGAATAATAAATTTAATGGATACTTTGACAGAAATAATGCATATTATAACACATTTTTTCATAAAAAGTTACGTTAACTAAAAATATTATAACAACTAGCCCCGGTCCCTGGCAGAACGACCAGTGATGTGGATGTACGCTGAATCATGTCTACTTAGTCCCACGTCTTGTCCACGTCAACGTGTTTCTGGGAATTATAGACGCCCCGTACCCAAACTTCAAAGAGCGTTCCCAGGAAATTGTCATCATTACCGGTCCGACCAGCGACGACGGGTCCACTACCAATTAAAGTTAAGTTCCCGTAGGCGAGTCCTGTAAACACGAGCGAGCAATTTTATTGGTGAACACAGCAACTGAAAGTTCCACGTTACAACAGGTCGATCTGCCAAAGGTGTTAACGTAGTCAGAAGCCTTGCAGGTGAGGACGCCCCATGCGTTGTCTCTGTCCTTCGGTCCGCTGCGCATTGGTCAGCACCCTACGTGTTAACCCTCAACTAAGTGATGTTAGCGTAGTATTTGGCAGATTAAAAGAAAGTTGTGGCCCAATTCCCTTCCCCATTACGTCACTGATAGACGTTCGTTATAATTGTTTCGTATAAATGTTATATGGTGTCTATGCTAGGGGAAATAACAGATCCCGCAGAGAGAAATGAAACGAAATCTATCGTGAATTCAATGCGTCTCAAAGAGTTGCATGGAGATACCAATCTTCAAACTCACTACTACCTCCCACTTTAGCTGTGATCAGCTATTTAGGAACTATTTCATCAAGCACAAGTCTTATGCTAAAGTTCAATGTTGATATTCAGGCCCTACATGTATAATAACTGCATCATAATTGAAACAGTGTTTGTAATATACCCACATGGCAGGTCTTGGCTTCGCAAACTTTTCTCCGTTGTATTCAGTCTTAAAATTGTGTCTTTCTCTTCATTTCTTCACATTTTCGTCTAAATAAACCCAATTTGTTTTTTCCCACTTGTTCTCATAAATAATATTAATTAAATAAACGACTTTGAGTTGTTCTTAAACGTATTGTATGCTTTTGATTGTTGAAAAATAATATAAATAAATAGATAGATAAATAAATAATAAATCAATCAATCGATCAGTCAACCAGTCAATCAAACAATCAATCAATCAATCAACCAACCAACCAACCAACCAATCAACCAACCAACCAACCAACCAACCAATCAGTCAATCAATCAATCAATCAATCAATCAATCAATCAACCAATCAATCAATGCAAATATATAGTGGTTTCTAACCACTGTTTGTATGTTAAATATTGCGTTGTCAACGTGCAGAACCAACTTTCCCTATTCAGTGTCGTCGGAAGCTGTTGCATATGTGACGGGACCGAAGTTGGTTTCTGCGATCATATTGGGGGCACCATATACTTAATAAATACCCATAAAAATATTGGGGGACCGATCCCCCAGCTCCAGCCCCCAGCCCCAGCCCCCACTCCCCAGCCCCAGCCCCAGCCCCAGCCCCAGACCCCAGCCGCCAGTCCCCAGCCCCCAGTCCCCAGCCCCCAGCCGCCAGTCCCCAGCTCAAACCCACAGCCCCCAGCCCCAGTCCCCAGTCCTCAGTCCCCCGCCCCTGTCCCCAGCCCCCAGTCCCCAGTCCCAAGTCGCGTTCGTGCGCATGTGTGCATGTGCATGCGTGCGTGCGTAACGTTTTTTTAGAAATCATCCCAGAAATCACCGGCTGATTGTGTACGTTCGAAACCCCTTTTTAAAACACCGAGGACGGGCTTATAACCTGACGAAAAAACCTAGCAATAATATATGTAACTGCAGCTATGTACCCTGTATGCTTGTGTGCCACTGGTACACACAACGTACGCCACCCGTGTGTAGATGTCACGTTTAACGTCATGTAATACTTCTCAAGTGTGAATATCATAAGCGGACGTCAAACGTTGAACAGTCGATTACGTGATGAGGCGTATAGATTAGAACAATCTTCGAAATGAGTATTTCATGAGGAGGTGTGACAGGAATAGGTGGGAGGTTGGTCCTAAATTGGTGGGAGGTTGGCCTCCAAGGCAGGTGGGAGATTGAGACCCTTGCCACCTTCCATCTTTCACGGACATACAGTAATACGCATGCAAGAACCTACAGCCAACACACCGCAACACCGACATGCCAAACAGAACAATCTTTTGATTGATAGATATTGCTTCAAGAAGAACACGCACCGTCACAATGAAATCATATACCAATATGCCTGCCGTGAAGAGCAGAATAGCAGCGAACGCACCACCACCTTACCTCTCGCATCTGTCATGCCTATAAGAAGGAGCGACATAGCCTCCGAATTCGCTGAAGAGATCGCAGAATTCGGAGAGAAATGTCCTCAGCCGGAGAGTCCAGCTAGGAGTGTGAAATGTCGTATAGCCGAGCGAATCCATGCTGAAGAGTTGATCTAGAGAGACTGTGTCGAAAACAGGCACCCGCCACCGGAAGAAACGACAATACAAAGCAGATATCACGAGGATCGAATACAACTGGAGATCGCCATTTTGGTTTCTACGCGAAACATAAATTATGCATGATGTTTCCCGTGCGTTCACGAGCGGGTAGCACGGAGACGCAGAAGCATGCACGCCTGCAGATTTTGGATGATAATTGTCCTCGAGTCGTATTGTGAGATATCGATTGATCGCGGAGTAATGACGTCACTCCGGTGGGGTTAATTAATTGCCCGTCGTTTGCGGGGGCGGCCAAGCTTGAATTGTGTTGTCGTTTGCTAGTCAATGATGTAAACGCCAACGACAGAACACCAGGCTTGACAACAAATGAATGTCGACGCATTTGAATGCAAATGTTTTAATTCTTAAACATAAATGCAAATGCCATTTTTCCAGGATACTACTTTAGATAAGTTCAAATGTTTTGTTTTTTGTACTGAATGTGGTAAAAAAAAATTAATGTATGGAAATACAGTAGGCCAATTGATTTACAGTAGCAAAGTTATATGTAATAACGTAAACATTGCAATATTTTGAGGTCGCTTTCAAATGCAAATGTTTCGATGCAAATGCGCTGAAAATTTCACTTCAATATTTGAATGCACATGCAAATGCTCAACATTCAAATGTCGTTCAAATGCATTTGCCTTTCTCAACAACAAGAAACGTCTACTTATGCTGGAATTGTTTCAGCCGGTTCTAGAGACGCATTTATTTTGCAACAAGCAGTAGAGAATCAATGGCACGCCGCTCAGTGCCCAAAGCAACTCAATTCAAATTGTATTTGGAAAAGGAAGCTATTGGCTTATCGATCGAGTTTTACATTTTCACACAAAAAATATAAATACATGTTTCAACAATATGGGAGAGTGATTGTTTTCTTTTATCGAAATTGCATTGAGCTTTGAGAACAGCTACTTCAAGCCATATTGTCTGTAAAAGATTAACAACGACAGAAAGGCCACAACTTTGCCTACGTATAGGCAGTGTCGGATTGACCGTGGTACAAATGGTGCACTCGTACCAGCCCCCCACCCCACAAAAAGGCCCCCTACAAAATCAGAGTTTTAACACTGCATACTGGAATGCATATTGACGCCACGAATACGAAATTCCCGAAAGCAAATTTGGATATCAATTCGGCACCCCTTCTGTTGAAATCGTTGTCGACTTTTCTGCATTCACATCTTGAGCGATTTGATTCGTGAACGATTCGACGAATTAAAAAATCCCATGACTGAACTATCAGGGATAACGAATTGTGTTGAAAATGTCCGCATCCGCAAGAGGAATATTACATTGAACCCTATAGATTACGGTCGGAAGATGCCCATTTGGTTCCTTGCGAGAGTTTTCGTGTTGGCGCCTTCTATGGAATGAACTGATCCAGTTCGGTGGACTAGCTGCAGAAACTCTCACAGGTGACCTAGAGTATGCAGCCTCACCAGAGGCGACGATGTATTAGATGTTGATCACGATAATTCTCAGATGTGCTTTCCCCATTCTGGTGCTTCGTTTAAATCTGACTTTCGTGATCAGTAATTGTAGCGGAGAAGTCTTTTTATAAGGTTAAGGTAATTAATAATAACCTATCCATAATGAGACGGAACAGACTAGTTCATCTGACTATGTTCAGTACGGAATGGGACCATCGTGCATAGGATTAATCTCGACAATAATTTGTCTGACTTCAGTGCAGCCGAAACGCACAAACAGTTCATCAGTGTTTCAGAAACGTCAACATATGTACAATCTGATTCACACGATCACATATCTAGAACCGTTGGTAACTAATTTGGTGGAACGTATTTATATGTCACTCTTTGTTTGATTTTATTTTTAGGTATCCATTGATATCCAATGATAACGAAGATAACGCATTAAAGCGTGTACGTACACTTATTTCAAACGTGGTCCTCCTGGTTTTTAAGAGTGTCCTTCTCTAGAGTGTTTTTTTCCATTTCCCTGCGTTATATCTTTTACTTCCCCTGGCATAGACACCAGACAGAAGGGACCAACGGTTTTTACGGTCTCATCCGAAAGACACAGGCAGAGTGGGATGAACGAAATTGGCCAAGCTTCGAAACGGCTGTCGCTCTGCCACACGACCACCGCACACCACATTATTTGCTCAGGAGAACCTGATCCGTCTCTATTTTACGTTGTATTTTTTCGTATTATTTTCTGGTATGTCATTGCTGTAAATCTTGCTTATCATAGTAGGATGCATTTCTTGTTTGTTATCATATGGTGTATTTTTTGTATGGATGTTTGTGTGCCGCCAGCGACAACAATCTGTGAATGTTTATGCTCAAACATAGTTGAATAAACGTTGAGGTACGCTCTCAGTAAGGCCCCCCCCCACAACGTTTGTATCAGGCCTCCCCCACATTGTTTGTAACAGGCCTCCACCACAATGTTTGTACCAGGCCTCCCCCACATTGTTTGTACCAGGCCTCCCCCACAACGTTTGTACCAGGCCTCCCCCACAATGTTAATTCGGCTACGTAATTAAACGAAATTGCACATTGATTCAGTAGATTAGCCTAACTCCACCAGGTGGCGACACCACCGGTTACCCTCTCCAGAGCGATTTTCATTGCGTTGTGAACTGTCATGTTTGCCCAAAATGTTGGTAACGAATCAACTTAGCTCAAAGGTCAACATATATAAGAGTTTTTTCCAGTTGTAACTGTAACATTCGTAATCGATAATATGTTTCTTCTACGTTTCACGTATTATCGAGTGCTCAAACTCCACAAGGTGGCGCCACCATGCGTCTCGTTTAATATCGCCGAGTCGTATGCATTTTATTATTTAACCGATTACAAAGCTTCTGATAACAGGTAGACAAGGAAGCCATTGCCTTATACTGTTTTATCTTTGTGTGGCCTGTATTTATCAGACATTTGTGTTTTTAAAACAGATTCACACTGCAAACAGCATAGGGGTTTATATATATATATATATATATATATATATATATATATATATATATATATATATATATATATATATATGTTTTGTTCCATTACGTTGGCATTGTCATTCACATTGGGGATTTAGGAAATAAGTTAATGTGTCTTTATTTCTCTGCGAACTCGCTGTCTCAGCTCCTCCAGTCTATATGCCAACTTACATCCCCACTAAGTTAAACTCAAATGCATACCAACCTCGCTCAAGTGTTACTTATCCAATAACAGCTACACCCTATTTCGTGAGTACGCTGGTGCAACACCCCAGTGAGACACCCCTGGGGTGTTGCATAGCGGATAATAAACGTTACCCAATAATTATAGAATATCTACTGACCGTGTAAATTCTACTAGTATGAATATATTTTTATAATGCAATTAAACACGCATCTGTCCGCGGTGGACCTCGCGAATAGATTATCAATGGTTGGACTTTCGATAAGCTAATTAATTAATTTTCCATTTACGCCAGCAGGGGCCGGTTTCATGTCGCCTACTTAGCGGCTACGAAGGCTTACTTGGCGCTAAGAAGGTTATCTTAGGAAATTACGCGTTTCATGTCGTCTACTTAGATTACGCTGTGGCGCAACACCCTATTTAGCCTACAGCAAATACCCCCGTGGCGTTAATCCATTAAGTAGTTCTTAGATGCTTTCAAAATGTCGGCTATAAGACAAGTACATCAACTAATTGACGCAGCAAGAAGAGAATTACGAAGGGAGCGAGTGTTTAGGGACAGATCACACCTTCTCGAAATGTACGATGCTGTCGAGTCTGTTTGACAGGTACCGTTTTCGTCGTGATAATATTATGGATTTGGTCGATTTAGTCGGTGACAACGTTTCGATTTCCACACGAAAGGGTTCGCTGACAACAACGCTCCACATTCTTGTCGTCTTACGATTCTTTGCGTGTGGAAGTCTCCACTTGGTTGTCTGTGATTTATTTGGTATCAGCAAAGCAACAGTGAATAGAACCGTCGACAGAGTGGCTGCAGCATTCGCTCGACTTTTACCAAGATACGTTAGCTTCCATGAACAACGCAAGACAGAAGCCATGAAAGTCGTGTTTCATGCGGTAGCAAACTTTCCGAACGTCATCGGTTGTGTTAACTGCACGCACGTAAAGATCGCTAATCCTACAGTTAACGAGCACGAATGTGTAAACCGAAAGAACGATCATTCGATAAATGCCAGCATCATGAACTGTGTTATGAGATGGCCGGGGTCGGTTAATGACGCGCGCAATCTGAGAGAATGCCCTGTGTTTACACTGTTTGAGACAGTAACCCGCCCATTGGAAGGCTTCATCCTGGGCGACAGTGGCTACACGCTGCGAGTCTGGCTGCTGACTCCTTTCATCCACGTTACAAACCCAAACCAACAACATTACAACGATTCACACTCAGCTATTCGTTGCATAATCGAGCGCTGCAACGGAATCCTCAGGAAACGCTGGCATTGTCTACACACTGGTCTAAAGTATGTTTCTTTAACAACGTGTGCTATTTTATTACCGCATGTAATATATAGAAACATGATAAGTAAAAAATAAACTTGTTATGATGTACCTGCACTGAATGATAAATCCAGTATTCCTAAAATTTATTTATGTTTAATATTTCAAGATGCACAAATATTAAACTAATATTGTTAGAAAATCAACATAAACATTGTACAGTGTATACAAAACGTTTGTCACCCTCCAAATATATAATAAATGTATTATAATTGTGACTGGAAACATATATATTGACTCCATTCAGTTGTGTTTGTCAAATGCATTTTCTGTTAGGTAAGCGCCAGCAAAGCCATGTCGAATCATCGTGAAGTGCATTGTGCTGCACAACATTGTGCTGCACAACATTGTGCTGCACAACATTGTGCTGCACAATATTGTACTGCACAGCATTGTGCTGCACAACATTATGCTGCACAACATTTTGCTGCACAGCATTGTGCTGCACAACATTATGCTGCACAACATTGTGCTGCACAACATTGTGCTGCACAACATTGTGCTGCACAGCATTGTGCTGCACAACATTGTGCTGCACAACATTTTGCTGCACAGCATTGTGCTGCACAACATTGTGCTGCACAACATTGTGCTGCACAGCATTGTGTTGTACAACATTGTGCTGTACAACATTGTAGTAGCCACAGGCTCTTTATATAATACATCTGAAAATAAAGCATTCTTTCAAAAAATTAATACAGGTTAAGGTATTCACGTGTTACCAGAATAACACCAATATTCAGCATATAATGAAATGTCAGTTTAATATAATCTATGATAAAAAAACTGTCGTAGCTAGTAAACAAACTAATTTGCGACATGATGTTTAGTGGTGTGTAGTAATGCAGAAGCTGCCACTCTACAGATAGAAAGTTGTTCAGCCATCTGATTCAACGTCCGACACACACAACTATAGCTGGGCGATAGGCCCATTTCTTGCTCCAGCTTCCTCACTGGCAGCGTCTCCTTGTAGGTCGCTATCCGAGTCAGCTGCAGTCCATTTTGATTTCTTTCAGCTCAAGGTGCAATTTCTCTACATCTCGTCCGCAGCCAGATGGTGGCACTGATCATCTACTTTACCCCTCTTTCGTTTCAGGTGAGAGTGGTTGTGGGTGTCACCCTGTGTGCTATCGGTTCGCTGGACAACACGCCGCTGGGATGTAGGTGTGGTCAGCACCGTCCTATCGCAACTTTCGCTTGGAGTGGACACAATCATCGTGTTGACTGGAGTGGACACAATCATCGTGTCGACTGGTATGGATACAATCATCATGTTGACTGGAGTGGACGCAATCATCGTGGCGACTGGAGTGGATACAATCATCATGTTGACTGGAGTGGATACAATCATCGTGTCGACTGGTATGGATACAATCATCATGTTGACTGGAGTGGACGCAATCATCGTGGCGACTGGAGTGGATACAACCATCATGTTGACTGGAGTGGATACAATCATCATGTTGACTGGAGTGGACGCAATCATCGTGGCGACTGGAGTGGATACAATCATCATGTCGACTGGAGTGGACACAATCATCGTGTCGACTGGAATGGCCATATCAAACTGGCCAACTGCAACTGTCGGAGTGGACTGTAGCACTGGCTCGTCCTGGCTACACTTGTGTCACTCGGTGCTCTCTGCTCCTCTGCTTCTGAATAACAATAATTTGCACATTTGTAATAGAAACAACGGTTTTTATATGACTGACTGAAACCATGCTAAGAACACGATAGAAATAGTAGGAATTAAATTAGTTTGATATGTTCATTGTATACCTGATTAAGTTTCAATAAAAACATTTATTTGATTGTTATCAAATGTACCATACTCAAAAACTAGTAATGATATTAGTTAGCATACTCTTGTTTTTATAAAGTTCCTTTAATTAGTTTTATAAACTGTGTTATTGGTTTTATAAATTATGCCAGTCCATATGTATGAAATATTGAATTATATCTTCAATTGCTCCGTTTGTTTAGCTTAACATGTTACATGTTTTGTCACCTATACTTGCGACAGACATACTGATTACCTGTAAAACATGATGCAACATGAATAAATGATTGATTATGTTTACATAACAATATGTATTATATTCCAATAATCACTTTGACCTTTATGCAACACCAGGTAAATCTCTCCAAATAGACCTGCTGAATCTACTTCACCTGTATAATCTACTTCACCTGTATAATCTACTTCACCTGTATAATAAGCATGAAAAACTACTTATGTGCTCACATATGAAAAATGGATTACTTAATATACAAGTAGGGTCCAACATAAATCGTTTTCAAAAAAAGATATGCTGTCTTGCTTATGTTGATGATGGCAGAAATCTTTGGCTTATATTCTTGGATACTGACAACAACATGCTAGTTGTAAGACCATGATACCTTCAATTAAGTTGACCTTAATACACAGTTACAAGATGAAAATCATTCAACTAATTAGCTTAGGCTCATTAAGTTCAACAGTATGTTTTCTTAATGTCAGACACTTTACACATCAGCAGGAACCCTAATCAAGGGTTGTTAAACCACACTGTGGGTGCATCTGAGATAGGAGCAGTTGTAAATGTGCCATTCATGAAGCTGTGAATCAGTCTGAAACCTGGAGTTTATTCGGTGGCAATCTTGTTAAATCATGTTTGTGTAATTGTCCAGATTAGACATGTCGCCCTCTACACTAGGTGGCGCTCTTTATGGTCAGTCCGATTGCCCAAATGACCAGTAAACGTGTTACAGCGTGTAGTCTGGCAAAACAGAGGTCCACAATCCATACACTTTCGATCACAATTCCACAATATGAATATTATTATTGAATTGCGTTCCGTTTAACATTGAAGTAGTCGTAGTCGTAAAAATTTCGATAAATTAGTAGGCGTTTAGACACGTTAAGGGGTCCGTTTCATTCCAGGGCAGAAGCCTGAGACCAGAAGCTAGGCGGCAAAATCAATATTCGAGGCTTCCCTGGAAGTTAAAAGAAACAGAAGTCATGGTTTTGAGCATATGAACCTATAACAATTATTAAAACTTAACCATTTGCAACTACAATTAAGAATGTCAAGCCAGTTGTTTACTACGGAAACCTTTATGTAGAACAACAACGCAAGTCCAGTGTAGCGTGAAATAAGCCAAATCAATGACTATTTATTAATCCACATCTCAGCAACTGTGTATGTATTCACTTTAATTTTTGCATTCATTAACACAGTAATAGTTCGTGTCAACATGCCTGCTCCAAAACGGTATTGACGTACACTGCAAACAAATGTCTGCCATACCACGACCGCCGAAAGACATTGGTCACGATAATTAGTTAATGTTTCCTTCGACTAACGCATACAATTAAAATATATATTATTACACTGCCTAACAATGACAATTCATACTGCCATAACATTTTCATCAATAACATATCGCATATTAAATGTAATACAATTGTGTGTAATAGTACACTGGGTTACTTAAGAACCAATATGATTACTGAGCCAAATCTTACTTCTTTGGCTGGAAGATAATTGGGAACTGCGTGGATGCACAATTTGCAACTAGCGCCTGGCTTAAAGGCCCGGCGAAACCCGCTGTTTACCAGTTACTAAAACATAACTAATTACAACTACAATTAAGAATATCACGGCAGTTGTTTACTAGGAAACCGTGTTGAACACAGAGCATTTTAATTTCATGGTTCGCGCCATACTGTTAGATAAACATACGTCACGGGTGTCGTAGTCTGGCAATATTCGTTCGCCAAATAAAAATATGTTTTTATACACCTATTCCTATGCTTGCCAATAGAATATGGCCATGCTGTTTGCGTCTAACCTCAACTTATGTAATACGTTTTGGCCTTTGTTTACTAAATTAGTCTTCTTCCCAACACAACTGACCTTTCTGACTTTACGTTGGTTCTGCCGGCAGCTCTTTTAAAATGCCTCACAAGGTAGTCTTGGTTACCCGATTTCATAGAACTGCGCATGCGCTTATCGGTCGCGTTGTTTAACATGTCAGCCTTCGGTTAACCGGAGAAATGACTGGAATCTCCCACTTTTAGGACACCTTCTGAATAAACAACTGGCGTGATATTCTCGATTTTATTTGAACATGGTTAGTTTTTATTATATCATTTAGGAGCATAGCCCCATAACCACGACTTGTGTTTCGGGTTTAAGCAATATATCTATTCTGGTTCCACACTGGTTACTGACAATGATCAAACCATCTCTCTGATATTGACTTGATAAATTTATTTAACCATGGGTATCCTGGACCATTATGTCCTCCCAGCAAACACTGATGGCAACTTTAAAGCCAAGTGTAGACACTGTCCCCAGTCGATATCTGGCCATATGGATTCTACAGGGAACTTCAACACACACATGAGGGTACGTATTAAATGTTATACTGGTAATGCGCTGGGCGTTACCTAGCAACCGGCAACTTGGTGGTCAAGCAAGGGTAATTTACTGGTTCACTGGTCAGGGCTTTCTAAGCCTACATGAATATCACACCTGGTTGCTAGGTAATGGCTATGGCTGGGGGTATTAAAGAACCAGGGGAATTTTACATGTAATATGAGTAGTTATTATTTGATAGGTTTATCTAAAACTATTATTGAAATTTATCATGGTTGTATAATATTCCTAAAATTTTACTACACTATTATGTAATAATATTGTATTGTTTTGTGAAACAGAGAAAACATCGCAGTGTGTATGAGACACACCGAGCTAGTAGACACAGCAAACCCAAACCTAAACAAAGTGAGCAGACTACTATGACCACGTATGTGTAACCACGCCAGAAGTACACCAACACTGATGCCCACCAGAGAGAGCTGAACGATGCTCTGATAAACTACATAGCTGGTTACCTACTACCACAATCCACAGTAGATAATAAACCCTTCCAGAACTTCATCCGACTACTTGATCCCCGTTTCGTGATACCATCTCGGAAACATCTGTCTACAACTCTCTTCGCCGAAAAGCACCAAGCTATTATCCACACAGCTGAAAGCCGATATGCGTGATGTTGATGCCATACGTCTGACCATGGATTTATGGTCAAGCCAACATATGCGTAGCTTCATGGGGATAACTCGACATTTAGTGAAGGACTGGACATTATCGTCTGTGATGTTAGCGTGTCATCTTTTCCGTGGTTGTCACACAGCTGATAATATCCTACAGCAGTATGAAAACACCATGGCCCACTTTGATATCTCCAACCAGATATCACACATCGTTACTGACAGCGCATCAAACATGCTGAATGCCTTCTCGCTAACAGGCTTCGTGGATACTGACGACCAGGATCCAGATGAACCAGATCACACCACAGACGATGACCCATCAGATACAGCATTTGACGACCTCCCAGACCACATGCCCTGCTTCGCCCACACCCTCCAGCTAGTTGTGAAGGATGGACTTAAATCTGCTGACCAGTTGACTAAAGTCCTACGCAAGACATCCACTATGGTATCGTCTGTACGTAAGTCGACCCACGCTACTGATATACTAGAAGACGAGCATCGACTTCAGACTGCTAACGCTACCTGCTGGAACTCTTCAACTAATGATGATTAGATCAGTTCTCCGTGCGTCAGAGGAGAAATTTGACTCTCTCGACTTACCCACTAAGCTGACACAGTGTGACAGGAACATTCTCACTGAGGCATGTGATATTCTAACTCCCTTCGAGGAGGTTACAGATCTCGGTCAACGTGACAAGACTGTTTCAGCCAGTTTGATCATCCCATCCATTCTCGGTCTCACTTCCCAGCTGGGGAGTATATAAGCCAAATACCACACCAAGTTCCTGACCACTCTGAAAGCCTCCATCACCCGACGTCTGGCCCCATTCACTACTCGTTCAGAGTTGCAGTGTGCTACCGTTCTGTATCCCCGGTTCAAGCTAGAGTGGTGTTCTTCAGCTAATGAGGCCTCTTCTGTGAAGGACATTATCTTAGCTGAGGCGACACGTATTACCCCACAAGATGCTCTCCTGCCACCACGAGATACTGAGCAGCCCAGAAAACGCTCTAAGCTGTTTTCCTTCATGGGAACACGCAATGCCACAGTGACTGCACCTTCTGTAGACAGTGAGATGACTGATTACTTTAGCCAACCCTCCTTATGTTCACAACTGGGATGGAGACATTTCCACCCCTGGGTTTCACATTGCTTTTAAACATGGTCATCTTGCACTATCTCATTATTGTATGCTATGAACACTTGCATACATTTTGATAACTATCAAACACTGCTGACATATATAGGGTGAATGATGAGTAATAGACCACATTTCATTATAATTTGATGTGCATTAAAACATGACAATTTTATTAATAAACCCATTAAAAAATAATTTCTATTATTTTATTAACACATTTTTAGTACCAATAATTAGTAATATTTCCAAAAAATATAAGACATAAATGACATTTTATACCAACTTTGTGGATGAACTATAACAAGTACGTCAATTAGAATGAACTCATAAGGACCATAATCAGAGAAAGTATACCAAGCATGTTTGGAAATGAATAGCAATTTTTAATAATGAACTCTATTTGTTACTGTGTTTGGATTTAAAAAATACTCTAGTAGGTATATTTCAATTTAAATTGAAAGGGATCTAATGATGACCTTATTTTTAATTAGTTCCCCACGTTTATTGTGTGTTAATTCAGGCAATTGAAAGTGCAAGGAGCATTATTTATCAATTGTCAGCTTATTTACAAGACTCAAAATTTTTCTTTGACCATCAATATGGTTTTCGACCCAAGCATTCAATAGAATATGCTAATATTATAACCCAAATGGATCAGGATGAAATACCCATAAACATATAGTTAGACCTTTCTAAAGCCTTTGATACCATTGACCATTTAATTTCAACTGACAAAATAAAATATTATGGTATAAATGGCACAAATCTGAACTTATTCAGTTGCTACCTAAATAATCGTAAACAATATATTGAAACTGATCATATAAAATGGAACATGTTACCAATAACAACTGGCATACCACAGGGCTCAATCCTGGGACCTCTGTTATTTATTATATATATATATATATATATATATATATATATATATATATATATATATATATATATATATATATATATATATATATATCAATCAATCAATGATTTTGCACAAGCCAGTACAATGTTTAATTTCATCATTTATGCTGATGATACAACCTTACCAAGTACTTTAAACACTTTTAGCGATAACATACACAGTGACAATTTAGAATCTTTAATAAATGACAAACTTTTAAAAAATAAATTAATGGCTCAAAATAAATAAATTATCATTAAACATAGCACAATCTAAATATATGACATTCCAAAAGGCAAATAAAAATATACAAATGCTTACTAGGAAGATATATAATATAACTATTGAACAAGTTAAGGAATTTAATTTCTTAGGTTTAATTATTGATACAAATTTGAACTGGAAAAGACATACTGAAAAAAATTAAATGTCAACCGCATGTTCTGAAAAGATTGGTATTTAAAAAAATAAAACGTGTTATCTCAACAAATTAAAACGTTATTATAGGATTCATTAATTGTACCACATATTAATTATTGCATCATGGCTTGGGGTTTTCAATGAAATAGAATAATAAAACTTCAAAAGAAAGCTTTAAGAATTATTAATTATAATTCCCACACAGAACCACTCCATGAAAAACTCAGCATGTTAAAAGTAGATGACATTCTTAAATTACAACAATAAAAAAATTATTGTAAATATTTACATATAAATTTACCAGTTTATTTACAAAACTGGAGGATAATCTTCAACTATTACATATATAATTATGACACACGAATCAAGAATGAAATATATACTTATAAAACTAAACACGAATTTGCAAGGAAATGTCTTCGGCATAATTTACCATTTTTATTTAATAATATTCCCACCAGAACTGCCAAGATCGGAAGGCCCAAAAGGGGAAGATTAGCACGTACGACAAAAATTCGGGGTCGCGACGTCGCCACACTCGAGACACAGCACAACAAACACACTATTTACTACAATGGTTAAATATATTATTTTAATACACAAAAGAAATGGTAATCATATACAATTTAAATAAGCTACATATAGGTAAATAAATAACATAATTATACAACAGGCTAAAATGCAGGTAAAAAATACTGAGCATAACGAAAGGTGCATAAAAAATTAAGTAATGGATAAAAAACATAGCAGTGAAATAGCAGTGAAAATAGCTAGATGCTCCACTTTTCAATTACATAAACATACACAGCATATACTTCTAATACACAAAACATGACAATTATGTACAATAGAAATAATTAATAATATATACAAAATGTTAAATGCATTGCCAGAAAATTATAAATCATATAAAAACAATGCTAAGAACAATACAAGGTTCATAAAAATTAAGGTAATGGACAAAAACACAGCAATGAAAACAATAAAATGCTCCACATTTCAATTACGCAAACATGCACATTCTATACTGAAATAAGAATATATAAAAAATTATACAACAATAATTACAAAAAGGCTAGACATGCATGCAACAATGTAGAAAACAAGCACAAATCAGCATGACACATCATGTTGATAAAAGGGCACTTAATAAAGTACAGATTACAGAAAAATACTGTTAAATAAGGCAATACTGATAAATAAAATAAAAATGCCATGCAAGAAATACACAAAGCTATACGGAGATTGATAAATATAAATGTAAAAACTGCCTAGAATGTGCAAATGACATAAATAAAAAATACACTAATGTATAAATACACAAAATACAAACAACATATAAGTACAACTGTACAACAAAATGCTCTAAATAAAATCCACACTCGCTCCTGTGCCGAGCAAGTGCACAAGTCGTTGTCTGACGTGCACGCGACACGCGCCAGCCGCAGTGTGCGCTCACATTGAGCGAACTCGGTACAGATAGTGTCCTCGTTCAACTTGTATTTCAGCGGTGCTGACAGAGTACCAAGTATCTGTACCAAGGGTGCAGGTGAAATTCCAGTGGCCAAGTTCAAGGCAAAAGAAATTCGTAGCCGTAGCCACCAATTCGCCATTACTACATTAGTGCATCCCTCGTTACTGCATAAGCGGTGTATAACACTAACAGTCAACCAATTTTTATAACGACTACTAAGTAATAATGTACATTCAGTAACCATAACCATGGACAGACGCAATGGAAAAGTGCCGATTGCACGAATTTCAAAATGTATGGTTCGTCGATCGCGAACTTTTTCCGACCCACGAAAAAAATCGGCCTCGAAGGCAACCTTGTATGCGTTGGCATACTTCGCCTTTTTATGCGGTGCACGCGGCTTAGCCGCCGTGGCGCGCTTCTTCGTGCCGCGGAGAAACTCGCGATCAATTATTCAAAATTGTAGATAGAAATAACTCAAGCGAAAGAAAAATGTAAACTGTTCTGGCGGGGAGTTATACTGGCTATAATTATATAGCAGAGATCACGAGGGCGCGTAGCTCCGATATCATTGGTCGCCGGAATCGAGGCTGAGATTCAGATTAAAACCGGACAGTCGAGATTTTTCGTTCAACGATGCCGATTTTTAGATAAAATGAAAATTTGTTTCCCCAAAAATCGCAAAAACCGGTAGAAATGTTCTACCGACCGGTAGACCGGTAGAAGAGGTGAAAAACCGGTAGTCTACCGGGAAAATTGGTAGACTTGGCATGTCTGATTCCCACTATTGTTAATGAAAAGCTTAACAAACACAGCTTACAGCGATTTGCTCACTACATTAAAAATTTTTGTTATCCAAAATTAATTTAATTATAATTTGTATGGTGGCTCTTCGATAGCGACTATCAAAGTCTTAGAGGAGTCTCCTGACCCTATTTGTTTATTTACCTTAATATATGCCATGTTTACTTACAACCGTATACACCTGTATTATGTAAAATTATAATTCAACATGGATATATATATATATATGTATTATGTGACTGAAGTGTATGACAAATAGGAAATTCTCCTTCTTCATCTGAAATAAAAGGTTTCTAATTTTCTTTAATGTATGCACCTAATCTCAAAATATGATCATTGGTGATACTGTCATAAGGCATCACATATATTATTTATTTACAAAAGGCGTACTATTTAAATTGTTGATAAAATAGTTTCTAGCTGCACATCCTATTTGCTAACGTCATAACCAGTTTAGTTGTTTAGTGGCTACTAAGCCACAATTAAACATAATTAGTGCCAATCAGCGAAATTAAACAAAAGCAAATATTGCACTAAGTATGATTGATATAATAATAATAGTAACATTAAAAGAGAGAAAAGGTTAATTGGACACACCGAGATTTGAATCCTATATGCTAACGTCATAACCAGTTTCGGTGTTTAGTGGCTACTAAGCCACAATTAAAACTAATTAGTACTACACATTGCCAATCAGCGAAATTAAACAAAAGCGAATATTGCACTACATATGATTGATATAATAATAATAGTAACATTAAACTAGAGAAAAGGTTAATTGGACACACCGAGATTAGAACCCGGGATCCTCCGATATAAAGCGAACGCTCTATCACTAAGCCGCGGCAGCTCACACGGAATGTTGCACTGAATTCATTATGATTTCTGAAGAGCGTTTCGTGGCATTGTCGTTTTTCAATGTAAATTTAGCTGTTAAGCAAATTTGCGTTGGTAACACTTACATGATTTTTTCCATTCATTGTCCTCTGTGAGAATGACTTTGTGAGTGATTCAGGAAAATATATTAAGTATAAATTACTCTGTTATAATAACTGTTAGTCACTTTTATGTGGGTAGTATATTATGTTTTTGCGGTATTACGTCACTGCACATCCTACTGGGCTATTTTCTGTGGTAACCAGACTTAATGGTTCTTGCAGAGTTCGACTGTTCTTGCAGAACTCGACGGTTTTTGCAGAAGTCGACGGTTCTTGCAGAACTCGACGGTTCTTGCAGAGCTCGACGGATCTTGGAGGACTCGATAGGTTTTGCCGTTTCATCACCCTTTTGTCCGCTGCGACGCCTCATATATCTGTATCTGTTACATTTCCAATGTATCTGTATCTTATTTAGATACACTGGTGATGTATCTGCCCCGGTCTTCAGTCTGTTCGCATATGTTCGTATGACTGGTGGCTTTCCCCGTTCGAAGGATAAACGTTTACACGTGAGCCAGTGATGACGCAGATTAAGTGCCCTCTACAGCCGGAGAGTTCACGTCGCGGTCCCTCTCAGATTCTCTTATTCCGCGAATCCTGCTAAGCACTTAGCAATATTATACAAAAACGTATTACTGGGAAACATTGTTGTTTCTCATAGGCTTCCGATCATATCTCTAAACGTCCATACCTGCTTATTTGGCGACACAATTGCTTGATTACTGATATAGTCGTCGTCGTATTTGTGATAAATATACGACATCATAAAAGTTGGTGACCCAAGTAGGCCTATTGATAATTGAATTCTTAAAATCGTCCGCTGTGAGCGTTTCGCGTTGTCAAGTCTTTCCCGGTCTTACCCATGAACTCCAATAGCCGCCCGCACGAAAACCACCTTTTCCAAATGATGAACTATAACAAATTATTACTTCAAACTAAGCAGGACAGGTAAGAGCCAAAAACAATAATTTATCTTCCACTTTCCGATGCATATAACTTCTTTCATAAAAGAAGATTGGAAAGTGGTGACATATATATTTATAAAAAATAACCAAATTTGGCAAGCCGTTTAATATTACGTGTTAGGTAGAAAGAAAGTCAGTGCAAAATCAGTTGGTCGCCTAGGCAACATTCCATTGCATTTTAAAACCGCCAATCAACTTGTCAGTAGCGATTTATGCTGTCTTAATAATATGAAGTTCGACTAGTGCTTGAAGCTCTGGCACTTAGGCACCCCACATCCTAATTTACGACACTTCTGCGGGTTTGCAATATTTAATAATCCTAATATGATCATCTTACTGCGAGACGTAATGGTAATGGTAATGCAGTGGAAGCGGATGCCGCGTTCCTCGTGCGATCAAAACGGATGATGAAAACACCGCGCTACCCGGCGCTGTTCTAGCCTGCGTCATCTTCACACAGACCAGAAGAAATAGCAGTTGCTACTACCACTTCAGAGAGATGACTTGACACTTGACTTGAACTTGGATATCATTGACTTGACCCTTCACTTGATTTGACTTGCCCGATTGTGAATTAGTAAACAGTCTGGTGGCTCGAAACGTACTCAAAACGACACCATGTTGTGAGAGGTCGCACCGAGTCATTATGTTGTGAGAGGTCGCACCGAGTCATTATGTTGTGAGAGGTCGCACCGAGTCATTATGTTGTGAGAGGTCGCACCGAGTCATTATGTTGTGAGAGGTCGCACCGAGTCATTATGTTGTGAGAGGTCGCACCGAGTCATTATGAAGTACATATGATGAACAGCTAATGTTGTTGCGTGGACGCATTCGCCTAAATTCCCCGCTAAACATTACTGTACACAAACCACAAGTCTGCCTCCGATCGATAAATTATGTTATGCATAGCAAGGTTGAACATTAACGGTTGTCCAGGACAACCAGTACTCGCGCACTTTAAACTAATCTATGTTTTCTGAAGGCCAAGGTAATGATTTATACTTTCATTCATTTCTTGAGATTGTGTCATTTTACAAGCGACGATAATTTCAAGTGTATTAAACGAACCATGACCTTAATTGCATACTAGATATGGTCATTATCTTTCTGGAGATCGTGTCATTTTACAAGAGACTATAATTTCAAGTGTATTAAACGAACCATGACCTTAATTGCATGCTTGATATGGTAATTATCGCTCGACTGCAACAACACAGACACACAGTGTTGACAAAGTTGTCGCTGAAATTAAGCATGAAGATAAATTTCATGAAAAAATAGTTAATGGCAGACACACAACATGTCATTTACAACGCGAAGACTCATCCAGTGTTGTATACCACGTAGACGAACACTGATGGACTCTCGATAAACCAATTACTTCTTTGCCGTTGTGGTCCACCATACCTACAGTTTAACGTTTTAATAGTATACATATGAGTGAATATTTGGAGTGACGAATGTTTAGGGAGAACTTGCCTTCGGATAAGTTATATTTGGGTAAACGTGAACATTTGTGCTAAGTTTGGATTTGTTTATTTCACATTAACCGTCTGATGCACTTTCCCCATAGAACCTCATTTTCGCTCCTAAGCTCCCTCCACTTCTGCTTTTTTGGACACCTTTTTGTCGTCCATGCAATATTGATTTATTTCCAAAACGGCATCACTTTTTATTTCAAAGAATCACAAATCATGCCACTAGGAATTTTCGACCCGGAAACGTAATTGTCGTGGTCATTTTATTAGAAGAAAACTAGCAGATGTTTTAAAATAATTCCGTTTTTGAAAATAGTTCCGCGTAGCTACATTTTGACATTTCAGAAAACTTGTTTGAACGAATGTTACCAAAATCTATTGATAATTTCGACAAAACATTGAAACTGTAGGAAAAACAACCACATCGCTGGAAAATAACTATCAACAGCACGTGAGTGCAGCGTGGTTAAGGTCAAATTAGTTTGGTTACTTGTGGCAGAGGTGAAGTGAGGTGACCTTGAAACCGGAAGCGACGAGGGTGCACCTGATCACTCCTGCTGTGTCGCCAGAGTTGATGACAACGACACGCAGGCCTTCTACATCACCTCCAATTAGTAATGACGTTGCATTTCAACAGCACGCCGCATTTATTGCAACCACGAGTAACTCTTGTCGCAATTACATCGTATTTGTGTTACAACGTATTATATTGCATCCACAGTACTGAGAGCATATGGCGGTTTAAAAGGAGTACGCGTGATTACCGACAACAAATAAGGCTGCTGCTGAGTATTACTCACTGTATATTGACGATAGATGACATAAAAGGACATCGGAGATTGGTAACATAACACGTTGTAAATAGTACTGGCGTTATAAATAATAATTTTATTATTAAATGTTGGTTGTAAGTGAAATTGGTTAGTCCAGGGCCCACGAAAGACATAAGTGTATATATGTCTGACTTCACCAAATAACACATTACTTTTTGGAAAGTTACGAAGGATTGTATTTATTTCGAAACATGAAGCCGTTCAAAAAGTAAAATTTCTTCAACCTCATTTTACACACAACGACGAAAATTTCTCCTCACGAATACAAACACCTAACGCAGCATATTTCAGGAACATAGACATACGTTTATTTGTAATACGTGCATAACGTTGGTGATGCAAAACGGTTACTGTTAGTCTTAGTGTATGTATATACTTTGAAATGACAATACGTGTTATCTTACCATCGCACTATTGTCTAGCGCAACAAATACATGTTATAAATGTGACGTGACAATTCAAATTAGATATTTTCTTATCTTGGCAAGAAAGACATACATTCAAAATACATGTTTGTTGTTCCTGTTCACTGTGAAAACAGAACACGATCTAACCAACAGGTGCTTCACTATCTTTAGCCAACATGCCTAACACTAACAACTAATTAAACACTTTTATTAAAATGTTTTTGTTTAAAAAAAATTCAACCAGCTGATACGAAGTAGAAAGTCAACCATGTTTCGATATGAAGTTCCAAAATGCAACGAAACTTATTAACAAAGATGCTCCGATGTATCATTATGTGGGCCTATCTGGAGTAGTTGAACTACACACAGTTGGCGTCCGAGGATTGAGTCACCGAATTATTGCTGTTCCCGTCAGATAATGTCCGGCAGCAGAACGTCTTGGTGAGACTGTCACGAAACGCCGGCATGAAGACGAGATAGACAAAGGGATTGATGACGGAGTTGCACACGGCGAAGAACACACCGATCTTCTGAACCGGCGTTCCGAACTCGTAATTCGTCACCCCGGTGTAGCCCAACGTGTAAGACCAGGCGTCGAAGCCGATGGTTACCATGAAGACAAGTGTGACAACGAACGCCGTTTTAGTTATCGTCGTCTGCACCGTTTTCAGCGCTTTCGACGTCCCGCTCTGCGAAGATTTCTTGCGTTGACGAAGCGACGCGATGATTCTACCGTAGAGGAACATGAACGCGAGCGCTGGGAGGAGGTACAGAGTGAACAGGCAGAGGATGGAGTAGCCGTAGAAGAAGTCTTCGCCGAGCTTACCCGGTATGAGGTATTCGCTGATGCACATGTTGTCTTCGAAGCGAACCTGGATGTAGGATGGAAACAGAATGACGACGCTGGCGACGTACATGCTAGCGAGGACGACACGAACTGGAGTGCCTTGAAAGTCGTTGTGCTTAAACGGGTGACACACGGCGATGTACCTCTCAACGGCGATCGCGACCAAGTTCCACACCGACATGTATATGGTGGCCCAGTATATAGCCTGGCTGTGCCAGACGTAGCACACTACGAGGTCGAAGTTGTAGTTGCCGATCTTCCACAGCGGCGGTTGGAGTAGAAGTATCGACCCCATGGCGCTTACCCATGAATCGAGCAACGCCTGGTGCTTCAGCAGAAGGCAAATAGCCGGCGAAAACATGTGTCCATTCTTGAGGAGCGTGATAAACGTAAACTTGTTAGCCACGTACCCGACACAAGTGAGCGCCAACTGACATCGGTCCAACACGATGGCCCATTTTTCGACAACGGGGTTTGGCGGTGTTTCTCTTGTGTTGTTCTCATTGAAGAAGTTAGATGCATTTTCATTTGAAACCCTTTCGGTTTGTTGAAAAGTCGCCCGATCATTGGAGGACATCTCAGCACCATCGTTCGAGGGATTCATGATATCAGTCGGTATTTGCTCTTCCAATTCTTCATATGCAATCGTGCGGTCATTTATGTTTATCCGACGTTCTGTAGTCAATTGAAGTGCACTTTGCGGTGTAGTCTCTGTAGCTTCGTGTCGGCGACCAGTTTGCGGCACCAATGTCGTAACAGGTTCACCCGACGAGACGTTTCGGAGCACTTTTGACGTAGTTTTCTGCGGCAGTACGCCAGTTTCTGCGCCCACATCGAGAGTCGAGACAATAGGAGACACGAGTAATTGGCAAGAAACAGTTATAAATAATGAGCTTAAACGTATTTGGTTGACGAAGACCCATTTGCATGCTTTCATCTTGATGTCGTCGTTTATTGATACGAGTCCGAATGAGTGAGTGTAGGCGACTTGCCACCACTCATATAGGCCACGTCGATTTTATTAATCACTGTTAATTGCGCGGGTATTCCGTCAGCCCGTACTTTTCTTACAGCAGGTGTCATGATTTAATAACTCACATCTCATCCATTACTGTGGCGATTACGCTAATTAGGAATTGGAAATAAAATGCCACTCGTGAGGTGATAGGCATCAAGATGAAAGCGTGCACACGGGTCTACATCATCCAAATGAGTTTGAGCTCATTATTTGTAACTGTTTCCTGCCAATTACTCGTGTCTCCTGTTGTCATAATAATGTTGTTGATTCCAAACGTAAATGTAGGTTAAAAAATATGCCGTTTATCTCATATAATTCATTATAACATGCGCAGACCACGAGCTTTAATCAAATACAGGGAAGTACTTATGATTTCCTAGGATCGTACACGCGTGTAATTACGACGGAAATATTAAAAAATTTGACGCGGTCGTCGCATACACACAGGCAGACTCGATTTATGGGCATTCGTTACTTCTAAAAGTCGAAACTGTGGACGTGTTGTAATTTCTTTCCATGTTTGTTGTTGCTGTCAGTGTGTATAATCAACACTGTCGTCACACCTTAGACATGTGCCAATATGTTGCTATTAATGTTATAACGTTCTATGCCGTAAACTTGTGACTTCGGCTTCATAAACAAGAGACGTTTGAAAAATAATATCTACGTCACTTTCCATCCGCTTTCCTACGCAGCGGGTAGTTTGGCGGAATGTGAATTTCTAAGTTTTGCAGGCTCCAAACTTCTCAACACGGTATCTGTTTTGAAGAGCCATGTAGCAATTCAAAATCAACAACCGGCTGACAGAGAACATAATTCCCAAATCTAAATTGGCTAAAATCAGGTAGGCGGGGTTGGTAAGAAATATATAACGGAACACCTGTGCTCTGTCCCGTCCCCTGATCGTCTGAATCTGAGACAAATGGCGGAGTAGCGCATATATTCGGGCAAGGCCACTTGATATGACAATTGTTGTGCGTGTGCGTGCGCGCGCGCGCGCGTGAATGCGTGCGTGTCTGAGTTAGTTCACAGATATGCATTGAAGAAACAAGCACGTAGTAGCTTATTGACGTCATAAATGAATATTTTTTATGGTGAAGGTATCCGTATTGAAATAAACATAAAAAGGTTAAACTTCAAAAATAGATCCATATCAGAATACTTTGTTGAGCAAAATATAAGGTCGGATGTGGATGTGGTAAGGTAGTGGGTTGATCGCCGGCAATTTCTTTTCTATTTCCCTAGAAAATTCAGCTGTATCAATGAGTACCTGACTATAGAGTATAGCAAGAGGTGGGTTGTTCTGAATGCACATTTCGTTGCGCTGTAGTAGCTGTATGGCTGAATGCTTCCCGAGAAAGCCGATATGGTTGAATGCTACCCGAGGAAGTCGAGTTGGTGTTGGGATAAGCAGGTCGGGCTACCGCGCTAAGCACGAACTGGATGCCGAAATATAAGAAGATAACTTTTAGCACTTCAAACATGGAAGTGTCTGTGCGTCCTCTGGTACATCGGTTTTAAACCCGTTGGACGCGAACCAAAATAAAGTATACGAGCCATTTTGAGTAGGCTTTCAGTGGTCCCAGGGACTGTCCGAACTTTCTTTTTTGGTCAGAAAAACCATAATTTTATTACGTATGCATGTTATATTTTACTAAGCTTACAAAGGCAATAATTTGATAACATTTACGGCGTTCACTGATACAACCGTGAGTGTCCGTTTTCCCATTGTAACTTGTTTCATTTATGATTTATTTATTTTATCCCTATTTATGTTATAATTAATTATTTTATCATTTATCGCACATTAACTATTTGAAGGCATATGTCGCCAAACTAGCTTTGCGACCGGAATGTGGATCGCAACCAATTAGACCCACTACTCTAGTAGGTTAACAAACCGAGTGCAGCAACAAGCACCTGTCCTCATTTATCGGGCACAACGATTGCATCAACTGATTAAAGATAACATGCTGATTCATCAGTGTCGGGCGTGCATCCATGCGTCATGTATCACGCATTGTCTTAATCACCCGCGATATTGTCAGGTGTGCAAGTTGCGAAGTACTGCGTTATTGCTCAGTTGTTAATTTTCTTGCAAAACCACAGATGTCACCGAATTCTCGGTGACGTCTGTTTGTAGGTTACGGGGTGACATATTGGCTGACCCCACTACGACGCACGTTCGTGGTAGTGAACGTCGGAGGCAATTTTGTATTATTTTCGTCTGCACCATGTCTTCGACATAACGAAAATATTGAGGGGAACGCAAAATGTATTTGTTTTAACTTTAAAAGTCGAAAGTCTCAGGAAATTCAATAGTTAAAAAGTAGAAACTGTAGGAATTTGATTAAGATGGGCTATTGCCATGGAAATGGCTTTTTACAATTTTGAAGGTGGCTTTTGTGCCAAGGTATCTCTGAAATGGTTTGATCAAATTAATTGAACATTGATTTACGTCTTGTGAACGTCCTCCTACACATGGATACAGAGAGATTTTTCAACATATCTAAACATTTTGCATTCAAACAAAACAATAAACAAACTAGAGATTTCAAATGTGTTTGGAATTGGTAATAATCTGAACAATTAAAAAAAAAACAGGGATTCAATGTTTGATTTGCTCTAACAACAACGTGGCTATTATGATTACCCCCAAACGTTCCTATGCAATTAACAAATGTCTTAGAAGTGGTTTTTATTCTGCATATGTTAAATAATTTTTTCTCCAATATCTAAGATCAACATCTGATCATCAGTTGGAATAAAGATTTTTAATTTGGTATGAACATGTTCATTTGTTTGTATGTCTCTCTCCGCTACGTGACTGATTGCGTGGTTCATGCGGTATCAAGTGAATATGCGTAGACCTCCGTTAAAGGCATGTAAGATATCTTATCAGAAACTGAAGCACATCGACATCAATGCTTTCGGCGCTGACGTAAAAGATTTGGTAAATCGACTGCTGAGTGTTAATGACATCAATAAGCGAGTGGGCGATTAAAATTCAGAATTGAGGCAGTTACAGGATAAGCATGCACCCACCAAGTCCACAGCTACCATAGCAGGGCCTCTGGTGCCATGGCTTGATGAAGAGCTCAACCCTCTCAAATCACAAAAAAACGAAAAGTTGAACATATGTGGCGGCAGGTTAACAGGTTGCTGGCATTCTTCCGAGCTAGGAATATACATGTCAGAGCACTGAGTAGCAAGTGAACTGGCCGTATTTCTAACCTAAGAAGCTAAGGGTGACCTAAATAAAATATTTCTACTGGTCAACGTCTTGTGTGATCAGAAGCAGAGTAATCCAGTGCCTCAACACGATTGAGAGGAAAATTCTATCAATGAATTTGTAACTTTTCAAACGACAAAATAAAAGCCATTTGGAATAATTTGGTGTATACGAACCACTCTCTATACCAATCAGAGAGGGTGTGGGTAGTAAATGTGATTTATTCGCACTGGTCTCCGAGGATGATGTGCGCAAGTTGGTCATGAAATCGAAGATAACAAGCAGCACTATCAACCCTATACCAACCAAGCTTGTTACAGAGTACCGCAAGGAAATACTGCCACTCATCGTTCATATCGCCAATCGCTCACTTACCACTGGGAAAGTGAAAGTGAAAGACTGCACTTGGTGTGCCGTTGCTGAAGAAAACAGGACTGGATATATTCATAACAATTATCGCCCAGTGTCAAATATTCAGTTTATATCCAAATTGACTGAGCGGGCCGTTGTAAACCAGCTTCTCCATCATTCAGAGTGTGGATTCCCATTCCCACCGTGCGGCAGGTCAGTCAAATTAAGTTGATGAAATCAATGATGACAAAAAGAAGCCATGGCGTTAATATTTAAACTTTTAGAGGTGACCCTGACTTACTTCTATGTCGGGGGGTAGGGAGGGTTATCAAGTCAACTTTGTGTCGCAAAGTCACCGCGTTCGTCCGCGTAGACTTAATAATTCTGGAATGACGCATTTTTAGGAAACTCAGGGACCAGGCCGTCGAAAACGTCATTCTTCGGAGATACCTGGAATCTTATTAACATGTAATAAACACATATTTTATGTTTATTGTCATTCTTATATATATGTTACTAAAATTACATGAAAATAATCATGCTCACGTGTAATATTATTACCTATTTTTTTATGAAAACGGCAACATCATGTGACGTCAGTCGCACAATATGGCGGTTGGTTTTCAACATCGTTCGTTGCAGCCCGAAGATAAACTTACTCACAATCAATTATTTGGACCAAATTTCTTTCATTTAGTGAAGATTATGCAGATGATATTACACAGAATACATACGTAGTGAAGTTAGTGCGTATCAGTGATGGTTCAGCTAGCCTGATTCGCGAGATATTTCCAAATGACTACGAATAGTTGGGTCGAAATTACCGTCCGTTGTCCACTTTGGCCAGGTGGCCACTGTATGCAGTTAGCGGACAGTGCAAACTAACAGGAAGTAAAATTTTCGAAAGTGTCCGTTTTAGAGAGGTGTCCATTGTGGGCAGGTGTCCGCTAAGACACGTTTTACTATAATATATATATATATATATATATATATATATATATATATATATATATATATATATATATATATATATATATATATATATATATATATACATTTTGGAATGCGCTACCCAAATATTTACAAAGTGTTTTTAAGAGCAAGTTAAATACTCACTATTTTAATTTAGCGCACGATTAAGTTCGACAATGGATGATTCGTGAATGCGGTTGAATTATGTTTGAAGTAGTTCGGGGATTTTACTATTTTACATCTTACGCAGATAAAAAACACTTGGGTTTATTCTGGCTTTGACGTAATGCTCAATATGTCCAATACGATTGTGCATTTTTCGACTGTTATCAATTGCTTATCACTTATATAATTGTAGGCCTACCGTAATTCGTATCAGGGTATAAACATTCATAATTAGTTTACACTTTCTTCAGCAGAAAAGAAATCGTATTTGTTGCAATAGCGCATGTCACATGTTAGTGTTAGAAATAAACAAGGTATTATTATGTCAATGAAACGACAAATGTATTTTACATGCAGTGTATTTGAAGTGATCGTTTGCTGTATCACTCAAGACGATATTCAAGCTTGACTTGACTTGACTTTATTCTTGCAATCGCAAGTTAAAAGAAGGTACAATGCAAAAACTGCTAATTGTACTTGTTCACTACAGTATCGTTTACCGACATGTATGATAACCGATAACTAAATAATACTAAAATTGAATGTTAGTTTTCAAATGCTTATCTCGACTTAAACTGCAGGCTGTATCCGGCTAGTTGCCACGGACGATTTGAGGTAGATTGTAGATTTATAGATACTGTCTTTCACAATGCACCACATCGTCTGACAAAACAATTCCAGGTTTATCCGATTATCTCGCGTAGTTGAACTTACACTGCGTTGTTCTCTGTATGCTCAGTCACTGAGGTCAAACAGTTGGTTCCCTCGCCAGATTTTGTTCGGCAGCAGAACGTCTTGGTGAGACTGTCACGAAACGCCGGCATGAAGACGAGATAGACAAAGGGATTGATGACGGAGTTGCACACGGCGAAGAACACACCGATCTTCTGAACCGGCGTTCCAAACTCGTAATTCGTCACCCCGGTGTAGCCCAACGTGTAAGACCAGGCGTCGAAGCCGATGGTTACCATGAAGACAAGAGTGACAACGAACGCCGTTTTAGTTATCGTCGTCTGCACCGTTTTCAGCGCTTTCGACGTCCCGCTCTGCGAAGATTTCTTGCGTTGACGAAGCGACGCGATGATTCTACCGTAGAGGAACATGAACGCGAGCGCTGGGAGGAGGTACAGAGTGAACAGGCAGAGGATGGAGTAGCCGTAGAAGAAGTCTTCGCCGAGCTTACCCGGTATGAGGTATTCGCTGATGCACATGTTGTCTTCGAAGCGAACCTGGATGTAGGATGGAAACAGAATGACGACACTGGCGACGTACATGCTAGCGAGGACGACACGAACTGGAGTGCCTTGAAAGTCCTTGTGCTTAAACGGGTGACACACGGCGATGTACCTCTCAACGGCGATCGCGACCAAGTTCCACACCGACATGTATATGGTGGCCCAGTATATAGCCTGGCTGTGCCAGACGTAGCACACGACGAGGTCGAAGTTGTAGTGGCCGATCTTCCACAGCGGCGGTTGGAGTAGAAGTATCGTCCCCATGGCGCTTACCCATGAATCGAGCAACGCCTGGTGCTTCAGCAGAAGGCAAATAGCCGGCGAAAACATGTGTCCATTCTTGAGGAGCGTGATAAACGTAACCTTGTTAGCCACGTACCCGACACAAGTGAGCGCCAACTGACATCGGTCCAACACGATGGACCACATCTCTACAACGGAGTGTGGTGCTTTTTCTTTTGTGACGTTGTCATTGTATAAGTCAGATGTGTTGTCCGTCGAACTCCTTTCCGTTTGTTCAAACGTCGCTGGTTCGATGGAGTTAGTTGATTCAGTTACAATTTGTCCAGTGTAGGATGTCTTGACATCATCGTTCGAGTTTGATGTTCGCCCTTCGAATTCTTGAGACGTAAACGTTCGTTCGTTTGTGTTGGTCCATCCTGCTTTCCACATGCGTCGTTCCGTAGTCAGCTGAAGTGCACCTTGCCGTGTGGCTTCCGTAGCTACGTGTCCGCGACCAGTTTGCGGCATCAATGTCGTAACAGTTTCAACCCCACTTGAAGGTACTCGACGTTCGGAGGCGTTTCGGTGCTTTTCGGACGGAGTTGTCTGTGGTGGAACATCATGTCCGGCATCCGCCTCGGGTGTCGAGAAAACAACGACATTAGGCTCGAATCGCTGGCATGATATACTGGCGAACAAAGAGCCCAAAGCTATTAAGGTGGCGTAAGGTGCGCAGATTCCGTCGCTTACTTTCATATTGATGCTGCCAACTCTAGACACTCGTCCAAATGAACTCCGAGAGTGTGGACGAATTACTATCACTCTTGGAAGCCAAATCGATTTTATTAATCACATGAATCAGATGTAATTCTACTAATCTCTCATCAGCTGGTACATTTATTACTGCAGGTGGCTGGGTTCAGTAAATCCTATTACAGTGCATTACCGTGATGATCGCCTCATAACACTAATCATACATGTAAAAAAACGACCAGTGACGTATTTGGCATTAGCTAATCATTTTTACTTAGCTTTGTTTATATACCGAATATAACTGTCCGCTAGTTTGCCGAACATCTCGTACAGCTCATTACGTATGAGTGTCTCATTTGATGCGCAGGTAATTCATACTAGAACAGGACAGGATGCTGCGCTGTATAAATTCACAATAATATATTTCGAATTTAATTGGTTGTCTTACTGATATCTTGTTTTGTATGGAATCAAGTAAGCTAAAGCTTAATCCAGATTAAACATACCTTATTATTATTCGCACTAGGCGAAAACGAAATAGGGTCATCAGCCATTTTTCAGTTAAACGTTTGGCAGTGATACACTCCCATCAGATACTGTTCGTAATCTAGGTGTTGTCTTTGATAGTGACTTCAACTTTCGCCAGCATATTTCTCAAGTATGTAAATCATGTTTCTATCACATGCGTGATCTCCGTCGAAATTGGCGTCACATATCTATGTCTACTGCTAAAACAATATCAACGGCAATATTTAGTAGCCGCCTTGACTATTGTAATTAATTACTAAATGACATTGCTAAAATAGACTTGGCTAAACTCCAACGAGTACAACATTGTCTGGCACGTGTGGTACTCAGTGCTTTTACACCATCACTACCACTACTTAAACAGTTACAATGGCTTCCTGTTACTTATCGAATACATTTTAAGGTTTTTTACGCTTAGATATCGTGCTCTATCTACACAACAACCACCCTGCTTGGCTAGTCTCCTGTATCTTTCGATGTTTCTCGGTCGCTGCGCCTAGGATCTGGAATGAATCACTTTGAAAACATATGAAACTATAGCTATCTTCCGAAAAACTCAATACATAGTTATTAAAAATTACATTTCGACCACAAATCTTCGGTTGTCCTTCATTCTAATAACGACTTTTGCGCGCCCCTGTTCACGATTATGCTTAATGATTCTGTTTTGTTGCGCCTCTGAGCTCAGGTTCCTGATGATATAGGCGCCATCAAAGTTAATTATTATTATTATTATAAGAACATACCTCTTCAATTTTCTGTGAACCCTATAGTACATGTAATAGATAGTTGTTACCAACATTACGCAACTCCCTGTACCATTCGTCATTTATTGAGCACAATCGGAAAAACCTACCCAACTCTATGTTACCAATGCCAAACCTGGACCTTGAACAACGGTCATAAACGGAATAAGTGTGTGTGCGTGCGTGCGTGCGTGCGTGCGTGCGTGCGTAGGAATACGAACAGTCCTTTATCACATATAAAAACAAAGAACACAATTGTTTAACCCCGTAATTGGGATGCAACCAAATCAACCAGCTGCAAGAGCTTACAGTATCAACATGATTATTATATTGTGAATACAATATCGGAGAGAGATGATGTCACAGAGCCGCCACACGAATACAACAAGACACCCGCACTAGCCTCCCACGTTGCCGTTGAACGAAGGCTGCATCCCCTGCGACGCTTCACGGCAATAGCGAATGGATACATTAAAGTAAGAAAAGTCAATAGATCAAAAGCTGACTGATCAGTGTTAATCATTTCCAGGCGTGAATCCATGCGTCATGTGTCAGGCGTTAATGAAAACACCCACCTTGTTTTAATCATCCGCGATATGTGCCAGTTGTGCAGGTTGCGAGGCACTGCGTTATTGCTCGGTTGTTCATTTACCAGCCAAACCACGTATGTCACCGATTCCTCGTTTTTAGGTCGTGTAAGTGACTTCATTGTACCAACTGATCGCAAGATGACGCATGCCCGTGGTAGTGGTCAATACACGTACGCACGTACGCACGCACGCACGCACGCACGCACCTACGTACGTTCGTCATGGGTGTAACATGGAGATATCACATAACCAACAAGGAAATGCCCAAAAGAGCAACAGTCACGAGCATGGAGCAGCAGAATGACACTTATTTTTTGGCGTTTAAAGAAAGCGTGTGTCAACAGGGGAAGTCAGTGTCAACATGGGGAAGCCAGTGTCAACAGGGGAGGACAGTGTCAACAGGGGGAAAGCCAGCGTCAACAGGGGAGGTCAGTGTCAACAGGGGAAGGCAGTGTCAACAGGAGGAAGTTAGTGTCAACAGTGGAAAACCAGTGTCAACAGGTGAGGTCAGTGTGAAAAGGGGAATCCAGTGTCAACATGGAAGGTCAGTGTGAACAGGGGGAAGCCAGTGTGAAAAGGGGGAAGCCAGTGTCAACGGGGAGGGGGGGGCAGGTGGGTCAAACTTAGTCACCCATTTGTGTAACAAGTCGCCACGTAGCAGCGCAACAGATTACATGCGGTAAACATTAAACCAAATACACCACTGTTGTGCATATTTTAGCCACTGACGTCTACATTTTTTTGAGGGGTGCAACCCTGATTTGAGCATTGTGATATAGCATAGTTAGCACTTTTGATCGCCATGGGTATTATTGTACTACTGAATTACTCACTAGAGGCCACTAGCGTAGCCTAGGCACTCCCAAATTAACTAGCTGGACGGGTTTTAGTGGCCTATCAGCGCAGTTTGCCATGGGCATATATATATGTAGACCTTTAAATTTTAAATTTATACATGCTGATGAGTTACCTTTGTCACACTTATACAGTATTTGTTTTTAGTGAAGTGTTAGGCTTGGTGAAACTGTATCATAGATTAAGTGTTTGAATTCGTCGCCAGATCCCTCAGCTAAAGGCGTGGCATCTATGAGTGACGGACGATTTTCGTCTCAGTGACGTTCTTGTATGCCTGGTCATACAGTGTAACTTTAGTTTTTATTATAAACGCTTAATATATAACGTGCATGGAACTAGTTGTTTGTAATCTTATAGTCTACGCATCCATATATTCACACCTCATTTCGGCGATTTGTTTGCAGCGTGAATATTTCTTTTAACAGGGATACATGACCATATCAGCAGATTATGATATTTATGCAACATAGGCACATGTATGTGACTGTATGAGCACTGACATGTGCCTGTGTATGTATGATACCTTGCGCATGAAGACATTGTCTTGGACGCCATATTACGAAGAGCATATTTTTAGCGGATTTCCTGGGGAGAATGGCAGAATTTGACGAATTTGCTTCCACCAGGTTAATGAAGAAATCCCCTAATGGGAACCAACATGGGAAGAGAAGACGGTTTTGAAACATCAGGCATCATGATCTTCAAGCTGAACTGAACATGATGGGCTACATTGGGAACAGACGTACGATGGCTACCCAAACCGTAATCCACTTGAGAGCTTGTGTTGATGGCCTATGCTCCATGCGAACAACTTGGCCTAATTAAATAAGTCATGTTTGCGGTTTATTTTCTTTGCACCTATTTAGATATGAAGATGCGACAGATCCAGGTTTGTTTTCCGGAAGTGCTACATTTGGGTTCAACCTACAAGTTTAACAAGATTTAACAGGATTTACCATCCAAGCGAAAGGCCCAGATAGCAAGTGGACAAGGAAGCCATTGGCTTATCGAGAGTCCAACAATTTTCATTTACTTATAACCCGCCCTCCAGAGATATGTGTCAACCTTGTTTTTAAACATATTCACGCTGCTAGCAGTTACACAATCTGTAGACAATTTGTTCCATTCATTTATTGTCCTTTGTGAAAACGAGTACTTCCTGATATTCAATCTACAATGATCCTTTACTAATTTAATTGTACTATCTTACTAATTTAATTGTACTATCTTTGAAAACGAAGAGAAACGTATTTCGATCAACAGATTCATTTAATATCTAAAAAAAATCAATCTGATCTATTAACCTCATTGTCTCTTGGTTATTAAACCACAATCTTTTAGGCGTTCTTCATAACTAATGTCTCTCAGTTCTGGAATAATTTTAGTTGCTCTCCTCTGTATTCTTTAAAGCGTATCTATATCCTTCTTACGATATGGTCTCCACGCTTGTATACAGTATTCTAAACGAGGTCTAACTATTGCTTCATACAGAGGTATAATTAACTTTTTTGCAATGTATGTTATGTTGAAGAATTTGATCACCCTTTGAAGCTGCTATACCACACTATTCTGACATTGTCTAATTGTTATTCCGAAGTCATTCTCTTTTACAGTAGCTGCCATTTTTCAAACCACACACACACACACACGCACACGCACACGCACACGCACACGCACACGCACACGCACACGCACACGCACACACACACACGCACGCACGCACACACACACACACATACACACACAATTTAATAATTGGTCCACCAAATAATAAAATCCATACTGACGAAAACTTGTTTAATAGCAAACTCATTCATGTTCATCGAACAAAACCAGTAATACGGTAAAAGACCTAATGTGTACGCATTATGTATGCATTGAAATAACGGTATGCACAGTAAAACCCTTTTAAAACGTATGTTCTAAATTCACACGAAGGATAGCATTTAAACACAATCTAAGTTCAATTTACTGCATGTCAACAATGTATGCGTTTGAAATAAACTTATACTCACTAAAATTGTAAAAACAGAAGGAACTCGTTGTCGCACGATTCCAGTAGTCTACCACAAACAAAGGAGCAATATTGGCTCAAGTCATTGAATGTTTACATACCTTTGACAACATCATGATAACAAGGTAAGCAACGCTAGACTAGTGGTGATAGAAAAGGGGCGAGGATTGTATACACACTCAGCCTGTTTTTGGACTCGGCACATTTTGGATATTACGGATTAACGCTGCACAGTTAACAATTGTTGCATTAAGCTACATCATATACATATAAATATGCATTATATAAACATTATCTCAACCTGTATATAAACATATATTTTATGTATATATACATATATATATATATATATATATATATATATATATATATATATATATATATATATATATATATATATATATATATATATATATATATATATATATATATATATATATATATATATATATATATAATATGTATATTATATATATACATATATATATATATATACATACACATATGTATATATAAACATATATATATGCATATATATAATATACATATTATATATATATATATATATATATATATATATATATATATATATATATATATATATATATGTGTGTGTGTGTGTGTGTGTACTTATATTAGAGGTAATCTGAAATGATCGTTAACACTGATGCGCACATTGATGATTTGTCAGTTAATTCAATCAATCATTATCTCAACCTGTATATAAACATATATTTTATATATATATATATATATATATATATATATATATATATATATATATATATATATATATATATATATATATATATATATATATATGTGTGTGTGTGTGTGTGTGTGTGTGCGCGCGCGCGTGTGTGCGTTTGTGTTGGTGCATGGGTGGATGAATACATGTATCTAAATTCTTATTGGTTTCTCGGATTGATTAACATAATGGTTGATTGACTTAACTGACAAATAATCAATGTGCGCATCAGTGTTAACGATCATTTCAGATTACTTCGAATGTAAGTACATGTTAAAAATATTTATTTAGTAAGTACAACGCATTTATAATAGTAATCACGATGAAGATTAATGTTACGTTATGTTAAGTGGATATACAAGATTACTCTATCCACATTTAAGCACATTTTAAAATAGCTATGACAATAAATAAGTTTCAAAATGACCATAGTTATATGTCTCAACGTCTTACTTCATGTCCGATTAAATGCAATATAATACAAACGATCAAACATAATATTATAACTGCGCAATGCACAACTATGTTACATTTACACGATAACAACAGTTTAACAACTACTATATGTTACCCTATTCAAAACATTGTTTCGTCTGGCGAAACAGTACATGTTACACAATGAACATTATATCATATTAAATTAAATTCTGGATGTCATTACATTTGATGTTTCACTAAAGTCATTTGAAATGCATACATCGGTATTGTTGTCTTTTATGCAACGTGAAAGAAATGTTTTCCTCAGACTGAGACGAAATGAAGGCATTAAACTTAAATAGACGAAAGGATTAACGAAAGAATTGAACACCGAGAAAAACACCCCGACCTTCTGTTTAGCGGATCCAAATTCGTATTCCACCACGCCGGTGTATCCGAGGACGTATGCCCATGCGTCGAAACCGATGGCGAAGAGGAAGATTCCTGTCAACGTAATGGCTGTCTTCGTTATAGTCGACTGTGCTGTATCGATAACCTTCGAACAGCTCATAGCTGTTGAGTTCTTTCTACGATATAGAGTAAATACCACACTGCCATATAGATACACGTACGCAGTTACCGGCAACAAGTATACGGCGATGAACCAAACCAGACAATAGGCAAAGAACAGTTTTTCGCCTGTAGGTCCTTGTATAATGAATTCGCTGAGGCAAACACCGTTTTCGAAGCGGACTTGCACAAACGATGGTAGAGTTATGATCGGGTTAGCAATGTACATAGCAGCAATGCTGTACTGGGAAAACGTTGTTTTAAACTGGCTGTGCTTGAAGGGGAGACAAACGGCCATATATCTCTCAACAGCAATCGATGCCAGGTTCCACACAGATAACATAATTGCACCCCAGAAGGGCGCCTGACCGTGCCAGAAATAACACACGGCAGCATCGAAGTGCGTGTTTCCAGTCGTCCACATTGGTGGTTGTAGCAGCAGGATTGTTCCCATGGCGCATATCCACGAGTCTACGAGTGCCTGGTGCTTCAGGAGTAAGCAAATGTCCGACGAAAATATGTCACCGTTTCTTACGAGTGCAATAAACGTCACCGTGTTTGCTATATATCCCACAACGGAGAGAAAAAGTTGGAATTTGACTAACACTTTAAGCCACAGCTCGGTGTCTGGTACCGTTGTCTCAGCGGTTTGGTTGGAATACGTATTTGTCCCAGTAGTATGTGAAACACTGTCGTTCTCATTATGAGGCACACGTTGAGTTTCCGAGATTCTTCCAAGGTTTGTATTGCTTTCGTCGTGCAATGTGTCTTCTATTTCGGCTGTTTGTTGTGGCGACGCTGTACTGGCCAATGCGTTTTCATGCAATGGGGTGCTGCCTTTCGTTTGCATAGATCCACGCTGGTATATGGTTTGAGTCACATCCTGTGATTCAGCGTTCGGGAGCGTTCTAATTGGCGTTTCATTTGTTACGTCTTTCGGCTGTATGGTCCAATGTCTTGACGTAGCCAACTCGTTGTTTTGGGCACGTAATGTTGCGCCCAGAACAAACACCAGTACACAGAAACGCAGCACCATCATCTGTCAAAGGTTTTCCTTGTATCTTTCGTCGCAGTCTTTATCTTGATAACATCGGGCAGCTCTGCTTAACCAGCGGTGACATTCCAGTTCTGATACGTTTGCAAGTGACAGTTCCGTATTTTACTAAAACTCTTTATGTGCATGTTGTGAAAATGCACAGCTGTCGGACAGACCGCTAATCAACAGTTCACAATGCCTCTCATTCTGACCCTTCATTCATGTCGTGTGTAGCGTTAATATAATTAGCCACCTGACTCATAATGTCGTAGTCCCTACCACACAGCACATCGTGATATGTCGTGTCATAATTACCAAGACGGTTTTGCCGTGCGGCCTACCAATATTATATATTATATGAATGCTTTTCGGAGAATATTAAACATGTTGCAGTCAGTGCGTACAGCGTGTCATAACAGCGATCTTGTGTAGCGTACGGTGATATACAGAAGTTGGTTCAAACAAGAAAAAGGCACGCAGAGTTTTCGTCCGTTTAGTTACACCGACTACATTCATTTATCTATACGCTCTCTTTTTACATAGTTCGCTGTACAAAGATATGATCTTGCGTTGTCCGGCAATATTTTTTATGAAATTCTCCATCGGTGTTCTCATTCAAATAAGAGTAAAACAAAATAACTTGTACAATATTAATTAGTGATGTACATAACCATTCAAGGCAACATGCTGACAGACAAAGAGCAAGAACAAAGATGGGCGGAACATGTTGAAGAAGTACTAAATAAAGAAGACCCACCAGATCTTCCAGACATTCCAGAATCGCCTGAAGACTTGCATATCAACGTAGAATCATGAGTCATGACCAGCTAAATGCAGAGTTATTCAAAACAGACCCTGATCAAGCAGCCTACGTCTTTTATATATATGAACATATGCAAGGAGAAGAAAATTCCCGATGACTGGTGCAAAGATACCCTTATAAAAATCCCCAATAAACATGGCCTCACCACCACAACTGGCGAAGCATTACCTTGATGTCTGTCCCCAGCAATATTTTCTGCAAGATTATTATCAAGCGACTCTCAACAGCGGTAGACAAGGTGTTAAGAAATGAACAAGCTGGATTTCGAAAAGGAAGAGGATGTACAGACCACATATTTACTCTCAGAAACAATGCACATAGTGGCAAAGAAAACTGTGCATAAACTTTGTAGACTTTGAAAGCAAAAACAGAGACAGCCTCTGGAGGATACTACGTACATGTGGAGTTCCACCACATATTGTGGACCTCATCAAGCTTTTCACGAGAATTATACATGCTGCATAGGACAATCAGGTATTGCATTCAAGGTGACGTCAGGAGTCAGGCAAGGATGCGTAATGTCAGTAGTCCTATTCAACCTTGTCATAGACTGGATTATGAAGACAACAACAGAATGACTAAAAAGAGGACATTGTTTGCGTTTCTCGAAGAAGTCAACTTCGCCGATTATGTAGCCGTCCTGTCTCACATGCAGGTAAAGACAAGCACACTCAAGGACTTCAGGCAAAAATTAGGATTAAAAATAAACAAAAAGAACTCCAAGGTGATGGGACTAAATCCGGTATCAGTTTATGTAGATCAAGAAGAACTGCAAACCACAAACAAATTCACCTATCTGGGAAGCGTAGTATGCAACGATGGAGCGACCGATGTTGACAGAATCGCTGGCCAGAGTTGCTTTCTTCAGACTGAAATATGTTTGTAGATCAACAATATATTATAGAAGAACAAAGCTGAGAATATACCAAAGCTGTGACCACTCAACGCTACTATATTGCTAAAAATTCTGGCGTATGGCAAAACTCAGACACCTTTCTACCTTCCACACGGAATGCCTTCGAAATATCATGGGAATATTCCGGCCACAGAAAAATCTCAAACAACCAACTACTAAGAATAATAGGATAACGCACTACGAACAACATACTCGCTACAAGAAGATGGAGATGGATCAGCCATGTCCTTAGAAATATTTCACTAAGCTGGACACCTGGCGGTAAAAGAAAACGAGGACGGCCTAAAAACAACTCGATGAAAACTGCGGAAGAATAACTGAAACAAATACACATAAGCTTGGGCCAGGCTGCAAAGCAGGTTGCAGACAGAAAGAGGTGGAGGACCCTTGTTTCTGTCATGTGTGCCAGTGGGCATGAAGATGACTACGTAAGTAAGTAAGTATAACCATTCAACGTTTCAACAGGCTACATCATAATTCTGAAGGTTTCACTATCATTTCTCAAATGGTTAAAACAATTATGACTGCCATTTTTATTAAACCCGCAATGCAGTATCGCCGAAAATCCGATCAAGTTTCCTTGAAGCTAAAACCAGCATAGCGTCCTTTACTGTTAAGGCTTTTATTATGGGATAACTCATATCACCGATATACCTACTAGTAAGGTTTATATACCCAGGTATATATATAGGCGGCGGACGATTCTTGTTCCCAGTAACAATTCGACCAAGACAGGAAGTGGGATGAAGTACAAATGATGCAGCGTACATGATGCAGATGATGCAGCAGAGCAATTGATGCAGCGTACACATGTGGCAGCGTATCCCACACAAAATTCACGTCTTTAACAGACAGGTCGTTCTGTCAGGGGCACCGTAACATTAATACACCCTAGTTCGCGAAGATGCATTTCCTTAATTTAAAAAGTCGTTATCTGTTGCATTCGCGACGAAACTGATATCATCATTACACGGACGCGTTGAATGTATTCTGGGCAGCAGTTTGCACGTACCTTGATGCGTGCTTGTTGAACATTACCTCTGAACGACTGGGCTGTATTGTAATATAGCACTGTTTTGAAGGAGTCGTATTTTAACCCAGTTCCGCGCTCACATGATTACGACGCGGCGGAGCTGATTAATGGCAATGAAGTGCCACACTGCTCATGTTAACCAAATGAGAAATAGAAGTTTCTCGCGTAAATGACACGTTGTTTTGTAATGACTTCATCAGTGGATGTCGCTGTAGTCACATTACTTCAATAAACGCGCCGATGTTGTTATGATTAAGCCAATGCGCCCGGGTCTGCAAGAGAAAGGTCAAACAACATCTTGGATAGTATATCTAGGAAATACCAGGAATGAAAGAAAAAAAGCGAACAAAAAACGAAACTTCGTACAGGAGTCGAATTCACGACCAACATTAAACAATTTTGAAAGCCAACCAACTATATGATGTATGTATGTATGTATGTATGTATGTATGTATGTATGTATGTATGTATGTATGTATGTATGTATAAACTATTCAATTAATTTTTTACCTCCAACAAATACTTCATAATCCACAAAAGTAAACATAGAATCCAACGCTATTTTCAAACGTGAGAAATGATTAGCAATAATGCGTTGGAAAGGGGGTGAACAAAAGTATAATGCTTATCTATGGTTCACCCCCGACCTGAGTAGTATCTTCTCTCTATGTATTAGGTCTAAAAAGCATCTTACATATTTACCATATATATATATATATATATATATATATATATATATATATATATATATATATATATATATATATATATATATATATATATATATATATATATATATATATATATATATATATGTATATATATATATATATATATATATATATATATATATATATATATATATATATATATATATATATGTATATATATATGTATATATATATATATATATATATATATATATATATATATATATATATATTTAGACCAAACACCTTGAGAAAAGATATAATTTATAACAGTTTTTATATCCTTGTACACCTCTTCATCCAATTATATTTTTGTGTAACGAATTATATAATTTCATACCATAAATAGAAATACACATATGTTGGTGCGGACATGATAACTACTGAAGGCATCTTTCAGTCTGGTACTGGTAGTTCGTTGTGATATGCTTTAAACATAATGACAGCCGTCTTAAATGTAACTAAATCTATGTAATTCAAAATGCACAGTTGTTTAAAAAGGATGCTAGTATGCTCTAGGCGTTTTCTGCCACAAACTATACGAACTACTCGTATCTGTAATGATAAAATTTGCAGTATAGGTGTTACCCCATATTTCACTAAAATAATTGATGCATGGCAAAAACAAAGAGCAATACGATATATTCATTCCGTCTTGACTAATTAGACAACTTGATTGCTGTACATGATTGCTGCAACTTTTGACAATTTTGTTCTAACCGTGTTAATGTGATGTTTCCAGATCAGATCGTCATCTATAAATATCCCAGAAATTTGGTTACATGTACTCTGGTTGTTCGTTCGTTATTTATGCACCAATTAAAGTCAACATCGTGCGGACGGTTTCTAAATAACATATAATTCAGTGATAATTTGTTCACAGCAAATAATGATTTATGCACAATTTGGCAAGTTCTCTATTTAACATGTCTCGTAATTCTAGTACGTTGTTACCAACACAAAATGTATTCTTGTTATCTGCAAAAAGTATGAATTTTACCAGTTTTGATACATTGTAGATATCGTTAACATAGAGGACAAATGTCTTGGATTTAAATCTTGGACCCCTGCGGAATTCCACATGTAACATCTAATAACTCCGAGACGTACCCGTCAATATTGACACATTGCTTCCTGTTCGTTGGGTAACTTTTAATCCTATCATTTGCTACTCCCCGCACACCATACTCATTTTAATCAGGATGCTATGGTCTAATGTTTCGAAGCCCTTCTTTAAATCAATAAATACACAAATCGCATGTGTTTTCTATCCGTAACATTTTATATTTCTTCTATCAATTCCATTACTGCGTGTGCCGTGGATATATTTGTACGAAAGCCGTACTGACTTGAATTTAGTATATTATTGGCATTTACAAAGCTATCTGTAGGGAACAGTTTTTCAGAATTTTTTTAGAATTGCGGCAAGAGAGAAATTGGCTTGTCATTGGTAAGGTCAATTTGTGCACCGCTTTTAAACATTGGTATTACTTTGGCAATCTTCACTCTTGATGGAAACACCACAGTTCTACATGAATTATTACAGATGTGTGTGAGAGGTTTGCATGTGACAGATATGACCTTTGCGGCAATGTCGATGCTTATGTCTTCAATGTCTGCATATTTTTGTAGTACATGGTTTCACTGTATTATCGAATTGTTCCTTATCTACGGGTTTATTTTCAATCCTACTACCGAAATAACCATATATATATATATAATATTTTCATCAGGATTTGTGATGTCCTTCGCAAGCTTAGGACCAACATTACTAACAAAAAGATAAATTCATTTGGCACATCTCTTTTGCTAGAGATGCGTCTACCCCCAAATATAAGAGAAGTTGGATAATTCGCTGACTGACGTTCTTTCTGTATCACAATATTTGAAATCGCCCATGTTTCTTTGGAATTATCACTCTTTTTTGAAAAGAGTTTATTATTATAAACTTTATAAGCCAATATTAATATATAAGTTAATTTATTGTTATACGTTTTATATCGAGACTCCGCAATTTCAGTTTGATCCTGTAGAAATGCTCTTTATAGATAATTACATTTACGAGAAGCATTTCTTAAACCATTGGTAAACCAGGGTTTTTTCCTTACACATCTGCTTGATCTTTATCTTTCTTTCTGGACAATGAAGGTTATGCAATATATTAAAAGTGTTGATAAAAATTGCGCAGGCCATGTCTACATAATCTGTTTTCAACACATCATCCCACTTGTCTTGCCTTAGACCTTCTAAAAAAAATACAATATCATATTTTATATTTCTTACATATTATATGTCTCATAGCTTGTACACAAGTGGACATCCGCGGCTGTGACCCTGGAATCATAGTACGAATAATTCTCCTCAATTTCAGCAAAACGTTTGACCGAGTCGACCATCATATTTTAATGACGAAAAGTGCATCACTCGGACTTCCAACTTTGTTCATCAAATGGCTAACATCTTTCCTGTGCCAAAGCAAACAGCGGGTAAGAAAAAGAAGAAGAAGAAGGTATATATTAAAATAAATAAACATGTTTCTGTTTCCATTAGACTCCTGAGACTTTGATTGTCGCTATCGAGGAGACATCTTACAAATAAAAATTAAACTAAATCAGTTGGTCAAACATATATAATTCTTCCGAGAGGAGAAGAAGAAACACAATATATAACAAAATAAACCATAATAATAGTATTATCTCTGATTGTGTGTGTGTGCGTGCGTGCGTGTGTGTGTGTGTGTGTGTGTGTGTGTGTGTGTGTGTGTGTGTGTGTGTGTGAGCGTGTGCGTTTGCGTGTTCGTATATTAATATTCTCGCTTGATTATGTGTGTTTGTAGTTTAGGCGCCTTTTAGTATAAGGGTGATAGGTGGTTGTCTTTTTTAATATATAGCAATTTTGCATTGTGTATGAATCTTCATAATTTTGTAAAAAATAAAGGGTTGTGTACTGAGCAAATCCCTGTTAGCTGTGTGTATTAAGCTTTTATTTAACTATAGTGGGAACATTATTCAGTACAAATGGTAAATTATGCCGAAGACATTTGTTTGCAAATTCGTGTTTAGTTTTATAAGTATGTATTTCATTATTGATTCGTGTATCATAATTATGTATGTCAAAGTCGAAGATTAGCCTCCAGTTTTGTAAATAAACTGGTAAATTGTTATGTAAATATTTATAATAAAATTTTAATTGTTGTAATTTAAGAATGTCATCTACTGTTAACATACTGAGTTTTTATGGAGTGGCTCTGTGTGGGAATTATAATTACTTAAGGTAATAATTCTAAAAGCTTTCTTTTGAAGTTTTATTATTATGTTTCTTTGAAAACCCCAAGCCATGATGCAATAATTAATGTGTGGTACGATTAATGAATTATATAATAACGTCTTAATTTGTCGTGATAACACATGTTTTAATTTATTTAAAATTCCAATCTTTTTAGAACATGCGGTTGAATTGTTTTCAGTCTTTTCCAGTTCAAATTTGTATCAATAATTAAACCTAGGAAATTATATTCCTTAACTTGTTCAATATGTATATTATCTATCTTCAGAGTAAGCATATGTACATTTTTATTGACTTTTTGGAATGTCATATATTTAGATTTTGTAATGTTCAAATTTAATTGATTTATTTTGAGCCATAAATTTATTTTTAAAAGTTCGTCCTTTATTAAGATTATAAATTGTCATTGTGTTAAAAATGTTTAAAGTATTTGATAAGGTTGTGCCATCAGCATAAATGATGAAATAAAAATTGTACTGGTGCAAAATCATTGATATATATATATATATATATATATATATATATATATATATATATATATATATATATATATATATATATATATATATATATATATATATATATATATATATATATATATATATATATATATATATATATATATATATATGTATATAGGTCCTAGGTTTGAGCCCTGTGGAATGCCAGTTGTTATTGGTGACACGTTTGATTTTATATGATCAATTTCAATATATTGTTTACGATTATTTAGGTAGCTACTGAATAAGTTCAGATTTGTGCCATTTATACCATAATATTTTAATTTGTCAACTAAAATTAAATGGTAAATGGTAACAAAGGCTTTAGAAAGGTCTAAATATATGTTCATGGGTATTTCATCCTGATCCATTTGGGTCATAATCCTATCTATTAATTCCAGTGCAGCATATTCCGTTGAATGCTTGGGTCGAAAGCCATTTAATGGTCAAAGAAAAGTTTGGATTCTTTTAAATAAGATGACAATTGTTCAAAAATTATTTTTTTAGTACTTTTGAGATAGTTGGTAGAAGAGATATATGTCTATAATTATAAAATATTGTTGGCTCACCTTTTTATAAATTGGAATTACCTTATACATTTTTAATTGATCAGGAATACTCATGTGGTTAATACTTGGTTTGTTAAAGTGAAACCAAAGGCATTGTTTTGGGCCTTTGCTCCTATAAGACTACCTAAAACTAACCATTTGCAACTGTAATCAGGAAAATCACGTAAGCGTTTAACTGGGAATATGTTCTAAACTTGCGAAATTCTGGTGTTACGTAATTTTTTGTGGAGGCTGGCACATTCATGAGTGTTTGCAATTTTGACCAATCAGCGGCGAGCAGCCCTTTAACTCCTGACGCGGCTGTGAACTAGGATATGCGTATCGCGCGCATTTTTAACGTGGTTGAGGTGTGGGGTGACATTTTTATTTGCTTTTATAATTTTATTGGATTCACGCGCAGTAAAATTATTACAATGCCGTACTGTGCAGCATTTGGATGTAAGCATCATTCAGTGAAGTAGAGAGAGTTGTCGTTAAAGCCTGAAGCGGTACAGACAATCTTCCAACTTGTGTACCTCAACCGAAGGCTTCGACAACACGCAAACGCTCGATGAAGAGAACTGTCAAATCAGAAGGCGAGGAGGTTAGTAAACAATGAATGAATGGACTACCTTGCCAAATAAGCTGAAATTAGACGCAGACAGCATGTCCAAACTTATTGGCAAGTACGGCACTAAAATCGTCTACGTCTACGATCAGGCGTTTAACGTTGGAGTTGTGCTAAACCTAGTCAGCGCTCTTGACGTAGGATTCTGATCAATATGGCGCGCCCATGCAAAAACAGATTTTCAGTGTTCAACGAGGTATATTTAGTTAACCACTTGCGTGATAGTTTTGATTATAGTTGAAAATGGATAGTTTTTAAATACTCTTATAGGTACAAAAGCCCCCAAAATGCTTCTGGTTTCACTTTAATAATGTTAAACATTTAGTTATTGCAGTTTCAATTAATTTTAGTAGTTTAGTGGCAAAATCATCAAATCAACAACTATTTTTGTTGGATAGATTATTTATTATTCTCTTTGCAGTATATTCTAAAAATATGTTAAATGTAAAACAGAGTTTACTTTTTTATTTAGGTAATACGAATGATCATGGAAGCTATTGTATTTAATATGTTTGCCCGATGATTCCCTATATTAGTAAAAAATGAATTACACTTGTTTGCAATTTCCAATTTATCTGTCATGAGAGAATTTCATTCTTTAAAATATGTAGGAAATGATTTGTTAGTTTTACTTTTAGATAGGATTTCATTTATAGTTTTCCAAGTATTTTTATGTCAAATTTGAATTGATTAAAACGTGTTTCAAAATATGATTGCTTTGCTATGCCAAAGCTCCTTTTCAATATAATATGGTATGTTGTTAGATAAATCGGTAACATTTAATATTTAGAAGAATCAGGATTGGTTAATTAAATTTTTTGTAAAGATTATCTCTGTGTCGTATCGAGGCTAGCAAACCTTGAGTTAATTTGTCACCCGCACATGTTTCCCACGTTGAACGAAGGCTACCTCTCCAAGCGATGCTTCACGGCAGTGGCGTAGATAGGATTTCACAAGGCGGATGTTAAAAGGGGCAAGCTTAGCCACCGATTAACTTACCATGTCATCATGCATTTTGTACCGTAGCTATACTTGAAATACGTAAAGACAAGTAGTCCTGCTATGTTATGTTCACCACTGCAGTATAACATTTAGTATCACAATTATATTAGATGCATTACACATAATTTCATGACGATCTCCCACATAAATTTATACATAAACAGACATGGACATCTCCAGGAGGAAAGACAAAGAATCAAATAGACCATGTGTTAGTGAGTAGGCAACACCGGATATCAGTAATGGACACTAGGGCCATGAGAGGAGCCGACATTGTGAGCGACCACCAATTAGTGTGCGATCAAAAATCAAGCTGAAACTAAAGAGAAAACAAAAGAACAAGGCGATCAGAAAGAAATTTGATATAATTAAGTTACAGCACCCAGCTATTAAAGCCCAATTCTCACTGAAGTTACGCAACAAATATTCTATATTACAAGACTACGAAGAAACAGGCGACGACGAATTTGAGAAACAATGGCAAGACTTTGAGGATGCATACAAAGAAACAGCTCAAGAAGTACTGGGGTACAAAAAGAAAGGGCAAAAACCATGGATCAGCAAGGAGTCGTGGGAGTTAGTAGAAGAGAGAAAACGACTGAAGAACAACATCGAGCAGACAAAGTCAGACAGGATTAAGCAGAATTACATGGATAAATATAGGTGTAAAGACAAAGAAGTGAAGAAGAGCATGAAACAAGACAAGAGGAAGTGGGTTGACCACCTTGCCATGGAGGCAGAGGACGCAGCACGTAATGGAAGAATGACAGAAGTGTATGATATTACAAAAACCCTCAGTAATGACAAACGTAAGACAACAAATGCAGTGAAAGACAAAGGTGGAAACTTAATAAAGGAAGGATTGGCCAGAAGGAAGCGATGGAAAGAACACTTTGAGGAAATCCTTAATAGACCTATACCTGATGACCCTGTAACAGATGTGGATATAGATCCGATCATAAACGAAATCAGCACTGACCCAATAACAAAGGCAGAAATTAGAACAGCGCTAAGGAAGATGAAAAACGGGAAAGCAGGGGGCAAGGACGAAATTACAGCAGAATTATTAAAAGCAGACATGAATACTACAGAGAAATGGCTTGTCAAATTATTCAGAACATTTTGGTAACAAGAGAAAGTGCCAAAAACGTGGAAGCAGGGAATGATCATTAAAATACCGAAGAAAGGTGACTTGACAGAGTGCGGGAATTGGAGAGGAATTACTTTGACATCTGTTTCTAGTAAAGTATTCGGAAGAATACTCATTGACAGAATAAGAGATGGAGTTAACAGCAAGTTGAGAGACGAACAAGCAGGTTTCAGAAGTGGGAGAGGCACAGTAGAACATATATTTATTTTACGAAATATTATAGAACAGGTAGTAGAATGGCAGGCAACTCTATACATCACGTTTGTGGATTTTGAAAAAGCATTTGACTCAGTGCACCGAGAGAGTCTATGGAAAATTATGGAGAGCTATGGAATTCCATGCAAGATAATCCACATGGTACATATGTTATACGAATATAGTGAATGTGCAGTATTAGACGAAGGTGAGGAATCTGAGTGGTTCAAGGTCAAAACTGGAGTTAAACAAGGATACGTAATGTCTGGATTTATCTTCTTGATAGTAGTGGACTGGATAATGAGAAACACAACAGCGGGAAACAAAACAGGAATAAGATGGAACTTCACGTCAAAACTAGAGGACCTGGACTTTGCCGACGACATAGCACTCATGTCATCATGCTACACACACATGCAAACAAAGACAAGACAACTGAATCAATTTGCAGCAAGGACAGGACTAAGAATAAATAAATAGAAAACTCAAATATTGAGGATAAAGAGCAAGTGCGAAAACAGAATACTAATCGATGATCAAGAGCTAAAGGAAGTGGACAAGTATAACTACCTTGGTGCGAACGTTAGTAAGCAAGGAGGAGGAGGCGATGACATTGTTAACAGAATTTGTAAAGCGAGGGTATCCTTCATGAAACTAAAGCAAATACGGAGTTCAATATATACACATTGAGATCGAAATTGAGGCTTTTTAACACATTTGTTAAACCAGTGTTGCTGTATGGAAGTGAAACATGGAAAATTAACGAAGGAGACAACAGAAAGTTAGATAATTTTTTTTCAAGTGTTTAAGACGAATCCTACAAATTCGATGGCCATACGTTGTATCAAATCGAGATATTCTGGCAAAAACAAAATTGAAGACAATCAGCACTGAGGTCAAGTTAAGAAGATGAAAGTGGGTAGGACATATCCTACGAATGGAGAAAAACAGCAACTGTGAGACTGCACTGACCTGGACGCCTGAAGGTAAAAGAAAGGTTGGGCGACCAAAGACAACGTGGCGATCAACTATTGAAAATGAAAGACGTATACTGGGGTGGAATAGCTGGAACGAAGCCAGACGTGTAGCAGCTGACAGAACAAGATGGAGGAGATTCACTTCGGCCTTATGGGCCACTGGGCTCGAAGAGGATAGGTGAGGTGAGGTCATGACGATCTCGCGACTTTATTGATAGCATCGTCGGCACTACATTTAACAGGCCTGTTCAATCTCAGTTATCCGTGCTTCGTGGTGTGGCGCCACTATACGTGGTAATCACTAGTTGCTACTTCCCTGCCAACCATGTGGCGCCACTGTTGTGGCCACGACACTATCGTCGTTTGTCCAGGCTGTGACGCAACCGTTTGTCTCTATGAAGCGTATCATTATCGACTTGAGACGAAGTTAACCAGCAAGAAATTGGATCACTTCGATGCACGGAAAATTCTAAAATAGTTCGACCAATAATGGGTCTTGTTCCATACTCTTCAAAGTGTCTCTACGAGCAGGAAACAAGGGTATATGTTCTGTTACGTAACCCAGATGTCTGCCCGGAATTTATGTAACCAACTAATTTGGTTGTGATACATTTTCGAAAAATTGGATCTAATGTTTAAACCTCATAAACCTTATATCGCTAAAACATGAGCATTGCAATAAGACGAAATTGATATGCTTTGCTTTATAAATGGGTTTGTTCTGCATAAATGTCAAACAAGCGTTTATATTTGAAACTTCAATATAATTATAATCTTTAGCGAAAGTGCATACATTTTACCAGTACACATAAGGACGATGTGAACTATTCATGTTAATGGTTCCCTTCTTTCGGTAACAATCAAAGTATGTCCTCTGAGAAGTTCACAAAGACACCACAATCGGCTATGCTACATTACATCGAGAAAAGAACAGACAACAATGGAATTATATTACTCTTATATCTCATTTTGGCCATATTCTCTATATAACACACCAACTGCTAACACATTTTAAAGAAATTCACCAGTATCCAGGCATACACATGCGTGTCTCTCCTGGTCATCACATTCTCGTCTAACCAGCCAACTGTCTGGGAAAGAGATTACTGATTACCAGCGTGCAACTTATCGGCATCAAATGTACAACGTATACAGTTATCTTAACAATCACTTTTGTTTGGTGAAGATCTCTCTGTCGATGGTTAGTCTTTATAATAACCAACATTGCTCCATCCGGCGCCATTCCTTCCCGGCTTAGATAATACTGTCATCAATCCATGGCGCATCAGGTCGGAAATGATCCATTTGTTCTTCAACTGTGCATGCATATCCAGCAGCTCGCCCAGGATGTTGTTCTATTGACATGCAACATGTAATCTAGTGAATTTAAATTTTTGTTAACTCGGAATTTATAATGTCGGTTGATCAATGTGGGTATTGAAATCAACTAACGTAACCAGCTCATCTGACAATGTTACACATTTATCCAGAATATCTGAAAAATCATTGAACACGGCAGCAGCCGATTATTCGTATTCCTATTTGGTGCAGACAACAGACGACGAGAAACATTTTACCTTTTCCGTGAGTTGTTCATTTTGAACTTCAACAGGACGAATATATGATCTTCCACCAATGTGGATTAACAATATATTTTCATTTGTATTGAGCCATGTTGTGTCTTAGTTGATTTACTACTGCAATGACTAGTGTGCTATTTTTCACTACGTTATATTGGTAGTTTTGTTACCCTTCAGATTATCGTTTATTTAATCGTTTATTTATTGGCGATAAAAATGTGACAGGGTCACTTGTTTATTAATATATTAGACAAATTTAATCATCGGTTAACTTGTTTCAACGAATTAAGTAGAACAGTGAATCAGCTCGTAAATAACAGCAAAGCCAAACCTGTAGTGATTATGTGTCTAACGAAGTCAGAACATTATCCGAAAAAACCAGTTTCGTCAACGATATGAAAACGATGCACGAAGAGTTTCTCACCTGCGTGCGAGACCTACACACGCAGCATTATTTTGGACAAAAGCTGGTCTGAGAAGGAGTGGACAATCGAGAATGAACTGGCGTCAGATCATCGACCGTGTATACAGCTGGTCAAGATGGAGCGACGTCACGATGCTAGCTGCTGATCGGTCCAAGTCGAGTGGTTTCACAGCCTCGTGCGTCTCTACACACGACTGTCTCTGTCTCTACACACGACGTCTAAGAAAATCAAAATCTAGTCACACAAGTGAGCTGGTTCAAGACGAAGCTGGTGGACTACATGCAGTGAAATATGTGCTCGCTCGTGACATCGTGGATCAAGCCCATGCATTTTTTTGTAATGCTAACTTCTTATCAGCACACTGTCAACACCAATATGGGTGTTAATCGTAACACAAAATTCACTGAACAAATTTCCTCACATACGAAGTTGAATTTGAAGATAATGAAATTCAAAGTGTGTTAGGCTTAACGGTTGACTAGTGTTCAGATTATATTGGCCAAAGCAATTAGATTATCGTGGTAATTATTTTAAACAGGAGGGAACGTAGTCGTTGGAACAAAATCGACACAGACTTTGTGTATGTTGTTTCTTCGTCTAAACCCCCGCCGCCAACTTCTGTGTATCTCAACGTAGACTATGCAATATCGCTTTCTTAACATGCAAGTCGCACTGAGTGGAAACTTAAGTGGACGTGTTATATATTATCCGAAAGGCATTCGCTAAATTGTTTTGATTAGGCATGCAGCACGCGTGCGATGCCACAGGGCGAAACCGTCTTGGTAATGATCACATGTTTCCACACCAGTGTGCGACTGATCACTGCATTATGATGATTTGCTTTAAAGGAGAGATGGCGACCAGTTGATTAGTGACATGCCTGACATCTGCGTCTGTCCAATAGATACATAAAAAGACACTGGCTATAAACCGAAACTGTCACTCGCGAACGTACCAGAACTTGAACACAACGGACACCGATGTTCTCGGGCAGGTAACACCAAGTTAAAGACTGAGATGAATTAGAACAGACAGATGATGGCGCTGCGCTTCTTTGTACTGCTTTTTGTGCTGGACTCCACAGTGCGTGCCCAACACAACGAGTGGGCTACGTCAAAACAATGGTACATTCGACCGAAATACGGAACAGCGGAAACGCCAAATACAACGCCAACCACCGGTGGATCACAGTATGTGACAGAAGTTCGCCCGACTCAAGCCTTACACCATCGTTCATCACTGAAAATGAAAGCCAACACATCGTCGCGAGAATACGTTCTGATTGATACGACATCGTCACAGGAAGCAGCAGAACTAGAAGACACGTCGCACGATGAACACAATGCAACCAAGGGAACTACCCCGGGAATTGAGTTAGTGTCCTATGCAGGGAACGACAGTGTTTCAGCTACAACCAAGAACAATTCATATTCCAACCAAACCACTGACGAGACAGCGTTTGAAGTCGAGATGTGGCTTAACGTGTTAGTCAAATTCCAACTAGTTTTCTCCGTTGTGGGATTCATAGTAAACAAAATAACGCTGATTACACTCGTAAGAAACGGTGACACGTTTTCGGCCGCCATCTGCCTACTCTTAAAGCACCAGGCTCTTGTAGATTCGTGGGTATGCGCCATGGGAGCAATCCTGCTTCTGCAACCACCAATGTGGACGACCGGAAACAAATACTTCGATGCTGCCGTGTGTTATCTCTGGCACGGTCAGGCGCCCTTCTGGGGTGCCATTTTGTTATCTGTATGGACGCTGGCCGCTCTCGCTGTCGATAGATACATGGCCGTGTGTCGTCCTTTGAAGTACAGTCACGTTCAAGGAAAACTGGCATTCTATTGCATTGCTGTCATGCATGTCGTAAATGTGGTCTTAATGTTGCCATCATTCGTGGAAGTCCGCTTCGAGAACGGTGTCTGCCTTGGTGAATTCCTCATACAGGGACCTCTAGGTAAAAAACTGTATTTTGCCTATTGTCTGGTTTGGTTCATCGCCGTATACTTGTTGCCGGTAACTGCGTACGTGTATCTATATGGCAGCGTGATATGTGCTCTATATCGTAGAAAGAACTCAACAGATATCAACTGTTCGAATGTAATCGATGCAGCACAGTCGACTGTGACGAAGACAGCCATTACGTTGACAGGAATCTTCCTCTTCGCCATCGGTTTCGACGCATGGGCATACGTCCTCGGATACACCGGTGTGGTGGAATACGAGTTTGGATCCGCTAAACAGAAGGTCGGGGTGTTTTTCTCGGTGTTCAATTCTTTCGTTAATCCTTTCGTCTATTTAAGTTTATTGCCGTCATTTCGCCTCAGTCTGAGGAAAACATTTTCATGTTGCATAAAAGGAGACAATACCGATGTTTGCATTTCAAATGACTTCAGCGAAACATCAAATGCAGTGACCTCAAAAATTTAATTTACTATGATATAATGTTCATTGTGTAAGATCTACTCTTTCGCCAGACGAAATAATGGTTTGAATAGGGTAACATATGACAGTTGTTAAGCTATTATAATCGTATAAATGTTCCATAGTTGTGTAGTGCGCTGTTATATATTACATTTTAATCGTTTGTATCGCTTTACCTTATTACTGTACTCAGAATGTTGAGACATACATATAACTATGATCATTTTGAAAATTAGTTCCTGCTTTAAACATTTTAAAATGTGTTTAAATGTGGCTAGAGTAATCTAGTATCTCCACGTAACGTAACGTTGATATTCATCGTGATTACTCATTACGTGATTGTGCATGAGGATGCGTGGTGGAAACAGAACTCGGATCCGCTAAACAGAAGGTCGGGGTGTTTTTTTCTCGTTGTTCAATTCTTTCGTTAATCCTTTCGTCTATCTAGGTATAATACCATCATTTCGCCTTAGTCTGAGGAAAACGTTTTCGTGTTGCATAATGCGCTACAGAGAGTCATGCAGTTCATCAGAACTTGCAAAAGAAAACTGAAAATGCAATTCCTTCTCAATTTTATTTTGCCTATGTAACATTTACTGTTTCACCAGATGAACTGTTGAGGGTGCTTTTATATCAATATGTCACATAACCAATACCATGTACATGGAGGACGACGAACAGTTGTCAAATTACATTACTTGCACAAATGTCATATAGTTATTGTATTGCACGTTGTTATTTATTTTAATCGTTTGTGTTGTATTTAATCGCCCATTCCGAAGTACTTTACCCTATGATTGGACACACGACGTTGACAAATGTTATTTGAAATGTGATAACGAGTGCTTGGGGGTACGTTCATATATAACGCTATGTCCAGTCCTTGGGACTGCTCATATCACTTGGTGTTCTTCGTGATTAGTGTAATCAATGCATCGTACTTAATAAAACATGTTTGAGAACGTGTACTTATAGTTGTGGTGACCGAATGCTGATACATGTATGATGCCCCAATACTTGTCAACAACATTCAGATAAGGGAATTCACGCACCCTCACATCAACAGTCCTACACTCACACAGACGTTGTTTGAGATCAATGTAGGATTCCAGCACACATATTCCTACATGATTCAACTATACTTAAATCGTCGCCGTTTCCTTGCTCTGATGATCGACTTTTACCTGTTCCTGTTCATGATATATATCCTGCTTTGTTGCGCCACTGACCTCGGTTCCTTGTTATTTTAGACAATATATTAATTTATTATTATTGTTTTAATTATTATTATTACTATCTGCATAAATAATACGAAAATAAGACTATCGAGCATGGATTATGAAGAATATATTACTGAAGATATTATTGAAAAAGATATTATGAAGAAGATATTATTGAAGAAAATACTATTGACGGGTGCCATTCCAGGATGCCAAACATGGGGTGTCTTGATCACAAGCAATGGCACACATTCGTCTCCTTAAAGGGGCAAAGGGCCGGACAGTGTAATTGAAAGAAGAAAACAAAGCTTATTTGACTCCATGTACATAATATAATTATTTTCTTCTTTGTTGTATAAACATAATATATATATATATATATATATATATATATATATATATATATATATATATATATATATATATATATATATATAACATACATACATACACATACAATACACAATACGTACGTAAATCATTATTTTCTAATTTGCCACTAAGAAGTAAATAAATCATAATATATCCAGACGGGTGTCGGTGACTACTATTAAGCCAGCCAAAAATGTCGCTGTCACAGGAGCCAACCCGATTGTGTGTGCGTGAGTGTGTGTGAATGTGTATGTGTATGTGTGTGATAGTTAGCAGGTAGTTTGTATTGTATGTGCATTGATATGTACTTGAGCGAATGCGTGTATTGCTACATTCTAATCATTTGTACATTAGCGTCAGATCTTATATTATTTAATTGCTAAAATGTGTAACAATTTGATATTGAGCATATATAATCATATTTTTTTCAGAAATAAGTATTCACATTAAATTTGAAGCCTCGTAAACTATGGGTTTGTGTTTGACTAAGTCAGGAGTGTCATATATAGCATGTAGCAAGTTATATTTTCGTTGCAAACTCATGCTTAGTTCTACACGTATAACTATTTTTTTCCGAGTGTTGCAATTGTGTATGTTAGCATTTGGGACAATTGGCCAGTTTAGTAAATAAGCCGGTAGATTTTTATGAATGTAAAGTAAATGTTAGTTCTTGCAACTTTAATATTCTTGTACTTTAAAAAAGTAACAGTTTTTTTAAGCGTGGTTCAGTATGTGCATTTACTTAGGCTTGTTGTTCGCACTGTTTTTTGAATTCTCATAATTCTATTTCCCTTATATCCCCATGCCATAATATAGTAATTAATGTGTGATAATATCAATGAGTTACATAACAGAGCTTTTATTGTAGAGGTAATAAGTGTTTTAATATATTCAATATGCCATTTTTTAACCCTTACCTTTTCAGTGAGTTTTCTCCAATTTAGTTTTGTGTTCAAGGTCAATCCTAATATTTATATTATCTATTTTAAGCGTAAGAGTCTCTATTTTTATTGGGCATATGAGAGATCATGTATTTTGATTTGTTTATATTTACCAATAATTTATTAAAGTTTATTCATTCGTTTACTATAGACAGTTCTTCATTTATTGCGGGTTATGTTTTTATTGCGTGTGTGTTGTCATTATAAGATTTTAAAGTACTAGATACTGTCGTATAATTGGCATTCGGCATGTGACTGGCTTGTGAGAAATCATATATATATATATATATATATATATATATATATATATATATATATATATATATATATATATATATATATATATAAATATATATATATATATATATATATATATATGTATATATATGTATATATATATATATATATATATATATATATATATATATATATATATATATATATATATATATATATATATATATATGTATATGTATATATATATATCCAAATACCGAGCCTTGAGGAACACCGATTGTTACGGGTAAAATATCTGACTTCGTTTCTTCTATTTCAATATAATGTTTTTTTTAACCTTTTAATAACTTCTGAAGTGGCTAAAATACGAAGATAATTGAGTAAACATTATTTTCTCAAATATTTTTGATATAGTAGAAAGAAGGGAAATGGGCTTGTCATTTTCAAATAATGATGGGTCATCTTTGTTAATAATTGGAATAACTTTTGCAGTTTTTTGTTTATCGGGGAACATTCCGGTACTTAGCACTTGGTTTATTAAAAGTGTTAATGATTTGATAATAGCTGGTTCAATTATTAAAACATAATTGAAGATATGCCATGAAATCCACAGCTATTTTTCGTGGGAAGGTTGTTAATATTTTTCTTTACTGTCTCTTCAGCAATATTATCATATGTAAAAACAGAGTTTGCATGTTTATTAAAAAAAATAACTATAATCTTTGTTACCTGTAGATATTTTACAATAGAAAAGCCTATAGTTCTAAAATATTTATTACATTTGTTTGCAATATCTTTTTTATATGTTAGCTTTGTATAATTTCCTTTAAAAAAATAGTGGTAATTTTTTTGTACATTTTATGATAGAAATTCGTTAATAATTTTACAAGTATTTCTTATATCATTTGTGAATTTATGAAATTTTTTTTCTTCAAAATACGCTTGTTTGGCTGCAGGAAAGTTTTTCTTTAATATGTTGTTATACGTTTTGAGGTTAGTGTTAATAGTTTCATAGATAGATGAATTCGGTTTTGTTAATTTTAACTGTTTATGCAGCTTGTCTCAATATCGAATTGATTTTAACATACCTTGAGTAATCCATGTTGATTTTGTATGCTTGTATCTGCTACATTTCACTAATTTGGTTGGCATATGCTTATTTTGTGCCCATTTTGTTCCATTGTATATTACCTCGTAATTACACTTTGGGTAGGCGCTCTTGTTTTTAGTTAATGCATTGCAAATTGCGCCTGATTTAATCTAATGTTTAACCTGGTACGTTGCCTCGTCATTTGATATATTTATTTTAACATATTTAGTAGAAGGTTCTGTCTTTAATGAAATGTTTATCGTCATGAAATTGGGTTGATGATCAGAGAATCGTTTGGTTAGAATACATGCTGTACTCTCTAATATAACTTTATTTAATTTACAGAAAAAATTATCAAAATTAAAGTGCAGTTGGTTCTAGTAAAACTGGTGGGAAGAATGATTTGTGGGTAAAGGCTGTATGATATTAAGGAGTGTGATATTAGCTAAGGTACACCCAGCAACGAAAGACCGATCAATCTGCTGATTGTGAAATAAATAACTATTGAGTGAAAGGGAAGAATCAAAATGGAAAGTCTCGGCTGTGGGCTACGTCATTGGTTGAGTCTCCTACTACACCAAAGCAACCAGTGTAAACGTACGGCATTTCTGCAGACACAGATATACACGCACACGCACGCACACCACGCCCGCAACGCACACGCACACACATGCGCACTCACAAATATATAATACACATATACACGCACGCCTTAACATGCCTCTCTCTACAAAGCGACTGCGTTTTGTTATTGGTAGACACTGGAAAAAAATCGCCATTTCAAATATAAACTAAATATATACAGAATTGCCAACTTAATGACATGAGTAGAAGAATTCCACTGGATTCTCTGGATCGAAAGCAAACACGCGGGTTTCGATGCTGAAAAGATACACCTCTGTCCAGATGGTAACAAGGGATTTGCTGGTTGCCGACGCAATATTGGCGAAGATAGCGCCAATTGTGAATCTTAAGCTGGGTTCACGTGACAAGAAGCGACATTGTCAGCGGTCGGTTGCATTGTAATCGGTGTTTCATTTGTTACGTATTTCGGTTGTGCGGTCCATTGTCTTGGCGACGCAGCGCCATCATCTGTCAAATGGTTTTCCTTGCGTCTTACGTCTCAGCCTTTAACTTGAGAACATCGGACATAGCTGTTTATCCAATGCTGACATTCCAACTATGATACTTTTGTGAATATCGGTTCCGTTTTGTAATCAGTACTAAGTAATAATCCTTCTGTGGTCTCTTGAAAATACACAGCTGTTAGATAGCCCGCTAATCAACACTCCACAAAGCCTCACATTCTGTCCCTTCAAATGGTTTGATAAATTATGACTGTAATTTCTCCTAAGCCCACAATGCAATAACACCGAAAATCCGATCAACTTTCTTTCAAGCTAACACCAGCATAGCATCCCTTACTATTCAGGTTTGTATTACGGGATGTATCAATGAATTACCTATATACACACTAGTAAGGTACATATACCCGGACCCCTTTGAAACAAACACACTGCCCCGTCCGCCAAGGGCTTCTGACATCAAAACCCCAGGCAGGCTTTGTGATTCGCTCAGTCGCTCTGTCAACTAAATTAATGGGATAGCTCGCTGGAACTTACGAAGGCGGCATGCGGGAACATAACTTTAATTGATAATGAACCTCTCGTCGCTCGTCAGATGGGTAATGATAGGACGTTCCTGGAAACGCTCTTTGAAGTAGACGGCCTGGTCTATTCTGGTTCCGCGTACACATGATTAAGACGTGGCGGAGCTGATATAAGGCAATGAAGTGCCACAGTGTTCATGTTAACCAAGATAATGAATAATATAATATAGAAATTTCCCATGTAAATGACACGCGGTTTTGTAATTATTTCATTAGTGGATACCGCTTTAGTCACGCCACTTCAATAAACACGCTGATGTTATTGTGATTAAGCCGAGCCTCCCGGGTCTGCAAGAGAAATGGCAAACGACTTCTTTGATAGTATATCAAGGGAATTGCGATTAATGCTCCTGTGGTCGAAAACTTTATACAATTTCCAGTTAGTCCTGTCTGTGTGGGGTTAGTGCAAACAAAACAACACAATTAATATAACTATTATTAAGATGGAGGAAATGTTCGTGTTCCAGCTGCACGCCATTGAAACATTAGTCGCTGTTTCGCGGAAGAAACCAAGACTTAGTCGTTTTGCCACCGACATGCACTGGCGCATTGCAACCGCGTCGATGGCGTTTTTTATAGACTAACTGGAATGGAATAGAATGGAATATCGTCGAGTGGGTTTCTTCAAATCACAATGGCCTCTTCATCATTACCTTCCTCTTGCTATAATTACAGCGTTCGCAACTCCTACAGCGTGTGTTTGTCTTGTTCACGACAGGTCACACACGTACTTATTTTTATGCGCATATCGGTAAAGTTACTTGACAATAACCATACATACACACATAACAATTATGACGCTTTGTGATGAAAACCGTCACACCACTTGATCTCTAGGGCGTTAATCTGGGAAAGCATCGTGCTCCTAATCAAATATTTGGAAAACATTACTTATTATTATTATTAAACTTTATACAGCGCCATACATGTGGCACCAGCCCATTCACAGGCGCGTACAAAACATACATGCAATCATAAATACATAACATTATAGTAAAACATATATAGTAAAAGACAGAGTAGTCAATTATAGATTAATAAACTTGAATTTCAATTAATAACATATATATATATATATATATATATATATATATATATATATATATATATATATTTATATATATATATATATATATAATTATTAAGTATATATTTTTACTGACTAATGTTGTTGCTAGTGTTGCTAACGTTCTCCGCAGACAAACCACAACAATGACTGCGATTGGTGAACCATTACGACTTAAAACTTTACTTGGAACTCAGAAAGATGAATCGACAAATAACTTGGAGGTCACTGACTTGAGGCGCGACTTGACTTGCAGAGCAATGACTTGAGATTTGTCAACAAGTCTGATATTATACGGAAAACAAAACGAACTGTCTGCGACAGAACATCATCTGTTGCGTCCGCGTGTAAAAGTCAGTACAGCAGCAACATGATATAGGACATTCTCACGTGTAATTCAGTCAAAGCTGTTTAATGACTACACAAATATGTTCGTTTACTTTCGTATTGATGGTGCCGATTAGTGAAACTTATTAAATTGAAAACATGAATATGTTCCCATTAATTACACAAGTCGAATTAATTAAGTACATATATTACACTTATTTTACAAATCTCCAACCCATTACTACACTTATCTTAGTAAATAGCAGGATTGGGTCAATCATGAAAACTCCCGTATTACCTGAGCGACTAACTTATCATCATAATTATCTGAGCAACGTAATCATTTTCCCTACTTATACAATCATGAATGC